>OX333074.1:17230386-17830386 GCA_946863875.1 Alloplasta piceator
AACGAAGTTCTACCAAAGAAAAAACATTTAAAAATTTTTTTTCGAAAATTATGCAAAATTCCAAATTTCACCATTTTTTCAATTTTTAAAGTTTATTTTTTTGATATCTCGAAAACTATTACAGTTACAAAGAAATCGGTATACAAAATCAAAGTTTTTTTACCAAAATTCAAAAATTCATATTTTTGAAAATAATCTTCGACGATCAGTACCAGGTATTACATAAAAAAAATGGAATCATACATTTAATGTCAATCGTGAATTTTCACCATTTTTAATAAATTGAAAACTCTCCAAAATCATAATTTTTCAAAAAATTGTACAGAATTTTTTTTTTTTTTTTGTAGCCCCAAGTATACTCTTTAAGACGAAACCAGAACGATTTTTTCGTATCTTTAAAAGTTTTCGAGAAATTTAAAAAAATTGACTCGAAAAATTGAAAAAATAGTGAAATGTTGAATTTTCGAAAAAAAAAAATAATATTTTTACCTTTGGTAGAATTTTCTTTTATAAGGGAAAACTTCTGACAAAGTTTCATCGAAATTGAAAGGGGTCGATTCCAACAATTGGTTGATTTGATATGGAATGCCCCATTTGAAGATTATCCATATAATACGCTGTTAATTAGAGAAAATAATCAAGACAAACATAATTAAGTCAGATTTCCTTCAAGGACCATCCTCAAGGAAATCCTGATGGAAAGTAACGCAGAATGCCCCATACATGTGTGTATATGTGTTACATGTGCATGAACCTTTCTGTTGGACGGGAAACGCGGGAAGTTCAAACTTTTCGGATGCGAGACACGCCGAGTAACGATCGCGACTCCGACAACACTTTCAAGCGGTTGCTCGATGCTCTCTTACTTTTCTCATACACAACGCGCGTTGGGCACAGAGCGAGATGGTGTTCTGATACCCAGTTTACGATTTTCCTCGACCCTTTTTGCATCCCTTTTTCCCTTATCCAAAGAAATTGTCGGATCTTCCTGGACGGGCATTAAGTTCAAGCTTATACACGTTAATGCCTTTCCTCGCCCGATACGATTAATTATTTTTCACGAAGCACTCTCGCAAACTTTTCGCGAAGTTTGGAGTGCTTCGATGAAGTAAAATAGAATAATGAAAAATAATTTAAAAACCCTGCAAATTGAAATTCACACATTGCTTCCTCATCTTTATCCATAGTTCGCATAGATTCCTTTAATACACACTATGGCGATCAAATTTGGCTTCCTCATAAAGGAAGCTCTGTTAACTATTGAAAAATATTAGTAATCAATGTACAAATTCGATCGATTTTCGCCAAATTTGATAGCGAATAACATTGATAGCTATATACTGGCTCTTCACAAAATTTCATTGCAATATCTAAAAAAAATTCAAAAGTTACAGCGTTTACGCTTCTTTTATAAAAATTAAAAGTTTGATAAAAATTTAATCATTCGATCGATTTTCGCCAAATTTAATAACGAACGTCCTCGATAACTATATTAGCTCTGTGTAAGGTTTCAGTGCAATATCTCGAAAATTGTACAAGTCAGAGCGTTTACGCTATTTTTAAAAAAATTAAAAATTTCATAAAATTTTAATCCCTCGATGGATTTTTGCCAAATTTAATAGCGAATAACCTCGATAGCTATATTAGCTCTGTGCAAAGTTTCAGTACCATATCTCAAAAATTGCACAAGTTAGAGCGTTTAGGGTATTTTTCAAAAAATTCAAAATTTCATACAATTTTAATCCCTCGATGGATTTTCGCCAAATTCAATACCAAACAACCTTAATAGCTATATACTAATTCTGTACAAAGTTTGAGTGCAATATCTTCAAAATTGCAGAGGTTAGAGCGTTTACGCCATTCTTGCAAAAACGAAAAAAGTTGATAAAATCTGAACACCCGTTATAATTGAAACAAATTTTTGTTCATAATGAAGAGCAATTCGTGCTCGACAAGTGTGCCAAATTTTAGCTTGAGATCTCGAAGCGTTTTCGAGTTATTAATTATTTACATCTGAAACTCAGGATAAACACACACACACACACACAAATCCATCCGGACATTTTTTCTAAATATGATTTCTCGATGTTTCAGGACATTTTGAACATATTTGCATAAAAATCGCGAAAAAAAATTTTTCACGAAAACAATAAGCTTCCTTTATGAGGAAGCAAAAACAGGCGAAAAGTAACTAAACGGAATGATGAAGAAAATAGTGGGATAACAATGATGGAATAAAAAGCAAGAAATGGAAAAATAATTATCAACAATTTTGCAAGACTTCACGCTTCACGAATCGTTAGAGAAATAAGTGGACAATTTTTATCACTGCGCGTGATAGAGTTTATGATAATTATGATGTTAGTCGAGATAATTATAAACAATACAGAAAATGTTGCATATTGCAAATATGCTTCTGGCTTCCTCATTCTTTTCCATCTTTGCCAGAGCCTACGTTATGAACAGTTTTTTGAGTACCTGTCCGTCATGGCTTCCTTATAAAAGAATCTTAAGTAAGAACGTGAGAGAAAAACAAGCTTCATGTGCAAGGATTCGCATTTTTATAGACTACAAAACTCAGAAGTGGTTTCTTTCTAAATTCAATACACCTAAAATTGTATCCGATTGAAATTTCCGTACCTCGTGATACAATGAAAATCTGAAAAAAATCAGCAACATTTGGCATTGCATAAACAACAATTATCAATAATAATATTACTCGAAAGTTATTAATAAATTGTTTAAACAAATAATAATTCAACAATTTTTCGGTAAGCTCTTTTATTCATTGAACGAATCGAATGCGTTCATTTTTCGGATCGCATATGAATTTTTTCAGAATTTCCTCTCTATTTTGAAATATTATAAAAAATATTCTCAAACACAAACAAAAAAATTGCCAATTTTTTGTATGTTTTTGCACAAGGGTTTATCGTCAGCTTTGAAAAGTTTCAAAGACACTAAGCCAAAAAATACATAAATACAGTCACTCTAAAAATTTCCAAACGGGAATTTCAAAATAGAGAGAACATTCTGAAAAAATGCATATGCGTTCAGAAAAATTATCGCATTCGATTTGTTTTAAAAAGAAGGACTTACCGAAAAATTGTTGAATAATTATTTATTTAAACAATTTATTAATAACTTTTGGGCAATATTATTATTGATAATTTGTCTTATTATTATTATTATTATTATTATTATTATTATTATTATTATTATTATTATTATTATTATTGTATTAAATTTGTCAATACGTTAAAACCTTGTCTGAAAAGTTTCAAAAGGATTAAAAAATCGAATCCTCATAAGTAATTCTTCAAAAATTCTATATGATCCTTGAAAAAACTATCGAAATTTGCTAGGTTACAAAAATTATAAATTTCTCAAACTTTTTTGCTTAAATTTCATAATTTTTTTGAGACTTAACTTCTGTAACGCGTCTTTCCAAACCGAACCACAGTCTTTTTTTACATTCGAGGAAATCTATGCAAAAAAATTGAATTCGATAATTGCAAAATTACAAGACTTCACTTCCAGCCATTTCCAAAAAATTATAATGATCGCCAAATTGACGATTGTCTTGCAATTTTGACAAATTTTGCATGCAGTCGAGAATGATAAAGGGACAAATATGCATTAAATTTTGACTCGGTTGTTGAAAACATTCTCCAGATTTCTCAACATTTCAGGATATTTTTAACATACCAGCATAAGAATCCCATAAAAGCTCGCTTTTTGTGAAAACACTATTTTAGAATTTGAAGTTTACAATTTCTCAAAAACTAATGCGCCAATCTTGTTGAAGTTTTCGCACACTTCATGAAAGTAGCTTCGACTGATAATTGAAGAATTTTTTTTTTTATTACAACGAATTTTACAAGGCTACAAAAAATAGTACTGTTTTGCATACTTCTCTGCCAAAAATTGAATTTAAATTTAAAATTGAAAAAAATATTATTTACTGAATTTTTACTGAGTATTTTGAGAATGAATATCTGTCGTTACCAATCATTCCATATTTTTAACATCATTCTAATCTAACTACAAAACTACCTTAATGAGGAAGCAAAAGTATGAGAAACCTTATGTTTCTGTGAAACAAAATTCACGATTGAAACGATAAAGACCTGTTAAGAAAAATATAAATAATAACAAATTAAATGAAGAATAATAATGATAAATAAATAGAATTGTTAAAAATGACACTCTTGTATCTCGGTCTAGAAACCACGGCCTGTTGAACTGTCGATTGACTCTACGCCCTCGCCTATGAATAGAACTAGTGCGTTTTTATAGACCTCACGTTGCTTGGAGCAATTCTCCTATGATGCGCTATCGTCGTATTATGCTAGTGTCCCCTTTTGTTGATCTTTTCCTTCTAGTTTGATCAACTTTATTTCACTCAAACCCATCGATAAATTCAATGACCATAATAATAATAATAATAATAATAATAATAATAATAATAATAATAATAATAATAATAATAATAATAATAATAATAATAATAATAATAATAATAACAATAATAATAATAATAATAATAATAATAATAATAATAATAATAATAATAATAATAATAATAATAATCATAATAATCATAATAATAAGGCGCCTCTTTGTTATTGTGTAATATTGTCAAAAATGGAAGATGCAACGAGCGATTTGACGACGAACAAACACGTCCAAGTGTCGCAGTAAATATCGAGTCTAGTATGCACTATAGTCATTGTTGGACGCGACGACCGGTGCAGATCCATTATGTAATTGTCGTAGGATGTAGGGTAAATGTGCATTTGAGTCAATTGACGCGGCGGCAGCGTCGACCAATCTATATAGAACACGTTGTACACGTTCGTTACGTCGACGTTCCCCGCTTGTTCGTTTTAACGCGTGCTCTTCGTTCATACACATGACAATAGAAACAGTGATTGGCCACCAAGGGACAAGAATAAAAATAAATAAAAGCACAAGGATGCGATAGGCCGAGAGAAATGCATTATTTCAATCGAATGTACCAATAACACTCATGCGTTGGTCACAACAACAATTTTGGTCATACGAACAACAAATTAATGTTTTCATTATTGCTCAGACGATAAAAAAAATTGAACGTAAATAACGGATAATTATAATAATAATTATATAATCATTTTATATTATATAATAATTAACCCGATTCAGTTATCGTGGGTCGCTGGAGACCCGAGACCCATTTTCTGTCAATGTCTGAATTTTTTAGAGGTGGATGTGTTTATAACGAAGAATGAAATATTTGCTTCAAAATTTTTGCAATCTTCATAGTGTGCCCTTAAAGTAGAAGTATTCAAGAGAGTTCAGAAATTTTATCAGATTTTTTCGTTGCAAATTACGTGTTCTGAGATGCCTCAGGTCTTCAACGACCCACGATAACCTGACAAGGTCCTAAAAAAAACGATAACCTGATCGGGTTAATAATTATTAAATTATATAATAATTATATAATCATTATATACTATAGAATAATTAATAATTATTATCGTAAATTATACATTTCCTATTTGCCTTTATTTAAACATACACTGAGAGAAAAAATTATTGAATTTGAGAACATGAATTTATTTATTAAATGAAAGTATTAATTCGATTATTTATTTGTTGAACCAAGAAAATCACTCTTCATTTAAAAAAATATTTTCACGGATCAATTACTCCATTATATTAAACTCTTATTTAATAGTAACAATAAAATGCATGATAGATTTGATTAAATTTGTATTCATTGGATTAATTACATTGATCGCATCATAAACATGAAATTGTTTGGATCTAAAAAACGAATTCAATACGAAATTATTTTTTTCGAAAAAATTATTTTCTTGCAATAAAGTCATTATTATTTTACTTCAAAAAATATTGTTATTTAAATAGATTTGATTGAATTTGTATTCATTAGATTAATTATATTTATCGCATCATAAACATGACATTATTTTACTTCTAAAAATATTTCTGTGGTATTTTCAATATTTAGTGGATATAAAATTGATTGTGATTATTTTAAAAGAAGCTGTAGTAAAATAAATAACACATTTTTTATTCCAATAGAATGTTTGTTTGGAATGATTAAGTTTTTATTTCCTTCAAGCATAGAACTATCATTTCTATAGTATATTTTAATAGTATACATAAATTGTAAAAAATTAAAGAATTGGTTTTTTTAATGTTTTCTTATATTCGAATCTTCGCAACTCCTAAATTTTTTCAAGTGCATAGTAGGAGTCGATAGCGTAATAGGTAGCGTGTTAGGTAGTTAGGTAGGATAGGTATGATGATAGGTAGGGTCGAGGATTCGAATCTTGGTCGGACAGGGTCTATTACCCCTTTTTGGGGTCACTAAACTATGCATATTAAATTATTTGGCAAGGGCTATATATTTTTTATAAAATGTTTAGCAACCATTAATAAACGCGCATTTGATTGAATCAATCATTTTTCCTCTTGATTGGACTAATTAATTTGTTGATTCAACAAATTTTTTTTCTCAGTGCTTTCTGTATTAAAAGACATGCATGTTTTGAATGATAAAATGTGTTCTTGATTCAAACAACATATTACATATAATTGATAACATATTGTTAGATTCAAGTAAATTCGTTTATTGAAACAGAAATTTATGGAATTGACTGGAAAAAATGAACCAAATAAATATATAAGGGAACCAATCTAATATGTTTTGGCAAATAATGAAAGAAATGATTTTTTGCCTTCAAAACTTTATTTCATTGGTTCTAGTAATTTTTTCTCTCAGTGTAAATATTGTAGGAAATTATTCTTATTTCATACAGGGAGATTTCGATGAAATATTCGTTTGTGTGTTGATTGAGTCAAACTGTTTCCGGTCGAATTGCCTGTAAATAGAAATTGACGGAACATTGTATCTAAAATAAGAAATACTTTTAAATAAATACTTTTACGTATCAATAATTACCTCAAAAAATTCAAAAGAGCTATTATTATTTTGATATCTTATATATGTGTTCGGAGTTCCAAATGTCCTAAAACATCGAGAATTGATATTTTGGAATATTTTGTTGGAACATTTGAGTATGGGCGCATATGTGTGTGAAAATCCTTTGACCATCGCTTTAATTTTCATAATCTTTTAACTGATAATAATAATCGTTTACTCATCAATTAAATCGCTTAAGAAGTTAAATTTTCTAGAATTTACAATTGCAAAATTTTTTGAAATCTTCGTACTTCCTCAACTTTATAGTTATCAAGCTGAATATTTAAACAAATAATCCATATGACTTCGATGGTTGGTATTCAATTTAGACTGAATGTTGTGAAAAATTTAGATTACGCAAAAAATTCTAAAAATTCTAAAACTGCTTGAAAACGATCTAATTATCGTAATTTTGTGGCTATCGAGCTAAAACTCATCATAAAAATATTATAGATGTCAAAAATTATTGTCGTTGAGTGTGAAAAGAATCGCGCGAGAATTTCGAATTTTATAAATTTTTTTAACTATCAAATTAAAAAAAAAAGAACTGAATATATAAATTCTATTATGGAGACGTTTTATTTAATTCTATATCGCAAATTCGTATATTATTGTATCAATCATAATCCATTGGGTTGTGAATAAATGATGTAAATTACATTTTTAACTCCTTTTCCATCTTTCCTTTCCTCTAATTTCCTCTCTTCTTTTCGCTGTATTTTCCTGTCTGTGTACGCACGTGCACTGACCACTTGCCGGACAAACCACTTACCCGTGTTCACACGTGCTTCTCTTTCCCTCTGCCTCTCTCTCTCTCTCTCTCTCTCTCTCTCTCTCTCTCTTTCTCGTGGTCAATGTATAAGCGTGGGCGAGCTCGACTCGTCGTCCCGGGTTCATTTGGACGTCATGAAGATTTTTAGCGTACACGTATAATTGACCCATGGACGAGAAAATGGGAGGGAGAGACCTTGGTTACAAGGTTGTAACTGAGCTCTCTAACGAGACCGAAACACTCGATCTATGGTCAATGATGTGACCGACGAGGGAAGAGTCGAGCGGCGAAAGAGCAACGATAGAGGGAAATTACAAATTGCACGTGTACTGAAATCAGAGATGTAAATGATAATGCACACTGAGAAAAAAATGGTTGAATATGCAAAATCGTTTAGTTGAATAGGTGCAACTAAATATTTAGTTGTACAATCCAAATTTTTGTTGCCTGAACAATATTTTGGTGAACCGAAGCGCGGATATATTCAAGAAACTAATTATTTAGTTAGACCAAATAAATATTTAGTTGCCCGTATTGAACTAACGATTTTGCATATTCAACCATTTTTTTTCTCAGTGCATTATTTCGATAACGCATTACTGTATCCATTACCCATTACACTGCATAATGTGAAATGGACAAGTGTACCATTACAAAATGGAAAAGTAATGTGTAATGAATGCGTGTTCCATTACAAATAAAAAAAAAGTAATGTGTAATGGATGCATGTGCCATTGCAAACAAAAAAAAGTAATGTGTAATGGATGCATGTGCCATTAAAAATAAAAAAGTAATGTGTAACGGATGGGTGCTCCATCACAAATCACAATTGAAATAAAAGTAATTTATAGTGGAGTATGTTCCATTATAAATATTTAAAAAAATTGCTGTACTCGCATTAGAAACTTGCACATTGCTGTTTCATTATTTTATTTCGCTCGAAACAAATTGAGATGGAAGAAAAGCAAGTGGGGTCTCGCTGTAATATTATTTGGACACGTTACCAGTATTCGGAATCAATCGCAAACATTCGGATATGTTCGACTCATGTGGGTACCATTCCCACTATTTTTCTGGAGACGCCACGCAAAAATAATTCTGTGTGTTCGATTGTCCGTGTGCATAAGTGCGTTTCTACGACAATTTGGAGCAGATTGCTCAAAGGTAAGTCTATTAATTTTTCAATGAAAATAATTTGTGTGCATCAAGTCTTCGTTAACTTTACTATCATAGTGGTAAATTGTATTATTTACAACAATGGAGTAAAAATGAATCCGAAAAATCACTGTTCATAGGTGTGAGTGTACATTAACTTAATATACACTGACATCTATAAGTTTTTTTTTAATCGCAAATTTTACGAGGATGGAATAAAAATTACTCCGAAAAATCGCTGTTCATACATTTACCACTCCGATAGTAAAGATAACAAAAACTTGATACACAAAAATTATTTCATACAACACAACCAAATCGGGCCCAAATAGGGCGGAAAGTATCGTAGCCCTAATTATTACAAACATGGCACTGACGAGGCAACCCTTTGAGGGTTCGGAGACTCGCCGCGAGATGTCGCAATACGGCGTGCGCTCTCTCCCATACGGAATATGCAAATAGTATGCTTATATAGCCGAAGAAGGAGCACGGGTTGTATTCGACACTGCAGAGTCAGGCCTCCCAAGAAGTCATGCCTCGAGGGAGGCCATATCCGCAAGATTTCTGTATAGAAATCCTCTGCTTTATACTATTTTTTCTCAAGAATTCTCTTAGAGAATTTTCGACTTACACTGTCGTAATCCTCTTTGAGGATATAGTGATGCAAAGTCGTTCAAAATTATTTTAATTTCTTTCTCTTATATCGTGACAAATAAATTATTATTATTATTATTATTATTATTATTATTATTATTATTATTATTATTATTATTATTATTATTATTATTCAAATAATTCAATTTTACAACATGGCAGACGTAAGGCGGTTGTAAAGGCCCTTATTTGGCAACCTTCTAAGGCCCTTGTCGAAAAAGCGTGACCGTCCATTCAGGGGCCATATTGGGCTTTCAGAAAAGGGCCCGAAGTAAGTTAGGGAAAACCGATCTGGGCCTCAATCAAATTTACGGACGAGATAGTGAAACTCAAAAACTGATTTATGGGAGAACCGCTGCACCTTAAGGGTTCTAACTAGCCTCAAAAATGTCTTCGAACGATACGTCAAGTGATGGACCATTGGTCAGGTTTGCACGTATTCAACGGACATCTATATTTATGTTCAAAATTCGGGATTTTGACGCTGACTCGATCCAAAATTAGAAAATGTATTTTGATCAATTTTTTTCCCAACAAATGCAATTTTCTTTTTTTTGCTCATCTTCATCGATAGCACGTATGCCTATTTACGTTCTAACGAGACCCACCCTCTCGTGGTGAAATTTTCCCGAGATTTTTTTTTAAGTGGAAAAAAAATTGCCCCGATATTACGCGCGAACCGATGTTTATGATTATACACTTTTTTTATTTTTAAGGATTCCACTTTTTCACCCCGGAACTTGACTCCTGACTGGAACGACCGACTTCCGGACCCATCGACCGGATCCGAAACTCTTCAAGTCTCTGGACAACGGCGAGGAAGCGAGGTTCAAGGATGGGGGAAAAAAATAATAAAACGAGAATCCAAAAGAAAGGGACGGCGGGACACGGGGAGTGAAAAAGCATGAAAGTGGCGAACGAGAAGTGAGCACGCGAGAGAGAAGCAATTTACATGGAGAAAAGCTGCTGCAGGTGGTCGAAGTCGATTTATACATACCGCAAGAAGAGGACAAGAGGTGAAGAGAGGAAAAACAAAAGAGCGAGATTTAGGGGCAGTTGCTTTTTCTCCCGAGCCAATAAATTGTCTTGTCTAATAAAAAAAAAAAAAAAAAAGAACCAAGGCATTATTCGCGTAATGCATTATCGTTTCAGGAGATAACTCCAAGCTCTTTAAGTAGCTAAAAGAGATGCAAATTTCTCATTTACAATTTTAAGTCTCTGATTTATCAATCAATAGAAATAGAGGAGAGAAATAAAATTCTCTCGTTCTCAATGCCGATCTTTGAAGTTTGTGAAAAAAGCAATTTTCAAATCAGTGAAAGTAAATTTATAAAGTGGCAAAAGACAGATATGACTTTCAACGTTCTCAGTTTTCCCTTCTCAAAACACACGACCCTTAATTACGTTATTCTATTGGACGATAAAGTGGGTGAGGAAAGTGTCGAAGAAAGAGGAATGATTTCATTCCCAGCGGTAAAATTCCTTCGTAACATCGTAGCGGGGGAGTCAAACAGGACGATTGTATCCGGGGAGGATCACCACCGCATTAATTCATCCCCTGCTCTTTAGTCTCAACTTTTTTTTTACTTTTCTTCTTTCCCCTTAGCCGCATAGCCATGAGACTGGAATATAAAGCAGTTTAACTTTTTTTTCTTCTTTTTTCGTCCCCTTTCGTTTTCACGACCCTTTTAGTCGCAGCCTCGGCCACGCACGCGGCCACTAATGAAAACTTTCGCGGGCATTAATCAATCCTCCGCGGGCTGCTGTAACAAAACGTCTCTGCCCTCTCTGTCTCTCTCTCTCTCTCTCTCTCTCTCTCTCTCTCTCTCTCTCTCTCTCTCTCTCTCTCTCTCTCTCTCTCTCTCTCTCTCTCTCTCTCTCTCTCTCTCTCTCTCTCTCTCACTCTCTCCCTCTCTCTCTCTCTCTCTCTCTCTCTCTCTCTCTCTCTCTCTCTCTCTCTCTCTCTCTCTCTCTCGCTATCTCTCTCTCTCTCCCTTTCGGTGATCGCGTGTCAACGGGTTTGAAAAATTAATTTTCCAAACAAAACCATACATATTGTGGATAGTAGGGAGATGATTTCCCTCTTCTTCACTACAATATCGACTTTTCAGCTGGACTCGATCTCGAGAATCCGTTTGAGTGTATAATAAGCATTAAAAGTCGTGCGGAAGTTTAAAATTAAACAAAATCGATTTTCATCCCACATTTTTGCAGCCCAGGGTCGTAACTCTGATTTGCTATGAAGATTTTACAAACACCATGAAAATTGACCATTCCTTAGCATTTTTTCTGGATGGAAGGATGAGAGATGTTTATACAGAAAATGGGGATTTTACTACCCTATTTTTTGGGCTCTTCTCGAAACTACGTTTTAAGAAACGATCCAAGTCGTAACTCAAAATTTATTCGTCCGATTCATTCCAAATTATTACGGCACACTTTGCAACATTTTCTATGGTTTTTCCAGCACAAATTCTTACATATTTATTCATTTGTTAATACTAAACGGTCGAAATTATTATTATTATTATTATTATTATTATTATTATTATTATTATTATTATTAAAACGAACTTTTGTTGACAGCCTTGCATTTTCGTAATTTTCGAAAGTGCACAAAACTATCCGATCATACAAAATTTTCATTATTACATCAAAAACACATTTTTTTTTCAGATAACCTCGTTATCCAGTTCGGCAAGTATTACTTTAATACCGACACACTATTCGAACAGAGCTGGGAAAAGTACTGGAAAGCACTTCACGTGCAAAGTACAAAGTACCGTATGTACTTGAAGTATCGAGTATCGACAGTACTTGAAATACTACGTACTTATTACTTGAAGTACTTAAGATTTAAAGTACTGGAAGTACTACAATCTTATTACTCGAAGTACTTAAGATTTAAATTACTTGAAGTACAAGTACTTGAAAAATAAAGTACCAAGTATCAAGTACTTTTCATGTTTTCAGGTATATCTCGTAAGGTCTAGTAAGATACCTGCGGGTAATGAGGCCTAGCTAAGGGAGATGTAATAAAATGAAAAACATACAATTTAATCAACAAGTTTTAATGATAATCATTATTCAAGTACATTTTCCATAAAATATAAACGAAAAATGGTAATTTTTACCATAAACAAAAACGAAATTAAACATTCAAAAAAAAACCTCATCAGTAGGCCTTATTTTACTATAGGAGGGTAATAAGGCCTACGGCTTTAATGTGCTTAAATAATTAAGCTATACTTAATACATTTGGTATTTGTGGTCAATAATCATATTAACGCCTCTCTGTAGATTTATAAGAACTTAAAATTCTTCTTTATACTGCTCCGACAACTGATACCAGGTCGTTTTCTGACCACAACGGTGGTTTAAGAGAAATCGGGATCGAGTCACTGAAATCAATCATCAATTAATAATAAATTAAATTAAGTGGAGGATACACTTCCCTATAATGTAAAAAACAACATAATCAAAAATAAAATTCCACACCTTTTTCTTGTGGTAAAAATTAGTAGGCCTTATTAACCGCCGACCACATATTTCAGAAAAACAACAAATAACAAATATTTAGACCATGATACGTTATTTATATCGTCAAGATCATCGAAGTAGATATTCATGAAGATAGAGACTATGATTTTAGATCCTTAAGTGTAGTATTATCAAAAATACTTACGATTTAAGTGGACCGTTTTTTTAGTATTCGTGCTGCGCGGCCTTGTCATATGATAGATGATGCAACACTGGAGACGAAGAACGGCGTATCGCGCTTCCGCGAACTTGTAGCGATATTTTTATGCATTATGCTTCAGTCAGTGTGGCCTTGCGCGAAAGCGGTCATTGTAAATATGATTTTTGGCGACTAGGCCTTATTACCTGACAGGCCTTATTACCCGGCGGTATCTTACTTACATTTGATTTGTTATTCTCATTTGATTTTTATTCCAGTACTTTTTGTATCAAGACATATTTTCACCTCGTGCAATACACTGAGATTAGGCTTTAGGCAGATTGGAACAGAAGTATTTGAAAATAGAATTGAAAATAATTCAAAAATAGCATTGACGATTGTAATTACGACTCATTTTGATACACTCAACTGGTGGCACGAGCGCCACCAAAGTGCAGTGGTGAACTCATTCAAATATGTAGTCTTTAGTCCATAGAACTGCGCGACCACAGAACGCGGATAGTGTTCCATCAATTTAAAGTTAATTGAGGACTCCGATTCTGGTAATACACTGGTACTTATCGGTGCTTAGTGGCTGTCTCGCTGGCGCGAGAGCGCGCGCCGATCGTCGCCACCTTACGGATCTCGGGCGAAGTGCCGAGATCGTGGTAGTTGCTATACGTACTATCGACTAAATGTGTTGTGGCCGCATTGAAATATTTAGTCAAATTTATCAAACAATTTGATCGACCTGAAAGCATTTACTATTCTTTTTAACTGGATGATAAGCTCAAATTAAAACGAGATTTTGTTGATGAGACGAAACATACAGTTAAAACAATTTTATTTACTTCCAGTAAATTACTAAATATTCGATTGAATGAGAAAACAAGTTGTTGAATCAATCTCATTTGAAATGATTTTGATCCAATGTTGTAATTGCGGTGAATGCAGTACACATTCGAAACAACGACACCAGTTTTATTATTTCAACGACGGGGTAATCAAATCAAATATGTGACGATTGATTCAAACGAATTTTCCGTGATCGCAGCTGGGTAGTTGATATTACTAAACCTTTTTTTCGGTGTACATGAAGTACAGAAAAGTATTTGAAATTTTAAGTACAATACTTGAAGTACAGGCCAAGAATTAAAAAATATAAGTACAATACTTGAAGTACTTGTCAAGTACTTGAAAATGTAAGTACAATGCATGAAGAACTTTTCAAGTACTTCAAGTACTTTTCAAGCGCTTCAAGTACATCGCAAATATCGGGTACTTCAAATACTGCCCAGCTCTGCATTCAAGTGCTGGCTTCTTTGTTTATCAATATATTTTCCAATCTAAAAAAAACTTCAATCTAGGTCAAACTATGTATTAATTGTGTGTAAAGTACGAACCTCGTCATACAATTACTGTAATCACAAAAATGCATTAAAAATCGACCTGTTTTTAGCCTGCCAAGCCCGTGCAGACTTTATAATCTCTCGTGCTTTATCTAGGACAACGAGAGGCAAATTCTTTTTTTTTCATAATGAAATATAGATGAACCATTGGGGAGCCATATTTTTTTTCACGTACCGCTTTCCATTCTATTTTCATTTTGCCTCGGTCGTCTTTTTATGTACGTGCAGCAACGAAAATTCACATCCACGTACAACTCGTTAACCTGACGATAATGAATTGTAAATAGTCGATTGAATTTTCGAGCCAATACGTTCCTGAAAAGACTCTGCTTTTTCAGCGGCCACTGGTCATACAGCGGATGAGCATCGTTCAGTGAAATATTTTCCACAACCCTCTCCATCGACCGCGAGATTTCAGCGTCATCATCGGATTCTGGTAAACACACGTTGCTTTTGCTTTTGCACTTTACCAATATATATATATATGCTCGTGTCTGTGTGTTGGCACGTATGAAAACGACGAGAAAGAGAGGTCGCAACATCTACGCCACCGATATAGGGAAAAACATGTCTGCATGTCCTATATGGCGGAATATAACAGGCAGGGAAAACCGAAAATTCGTTTGTCCAGCTGTTCGGGACGTACTTTATTGGCTGTCATATCTGTCGCTGACAGGAAGCCCGGCTTTTCCAACGATTAATTATAAACAACCGACGTAACAATGGCGATACGTAATTAAAGCGTTCCCTCACGAACGCACATCGCCGATTGCCTTTTTATACCCTTCCATATTGATATAATTTACCGATTCCATTCACTCCTCTTCCATTTTCAAACAACTCTCTCCACGCATTATTGTTAAGTACACGATAGGAGTATTTCACATTTTTTTTTAAATTTTAACCCTCGTTGGTGACACCTAAAAATAATTCCAAGCTGGTCACACTGGGTCAATTTGACCCGACGGACTTTTTGGATGGTGCTAAAAAAAAAGTACCTATCCGATTGACCTAAAAAAATATGAAATTATCTTTGAACATTTCAGTATATGAAACAATTGTTTTTTTTTCTTTAAATATTTGCATGAAAAAAAACTTTAAAAAATCCGGTTTTTTACTTACCACTTAATTCCACCAGAGGGCAGGGAAAAAACCCACGAGAGCCCGGATAGTTAGTGATATTTGAGCCCAAAGTGAGAGCTCGGGTCAATTTGACCCGCGGTGACCAGCGAGGGTTAAACTTGTGCTCGAAATACAAATTTTGCATTTTTCCGGGGATTTCATCGCCGATACGTCATCTGTATTTCTCTGTGCCTCGTTTTCTGCATCCTTTTACCGACATCGGCAATCTCCGCCGCAGAAAGCGCGTGTGGTCAGCCAGTCATTGCGTGTGTACATACAAATGTATTTATATAACGAATATTCCGTGTGGTTTGTATATTCGTTGTCGGGGGTCGAAGAGGACGGGGGAAAGGATGGAATTGATCGTTACCTCGGGAAGGGGTTACGATCAATTCCATGTGAACGATGAACAGCGAGAGAGAGAGAGAGAGAGAGAGAGAGAATTTATACCGCACTGTGAGAGTCACGCGTTTTGGTTTAGTCTTCAATTTTGTATACCGTACGTTGTAACAACATCCAAAATAATGATAGTAACAATAATAATAATAATGATGATTTCGATGATGATATGTTTGTATAACTGATGGTCTCTCGGACCCTGGATTACAATATCGTTACGTAACTAGATTTGGATCAGTGCTGCAACAGGAAAATTTTTAACGAACCTCAAAAAGACCGACAATATTTTTAGCTCTTTCATATGACAAAGCTTTTGTCTCTCTCTCTCCTTCTCTCGTTTATTGAAGAAATTTATATAATCATGAGAATAATACTGATGATACTGTTCTCTGGTGGAAATGTTTTAAAATAATTGGCGTCGAGAAGTCTGTTGATATGAAAAATATGACTTTTGATAAAGTAAAATTTTTTAAATTTACGATAAAATTTCCTTTTTACAGAAAACTCTGATTAAGGCAATTTGTTTTGGAAATATTACCTAATATACACTAGTGGAAAAAATTAGAGGATCAAAAATAATATAATAATAGAAGAAACCGAAAATTGAAGAAAATATTTCTATAAATAGATCGTCCACTGATAGCAATTTGATTTCTCATTTACAATCGTGAGATCATCTGAATCTGAATTGTAATATCTGTTGTAAAAATAAAAAATTATCGAACAAGCTTAATTTTCCAGCGGAATGCGAATTATCTTTTCCTTATAAACTTATGTGCCATTGAATTTGTTGACTGTAAACAAAGATCGAATTTCGATTTAAAAAAATAATCCACGTCGTTCATGAATACATTTTTATATTCTTAAATATTCTTCAAAACAAAATTGTCGTTTTGACACTTTTTACAAAAAAATATGAGCGTGGAATGCGGATTAAAAATATGATAAAAGCAATAGAATCATCAATAAAGAAAATCTATAAGTAAATCTAAATCTATAAATAAATATTTTTTATTTTATTAAAAATATTCCTTAGCCCGGTCCCATTGACCGCAGGTACCCTATTAACTATCATAATATGACGAATCGATGATTTCATTCAATTTTCGGGATTAACACCTCAAATCGACCAGTTATAAAAACATGTGTGTGCATGCATGAATTTATGGGTATAATGCGGGATATTAAATCGAAGGATGAGCCTCGGGGGAGAGTGCGAATCGTCCCCTCGTTAACGTCAAAACGCACGAGCATTCAATAAGCCCGTCGGGCCATCCCAGAGCGTCTCGTGTGGCCAACAGGAAGGGAAGGTGAGCTGACCGGCTTCTCGGATAAGTAAATCAGTCGGCACAGCACACATCGTCTTCGTGTGCATTTCTACATGCGTTTCAAATATACATAAACTGCGGCTGTTACATGCACGACAGAGTGAATGCATTTTGCCGAGAGAAAGAGAGAGGGGAGAGAGAGAGAGAGAGAGAGAGAGAGAGAGAGAGAGAGAGAGAGAGAGAGACAGAGAGAGAGAGAGAGAGAGAGAGAGAGAGAGAGAGAGAGAGAGAGGGAGAGAGAGAGAGAGAGAGGTTCTCTCGTTGTTCGAAGCTCAACTCCAAGGGAAAGAGGTAGAGAGAGAGGGAGAAAGACCCTCCTGCGGGACCGGTTTCCCAGCAAACAGCAGTGAGAGTTACAACTCGACCACCAACAGACGAGAAGATTTAGCAAGAGCGACATAAGAACATGAGAATGGGAGGGAGAGAGTGCAGCTACAATCTGTGGTATGGCGAAAAACGAAACAAACGAGACCCACATCCGGTTGCAATAAGACCTTATCAAAATCGTGTCAAGGCCCTATCGCACGCCCATTACTAGCAAAATCGCTTCGATTATCAACAGCCCATCCCATCAGAATGGGATTAAAACCTCATTAAAGTTGCATCAAAAATCGATTATATAGTTGGTACTACACTGGAAGAGCCCTTGTCAATAATGTTTCATCAAAATGTCAATCGGGAGCAGATAGGGTTGTCGGAATGATGCATTTATCCGAAAAAATCGATCACAGTCCTAATTATCGAGTCAAAAACAACCGGTACGATAAAGAATCAAGTACAAAATTAACCTGTTACACGATTATCTATTTACCAGAAAAATCTATTTTGAAAATATCTATGTACAGAAGTACGCATGTAAGATCCTCGTGCAAAAATGACTAAGTGCAAAAATAGCCCGATAATAATATCCACCAAAAATTACTCATTAATAATCAATACCTTTGAATGATGCAAAGACACTGCTTGGAGGGTAAATTGTGTACTCTCCAAGACAAAATCTCACCTGAAAAATCCTATCAAAATATCCTACCTGAAGTTAAATTGTAGCTTAAAGAAAACTAGCCCACAGAGATCTTAAACAACAAAATACCGCAGAATGTCTACTTCTGTGTGTAATGTGTATCCCTATGAAATACGGGTGAGATCAAATAATTACATCAAATATTATATAAATTCATGTATTAACATTGTCACACTGCACTTTTTTATTTTAATTAATTCGTCTAGATTGACCAGTATGGTAATGTGAATTTTTCTTCAAATAGTAGCACCAATGAACACTAAAATCTTGCAGTTACAGATTTTTTATAAAATGATTAAACTTGGAATAAAATATATCCTGAGGATATGGCCGAAACATGTGTATTTCAAATGCGGAGATCTACCCTCTTTTCGGGAGGGGTTATAGTCTTGATGAAAATCTGCAAAAATAAGGAAATTGTTTTTGAATTATTTGGAGTCGATGTGGGGGGCGTTTGCTAAAAAAATCGTCCAAGCCCTAAATACGGACTACCCCAAAGCATCATAGAGCTAGAATTTCACTTGCGGGTCCCCTTGACTAATTTATTAAAAATATTTTGCTTAACAAAAATAGTGGTATCAACTTATGGCCTCTGAGTTTGTGAATGAATTTTCATCGAAATGCAGGAAATGCGAGCATTCGAGCGACATATGACCAAAGCCATCTGTCGCGAAATTCTTTTTTCGTTCTTTTTGCTTTTTCTTTCTCTCATTCGCATTCGTCAAATAGCGCAAAGCGTGAGAAACTCGCGGCAATCGTGCGAGTGAAGTAAGCAAATGTCGCAAACAAGCGGACGTTGACCAGGAACGGAGGGTTTTGAGAATTCAGGGTTGGGGGTTCACGAAAGCCTCATTAAGGGGTTATTTCAGTTTAAGTGAATCGCTTCGTTGCGGAGTATTAAGGCTCACCGCGTTCGTAGGGGCGAAGAAACAACGTGAAAGAAAACGAAAGAAATGACGATGAAAGGCTGAGAAAAAAGAATAAAACGATGAAAAATGAAATAAGCCATTCGGATAACGTCTCTTTCAACCCCCGAGGGAAGGACACCGGGGAATCATTACTGGCCCGTGTGCCGCAGAGGTTTTGAAATCTCTCCGGCGCATCGCGAGAGAGAGGATTTCCCTCTCGAACTGCTGGCCCTAGAGAGAGACAGAGAGAGAGAGAGAGAGAGAGAGAGAGAGAGAGAGGGAGAGAGAGTGAGAGAGAGAGAGGGATAAAGCTGAGAAATATTAATTAACGTCATCTCCCTATTCCAGCCGAGGCCAAGATTTCCTCGGTGGACTCTGCGTATAGATATCTACAGTTTGTTATCGCAGTGACACTCACTCGTAATCCTCAAAACTCTTTATTCACTCACTCTCTTTCTCTCTCGAGTCTTCGCCAAAGTCACTCCGAGGATATATCACTTTCACGCAAATTCACTCACTGCAAGCCGACTAAAATATTCCAACGACTATCCCTGAATCTGACGAAATCCGTTTTACGATGACCATCATTGATATCTCCGGCGTAATCTGAATCCTTTGTTGTAACATCGAAATGACCAAGTTTTCATTGTATGTGCAGTAGGGTCCCATGCAGAAATTTCGATAGGGATCCGGTGGGATTCTGGCGCGCATCCCGGCCTCCCCATCGGGATCTAATGCGACGTCAGATTGGATTCCAATCGTGATTGTAACATCCGCCCATTAGATTCGAATGGGGATACGCAAACGGGATCCTGTAGGGATACCCAACCGGGATCCTGTAGGGATACCAAACGGTATCCTGTAGGGATACCGAACCGGGATTCTGTAGGGATACCGAACCGGGATCCTGTGGGGATACAAAACCAGGATCCTGTAGGGATCCTAGACATATCCCTGACAGAATCTTTCAGCGACCTAGGAATGATCGCAGCTGCAATAAATACTCACACGAGATATGAAATTTGACATTATTATTTATTATATTAAATCGACAGAAGAACAATAAATATGTAGGTGCTGACTGCATAACATTACTTAATAAATGTTTTCATTAACACTAGTCAGTCTTGGTAACTTTGGATGAAATTTTCTTTGATAAACTCACGTACGAATACTTATTTATGGATTTGTAATAAATTTTTTATTTTGTTAAAGTCTGTGAAAGGTTTTACAAAGCTCCCAATCTCAAGTATTTATTTTTAATGAATAATAAATATTTATTAACTATTATAATCGTTATCAAAACGGTGGAAAACTTGTATTGTTCCTAACCTGGAATTGAAGCACGTGCTTCGGCATGGCGTTGCAGTTCGAGATTAATTTCCCGACGTATTTTCCGACATCGTTGTACGCGAATGCGAGTTTTCTCACGCTCATTCATTTCGTTGTTCATCAATAATAGAATCAGATCACCAAATATATTGAAAGCACAAAATAAACACACGACATAACCTCACTGGCATCGCACAGGTAATAATACTAAATCCCGCACGGCTCACGAGTACGCCATCTATATGATCCAGACCTACGACCGTCATACTCGATCCACATAGGAATCTTATGGGGACATGGTAAATGGGAGTGACGCCATATGGCGATGCAACCTGGATTTTAATAGGGAGTCCCGATTTGGGGAATCCACAGCAAATCCCGATAGGAGCGCCCATAGGGACGCCCGTATTCGGGAATCCATAACAAATCCTAATAAGAACGCCCATAGGGACGCCCGTTTTGGGGAATCCATAGTAAATCCTAGATAGAGACCCCCATAAGGACGCCCGTTTTGGGGAATCTATAGCAAATCCCGATAGGGATCCCCATAGGGACGCCCGTTTTGGGGAGTCCATGCCGAATCCCGACAGGGATTTGATGGGACGTAGGGTGTCCCTATCGAAATTTCTGCATGGGGTGGTACTTACTTCGGGCTTAGACGAATTTTTTTATCAGGCACCCCCTTAATTGACTCCAATTAATTCAAAAAGGAAACCCTAATTTTTTCAGATTTTTATCTAGACTCTAACACCTCCCGACAAGGGGGTTGATTTCTCCATTTGGAATACACTGCGATCTCGATTCAAGGGACCTCGATTTTTGCAATTTTCTCCACTATACGCCGAATATCGATCGGTGTAGAGCGTAGCGGGAGAAGCGCCAAGCCAATCGCGTCAGGCAGCCGTCAGCCGCCAGCGGCGCAGAGATGATTCTGTGCAATGTGCGCAACCCCCACTTGTTACAAGGTGATGCGGAGCCGGACCCACTGCAATTCCTTGAATCGAGGTTGCAGTGTACACGTGTTTCGGCCATATTCTCAAGATACATTTTATTATAAGTGTAATAATTTTTAAAAAAACCTGTAGCTGCAAGATTTTAGTGTTCAATGGCGCTACCATTTGAGAAAAAATTGAAGTTACCATAAGGATCAATCTAGACGAATTGCAATTCGTCTTAAATTCTAATATGGTCCAATCACGACGAACTGCAATTCGTTTAGATTCACCCGTATGATAATGTGATTTTTTTCTCAAATAGTAGTACCAATAAGCACTAAAACCTTGCTATTACAGATTTTTTTAAAAAATTATTACACTTAGAATAAGATATATCCTGAGAATATAGCTGAAACCCGTGTATTTCAAATGGGAAAATCTACCCTCTTGGTGGGAGAGGTTGGAGTCTGGATAAAAATCTGAAAAAATTAAGGTATTGTTTTTGAATTATTTGGAGTCGATTTGGGGGGCGTCTGATGAAAAATTCGTCCAAGCCCTAAATAAGGACCATCCTAATGTGCATGTGCGCGTGTGCGTAGGTACGTAATTGTAAGTTACAAGAGATGGCGCGTCCTCGTGTTACCGGTTATCCGTTGGCGTGTAAACAAATTGGCAGTAATGACGTTGCAATTTGTCAGATTGTTCGGGTTGCGCGAGCACGTTGGTGAGTATACGCACGTACAGTATGCCCCATGCCCCTGTATGATGTTTACCCCACATGTATTGTATATTAATCGTAATGAGAGAGAGGGAAGAGGGTGAAAACACCCACGCACATCGGACACGCACCGGTCAGCCTGTTTCTCGCACAACCCCTCTGTGTAATCCCTTAGCAACGTGGGTATTGTACGTAACCTGCGAGTTTAATCATTTACATGCATGTACATCCTGGCTATTACGACATATAAAACCCTACATGTATGAAGGCATCAGTGCTGTTTGAACAAATCGAGGAAATTAAAAATTTACAAATTGTCTCTTTTTTCCATCATTCACGAAGCTACTTTTAATGGCAATCCCTTGAACTACCGCTCAAAAGTTTGGAAACACTCGCCTCGATTCCGCGCCGCACAAAAAGTTTCACTGCTCTTTTAAAAATGAAGATATTTCAATTCAACAAGCGGCGTTTCAAAGAAGACATATTCAGCTTTATTTCGCTTTTTCCAATAAATTTTTTTGATTTTTTAAAATCCTGTACACCCTTTGAAACATGGTCGTTTTTTGGCTTTTGTTTTGCGTTGAAACCTTGGCGCATGACCCATGAAAAATGTTTGTAACTGTTTTTCGTTTGAATCACTTGTAGGAGGGAGTATGAGCTTCAATTTGGGTTTTTAAAAAGTTTGGTACGAATTTTTTCGCAAGAATATTAAATTTTTCGCAAAAAACGACCATATTTATGAAATATAGTCTACCTCTAAAACGATTGAGTTTTCGTGAAATCACTAAAAAAAGGTAATGAGTTGTATACAATCATTCTGGATTCAATGAAATTTTTTCATAATTGTTTTTCAACATTTTTGTTTTTGAAAATTTTTCCTATCAACGAGATATTTTTTTATCTTAAAGGATCGGGTCCCTTACCTCATCTACGAAGCATTTTCATAGCAAACAAGGGAGACAAATCACGAGCTTTTGGACAAACAAAATTCAAGGCCCGAAAGCCACAAATGATTCTCTTAAAATTGAAAGGAAATCGTCTCGCTGTGATATGTGAAATGAAATAAAAAAATGTGAAATCGTGAAAGTTGAATCGTTTGCAAACGATTTTTCTTGAAATATACATTTTTCTTGAAACTGAACTTCCTGAACAATTCTTGTCACCCTCAACACTGCGCTAAGCCGCTCTTGCCACTTGGTGCAATTGTGCTAAAAAATTAAAATCAATTAGCCACATAGTCAAGAAAATTAGAGTGTTTACAAGCATATTTCTTCAAAATTTCAAACATTTTCAATACGCTCAGAAGATCTTTTCAAAATTAACATTAAGCATTCTTGTCATTTAGTGCATTTATGCAAAAAAATTGTGATCGGTAGGTCCAAAGTTACGAAAGTTACGGTGACGCGTTAAAATAATCCTATTCAAAAATAACACCCGATAAAATAACACGCAAAAATACCACACTTCAAAATAACACAAAGTTTAAATAACACACTCCAAAATAACACAGCGTTAAATTAACACCCTCCAAAATAACTCAACGGTAAAATAACATACACCAAAATAACACTCGTATCGTAATTATATTTTTCATGCGTATTTGTACGTGCCATTTTGTGTAAAAAGTTGTTTAAATCTTAATGTTGTGAGCAGCACCCCTTAAATATTCTATAAGCTATTCGACGAATGTTCGATTGATTCGAGCTCATGGGTGACACGTCTAAATAATACTAGTAAATGACGATATTTGCGTTCGGTGGGGGAAGCCCAAATTTGCTACTGGAATGGATATCCTCGTTCCACAGATGTCAACCCTCGTTACTTTTGAAAGCGCGTTCTTTTTTAATTTTCTCTATTAAATGGTAATAACCAATCATTTTACAAAAATAACCCACAGAATTTGTACCTGGATATGTTAGCACTTCAGTTTGTATAATAAATGACCTTTCTTTTACTACATTTCTGGAAAAAATCATGAGAAAGCAATGTAACGCAGAAAAGTAACGATCCGTTACTTTATTAGTTACTTGTTTCGTTACATTTCCTGTTTATGTTTTTTTTTCCGCAACGCAGTGAAAAAATAGTAATTTACGATATGAAGTGCCGAGTTAACATATGCAGTTACAAATACTGTGGTTTATTTTTGTAAAATAATTGGTTGTTAGCAAGTAACAGAGAAAATAAAAGAAGAGCGCGTTTTCAAAAGTAACGAGGGTTCACATATCTGCCTCGTTGTAGAGTTTCTGTGGTTTTGGTGCTGTTTGAAACCTCACATGCAGAGTTTCTATACAGATATGGAACAATTCATCGAAATCATTCGCGATAAATGTTTCGTGTTGATTTATCGTGTGTTGTTTTCTTGTTGTGTTAATTTTGTATTGGATTATTTTGTCGTTGTGTTATTCCCTAATTGTGGTATTTTGTCGTCGTGTTATTCCGTCGTGTGTTTTTTTGTCGGGTGTTATTTTGTCGTGTTATTTTGTCCTCGGGTTATTTTGAAATGCTACCGAAAGTTACACCATTCACAAGAATTTATAGAAAATATTTTTAAACAAATTTTTTAACCATACGGTTCTTTATTAAGGTAAATTTTCCAATACTCGACCATCTAAGAGGCGACGAAAAAGTTAACTCGTTTTTCGCGTTCAAAAATAAACTATTTTCTATATCAACTATGACTATTGGAAAGCTTGAAGTCTCTAGTTTCCAAAACACAGGGTATAGTTGTTGCTATAATTAGTCGTTTATTCATAATAACCGAAAATACTGAGAAATGTAAATGTACCAGTACCCGACCACCCGTTTTTCTATATGACCCAATATCCGACCACACATTATGACCCTATAACCGACCACTCATCTCTATGGTCGGGGGAAGGGAGGGGGTGAATTGAGAAAAGTGCGTCGCTGCTCGGAGAATATGTCACCGAAATTTTGAGGTTATGCACGAATAATATACATGTCAGCGGATGTCCGATTACTGGGACTGAACATAGTCGCAAGCAAGTACCGATATTCGGATACATGGTCGGTTATCGGTACAAGATACATTTCGTATGTACCAATAACCGGACATGAAAATTAAGTACTTAAAACGCATTTTTGGCTAATTGAGACAACATGATCAAATTAGTGGTATCTTTCCGAATAAAAACAGCTAAGGCTCAGTTCGAAAACAATAAAAACCACTTCGAAATAGCTTCAATAAGATATCGCAATTTCTTAGTACTTCAGCTTAGGTAATGGCTTCCGTGCCCCGAATAGTACGCGTGCTGACATATTTATCCAAAATTAAATCACAGACGATTCTTGAAGTATTAAAAGTAGTGTCGTATACGTAGATTATGAATCCCGGATATTAAATCAATTCACAGTTTAAGATTTCTCTTAAGTGAACGCTTAACTTGCTTATATATTGGTTCAAGTGGTCGGGTACTGGGATGTGGTCGGGTATTAGGACATTTACCTCACTTGAGCTGCAACCGTCTAGGTATATTATCAAGAATTCTTTCATAATGTCGAGAAAAAAGTGACCCATTGGTATCAGATCCTTAGACTTAAAAACATAATAATGACTATTTTTTATTCACAAAAAGCCATTTTTCAATTTGAACTAGCATTTCTGATGGTGGGATTAAAAAAAATGTGTAGGACATCGCACAGCCCTTCTTATAAATTTTTGCTGTGACAAAATACAACAATTCAGACCTAGAATTGAGAATTAATACCCTAATTAATTAACAAAGTAATTACCCCAATTAAGTAATAAAGTATACCTTAGTAATAACTCTAATTAAGTAATGTATTAAGTATTACTAACTAATTACTCTAATTGAGTGATTAAGTAACTTAGGCTGGTATAAACTAAAATTTAAAGCCCTAAAGTGTACTGAAATGTTCCAATAATAAAATTCGTTCAGATATCGAAATCTTCTCAAATCTTTTTTTACCTCGTACGAGAAAAAAATATGGGATATGGGAAAGAATGCATCGTTACAAGATTACGCAAATTTTCTCATGAAACTTGACCGAGTTTGCGATAATGTACGAACGCGACAAACCATTGTGGATATTTTTCTTTTTTTCAACAACTTTGTGTGAAGAGTTATCTTTTTTTCGAGAAAGAATAAATGCAGCCTCGACTATTTCTGCAACGTCATGTATTTTGTCTCTTCCCTCTATTGTGCACACAGTGTGTTGCCATTCCGGGACGCGCTGTTTATTTTCAAGCTACGTGCGAAGAACTCAAGAAACGCGACGAGATATTTCCTACACGACGAAGACGACGACGACGACGACGACGACGACGACGACAACGACGACAACGACGAAGACTACAAAGTCGAAACACACACTGCAACATGGAAAGGAAAGAGAAATATAGAGAACCATCGGCACCCACTCTTTTATAAATATTTATCCTCATTTGAATCCCTCGGGATTCTTCTCAGTTGTCCCGTATACCTCTCCACCCAACGATTTCCCTTTCTCCCCTTTTTCTTCCTCCCTTATCCCTTTTTCTTCGCCCCTTCTTCCATCACCAGGCACGTATTTGTTCTTGCAAATCTTTTATGCGTTTCGTACGCGGATTTGCATCCATAACGGGCTCCAGGCGTCCCTCTTACTCCCTCACACTTTTCCTCTGGACCTTGGCTCAAGAAAAACCCATTCATCTTTCTCACTCTTCGCTCTCATTCAAAACCAGTAAACTCCAAAACCTCGAATATCATCTTTGCTCCGAAGAATTCCATCTCTCGATCTTCATTTCGTTTGTTTATTTATTTGATCAATAACGCGATTTTTTTTTGTCCACAGGATCGCGGTTGATCGGTTCACCTTCAAAGACTCGGGATTTTCACGATTTTGGGAAACCGATCATGGAACTTGCGAGAGAGGAAAAAAAATTATTCGAGAGAAAAGCAATTGATTACTCGCATTTTTTTTCGATTCAACGACTCTTCTAGCTGAAATATCGCTCCTCGGGGATAATGACGAGCGATCCTTCGAAGGAGTTTCGAGGAAGGATAAAAGATGGAGGAGGAGAGAGGCGAGGGACAAAAAAAAATTAAAAAAGGTGCCGCTGAACGAATCGCGACGCGGTGACAGTAATGAGGCTGGCCCTCTCTTTCTTTCTCTCTCGCTCTCTCTCTCTCTCTCTCTCTCTCCCTCTTTCCTTCTCATTCTTTCTCGTTCACTCGTTGATTTAACTCGCGGCTCGGAGAATCTGCGGCCACGGCGATGTGTATAGAGAGAAAGGTGGAAAGTGGAGAATGCGAGATGGCTTTACCTCCTGTGAAGCTTCGCTGGATAGAATTCACCAACCAAGGAAACGCGATAAGAGTTCATCTTTCATTTTTTTATACTTTTCATACATGACGCATTCTCCAATATTCCAGCCGCTTTTTTTGACCCTTTCAGAAATTTTCACATCTCGCATAATAGGAGAAACGTTTTTTAGAAAGTTCTTTATTCATTTTTGCTTCCTCATAGCTTTATTTTCGCTCAAACATTTTTTTTTCGAGATTTTCATGTCAGTATGTTCAAAATGTCAAACCGAAACGTCCAAAAAACGCATTTAGAAAAAATGTCCGAACTAGACTGATTAAAAAAAGTGACTGTTTTTTGTTAACATTTGAAATAACATATTAAATACTTTTGGGAAAGTGAAAAAAGATGCTTGTTAAAAGCAGAGCTCTTAATATATATATATATATATACGGGGCATTCCACGTCAAATCACGCGGTCATCGGCTTGACCCCCTCGAATTTTGATGTCCAATGAATTGTGGGTTTCGTTTGGCCCAAAATATGACCTCAAATTTTTAGAAATTTTTATTCCATTTTTTAGGGGTTGCCCGAGCGAAAAATCATTAAATTGAGGGAAAACACAAAGAGGGGCCTATTTCAAATTATTGAAATTTTTTTCACAGAAACTAGGACCCAAAACAGAAATTTTCGTCATAGTTCGATAATGGGACAAAAATAATTACTGTTTTTTTTGTATTTTAATTTATTTATTTTTATAATTGTTTATTTTAATTGTTTCTTGTAGTGAGAATAACAACGACAAAAATATTTTGTTCATTTTTTTTCTTGGTTTGAGAGTGAAACGACAACTTTTTTCGAAAATTTATTAGCCTCGACGACCTCGAAAAAATCAGATAAATTTTTAAAAAATTTAAAAAATAGTAATTATAATTTAAAAAAAAATAGTAATTATTTTTGTCCCATTATCGAACTATGACGAAAATTTCTGTTTTGGGCCCTAGTTTCTTTGAAAAAAAAATTCAATAATTTAAAACTAATTGTTGATTTTGATAAATATATAATTCTAACTGTACTATAATAAAAATGATTGAGAAATAATTTCGAAGAATGGAAAATAATGTGGCTAATAACTAACAAGTACATTTTAGTACATTCCGTAGGAATTTTGAAGAGATCGGTGAGGGGTAAGAACTTGAAACGTTTTCAAAATTATGAGAGGTCGTTCAGAATTATATAAATGAGTAAAAACGTTATTATTTGCAAAAATTCTCTACAAACAAGCTCTTTTATCAGTTTATAATAATATTATTGATTCAAAAGCTATTTCACAGTCAAACTTGTTACTTGTGTACTTGTTAGCCACATTATTTTCCATTCTTCGAAATTATTTCTCAATCATTTTTTATTATAGTACAGACAGAATCAGATATTTTTAAAATGAACCATTAATTTTTATCTAAATAATAATAACTTTGCCGTCAAAGTAGGAAAATCTGAAAAATTTCCTATAAGTTCAACTTTAACCTTGAACTTCAACTTTGAAGGAGTGAGTTTATCGAAAAAATATAAGAGTACTTTCTTGTAGAGCGTTTTATTTCCTACAAAAATATGTATCTCTCATTGCTATATATTTACTTGTTTCAGAGAAAAAAATTAAATGTTAAGCGTGGAAAAATCCTATGTTATACTTAAACGGGAAATTTATCGTCCTTGGCGCAAGGTTTAATATGAATATTAAGGGCTTTTTTTGGTCTGATATTTTTTGTTAGGTCATGAATTAAAAATTTGTGGGGCGCTATAAAAAAAAACCAACTTGGTAAATAACGGACGCGCCTATGTATGTGCGCGTGTGTGTATGTACACTTTGTGCTTTTCTTAAAATAGATACATCTGGAGAACGGTTTGGGCGATCGACTTGAAATTCGATATACACGTACACCATGTATGTCCCTGTACTTAGTACAAATGTTTTTAAAATTGCAAAATAATTGTCAATTTGGCGGGACTTTAAATTTTCTGTATGTTTGTGGGTCCGGGGGCGTCTAACCATCGCAATTTTGCAGTTATCTCCCTGAAATTTTATGTGCAGATACACTTTATAATAAGGACGGTTGGGATTGAATTTGGAAAAAATAGTTCAAGAGGTTTGGCTGAAAAAAAAATTTCAAGTTCTTTATCTTTTGTAATTTTGCATCTATCGAGCTGAATTTTTAGTGACTATACATTCAATAAGAACGAAAAACAATACTGAAATTCGAAAAAATCGATTGAGAGGTTCGGTTAAAAAAACATTTGAAATTTTCAAAAAAACTTTGTTAACTCTCCAACATTCGCATTTTCGTAAGTATCGAGCTTAAATTTTTTGCACAAATACACTAGATGACAAGAATAATTAGTGTTGAATTTTGTTAAAAACGATCGAGGAGTTCGTTCCTAAAATTTTGTTAAAATTTTCAAAAAATACTTGTGAACACTAAGTTTCCTAATTCAGTAACTATCGAGTTCACTTCTTTAGCACAAATACACTAGATGACAAAAACAATTGATAATGTAATTGAACGGAATTGCTAAAAAATCATGCAAATTGGAAATTTGCATATGGCTTCTCCACTTGTTTCCGTCGTTCGTGAAGCTTCTTTTATGAGTAAGCCATGATAATAAACATATATATATATATATATATATATATATCATAAAGATAGTCAAGGAGATCCTCATAAAGGAGTCTTGGGGGAACGACGGACAAAAATGAGGAAGCTATGTGCAAATTGCCAATTTGCATGTTTTTTTTTTCATTTTTAAAAGACTTCATGAAAGTTCACGTTTTTCTGAAGACACAATTTGACGCTACACTTCAGAAATCGTCTCATCCAGTTAATTAATAGTTTTTGATAACTTTCAACGATTCTACGTGTATCTATGTTGGTCAATTGGTTTTTCAACGAATTAATTCTTCCCTATTCTTTCTCACGCGTGTCAAGATGGAAGAAAGTCGCGTTAGTCTTTCGCACCCTGGTGCAAACACAAATGAACTCGGAAGGAGCGAGGAAAGGCAGAAGTGCATCGGCGTTAGTCAGTGCATTATAACGGCCTTTCCGAGAATATTAATTAAAGGCGCGAAGATGGGAAAAGCGAAGGAAGATGGCGTGGAATATAGAAAAAGAAGAGTCACGCTAAATTTCTTGGTCCCGCGAATTCCCAGAAGCGACCAGTGGAATCCCTCTTGCCCCGAGAGGAGGTCGCAAAATCGTCGTGACCGCTTAGGAACGTTCCGACTGCAGCAAAATGCACTCTGGCGCGGTCTAACGTCGTTGTCGTCGTGGTCGTTCTTCTTGTTCGTTGGGTCTTCTTTTACGACGTCCAACGGAGGCACACGAGAGAGAAGAGAGAAGAGAGATAGCGAGAGTGAGATGAAGGGAAGGAAAGAGAACCGCGAGATGACAAAAGGAAAAGTAATGCTAACGGGGCAATTTATCGCTCGCCCGAGCGCATCGAGCAAACTGCAAGTATTGTACCTCGTGTATATATTTATACAGTCTCTTTAAGATCGAGCTTATACACCGAAAAAAAGGTTTAGTAATATCAACTACCTAGCTACGATCACGGAAAATTCGTTTGAATCAATCGTCATATATTTGATTTGATTACCCCATTGTTGAAATAATAAAACTGGTGTCGTTGTTTCGAATGTGTACTGCATTCACCGCAATTACAACATTGGATCAAAATGATTTCAAACGAGATTGATTCAACAACTTGTTTTCTCATTCAATCGAATATTTAGTCATATACTGGAAGTAAATAAAATTGTTTAAACTGTATGTTTCGTCTCATCAACAAAATCTAGTTTTAATTTGAGCTATTCATCCAATTAAAAAGAATAGTAATTGCTTTCAAGTCGACCAAATTGTTTGATAAATTTGACTAAATATTTCAATGCGGCCACAACACATTTAGTCGATAGTACGTATAGTAACGGCCACGATCTCGGCACTTCGCCCGAGATCCGTAAGGTGGCGACGATCGGCGCGCGCTCTCGCGCCAGCGAGACAGCCACCGAGCACCGATAAGTACCAGTGTATTACCAGAATCGGAGTCCTCAATTAACTTTAAATTGATGGAACATTACCCGTGCTCTGTGGTCGCGCAGTTCTTTGGACTAAAGACTTACATATTTGAATGAGTTCACCATTGCACTTTGGTGGCGCTCGTGCTCTTTATGGGCGCAAGGAAAAATAAGTTAAATTTTCACTCAACTGTTTAGCCTCACGATTGATTAGTTGAGTTAAAGCCCTCGTAACTTAAATAAATATTGCATGTCATCAAATGTTTTGTTAATTCAATTGAAATTTCCTAGCTTTATATTGAATGCATTTTTTTCCGGTGAACAACATCTGAATTGCATAGAAAATATACACTGTTCATTCAACTGAACCATTTGGTTATGCAATCGCATATAGAGTGCATTTTACCAAATATAGAATCAAAACAATGTCATTTTCAATTGAACGGATTCTCTACTCTGTTGGGCCAAGGATAAATGTATTTATGAGAATGCAATTTTTGTTTTCATTTTGATACACGTTTTGTGTTAACTGAATTACACATTTCGTTCACCACCCGTAACCGCCGAGTTTAGTTAATTCAAGCCAAAATTTTTTCACTTTACCAAACCTTTTTCTCGGTGTACTGACATTCTGTACAAGCTTTTGAAATAGAAAATAAATATTTAAAAAGACTTGAGTCTGCCTTCGAGAAAAGACCATCAGGTGCAAGTCGAATTTGTGAAAGTCTAGAATGATTTTTTGGGGAAAAAATTACAAGTCCAAATCAAACTTGCATTATTAGTGTTCCATACGGCGAATGATTCTAGAAAATGTGAAAATTTCAAACCTTACAAATAAGCATAAAAATGATGAGAAAGCGTTGCGCTTTCTCATTATTCTTATGCTTTCTTTGTGGGCACGTTGCATCACTGATTTTAAATTCTTCATAGAGAGGTAGCTTTGAGAACGCGAAAAATTAAGAGCTAATGTACAAGTTTCGAATTCACATTATTTTTTCAACACTATATAGCTCAGTCAAATTTCATCTGCCTGGGTACATTTTTTAGACGGTCATCTTTGAATTTTTCTGAAGCTAAGATGGTGAAGGCCTTTTTTGAAGAACATTTGATTAAATCCGATCTCTTTTAGCCATTTTCACGGAATTTCGTGCCAAACAGTTTTATGCACTAAAGTTTCTGGTAAAAAAATTACCCTGATATGTTAAAATTTACATACGCTAGACGCGTTTTTTTAACTCCAAAATTTCATAAAATCCGACTACTTCAAGCATTTTTTGAAGTCCTGAATTTCACAGAATATATCCCCTCTAAACGTTATTCGCAAAATATGATATCAAATATGTTCATACTCTAAACTTTTCGTGAATAAAAATCTTAATCCAATATCACAATATTTTCAAAACTTAAGGCCCCAGCCAAAAATTGTGTCTGATTAAAATTTCCGTACTTCGTGAAACAATAGAAATCTGAAAAACATCAGCAACATTTGGCATGCCGTAAACAACAAGTATAAATAATAATGTTGCTCAAAAATTGTTAATAAATTATTCAAACAAATAGTTATTGAACAATTTTTCGGTAAGTCCTTTTTTTTAAACAAATCGAATGCGTTAATTTTTCTGAATGCATATGAATTTTTTCAGAATTTTCACTATTTTGAAATATTATAAAAAACATTCGAAAATACACACAAAAAATTGCGAATTTTGTATATGTTTCTGCATACAGATTACTCATCAGCTTTGAAAAGTTCGAAAGACACTGAGCCAAAAAATACATAAATACAGCCATTCTAAACATTTGAAAACGAAAATTTCAAAATAGAAATTCCGAAAAATATTCATATCCGTTCAGGAAAATTAACGCATTCGATTTGTTTAAAAAAAAACTGACTTACTAAAAAATTGTTGAATAATTATTTGTTTAAACAATTCATTAATAGCTTTTGGGCAATATTATTATTAATGATTGTTGTTTATGGTAGGCCAAATTTCGCTGAATTTTTTTAGATTGTTATTGTATCACGAAGTCTTTGAAAATAGTGTTTCGAAAAAAAAGCATAAAAAATTTGAATTACGACGCTGCTACATTCGAACCAACCGACCATTCAAAAATTCAACTCATTTGATTTTATAAATTTTTCAATGAAACTTTAAGAAAACATAGCTTAGGTAATATTGTCAACCAACCAACAAACTATCAACCAATTATCTCAGTGCTCTGAGCGAAGTTGGTTGGACCAACGATTATTACTTGGTTGGTTATAGTAAGGGGCAGACCAACTAATTTTTCAGTTCGGCCAACCACGAGTGAAATGGTTGTATCAACTATTTTGCTCGAGGTTTATTATAAATTGTTTTTTCATATCTACACAATATTTTTAAACATTTAAATCTTTGAATTTCGCTACACATATGAAGTTTGCAATTTTGTGAAGCTTCGTCTTTTCTTCAAGAAAATGTAAAAGAACAAAAACCCTTTTTTTATGAGAATCCATTTTGGATTCGATCATTTTGCGTTTTGCCGTAAAGTATTAAATATCCATACTGAAAAACAAGGATATCGAACATAGACGAACTTGGAAAGGTTATAAGCGTCGAGGGGAAATTTCGTTTGTGCGAGCGGTAGCCACCTGACGGATTTTTGGGGTACTGACAAATCTGCAGATATGATCATATATTTGGCTACAGGGCCTATAAAATTCGTTGTCCATCCTTTACCCTCTTGAATACTATTTTATTAGTTAGACTGAGTAATCAAGTCAGCTGTGTTGACTAATCGCGTCAACTAACTATGAATAGTAGATGGAACTAACGCTAGGTGGTTATTGTAACGAAGCAGATGGTCACAGTAACCGAAATATACCCGATTGATAACACAGGCCCACACAAAAAAAGTTGTGTGTGCTAGGTGTCTTACTACATTTTTCCTACGTATTTTGTCCCGCTGAACACGAATGTGAAGTTAGAATTAGGGTTCGCATACGAAATGCTCGAGAAAATCCATAAACACTGATGAAAATCATGATCTAGTGCACAAAAAAAAAGTTGTGTATGCTGGGTATCCCACTACGTTTTTCCTATGTATTTTGTCCCTCTGAACACGAATCTGAAGTTAGAATTAGGGATCGATGAGGAAATGCTCGAGAAAATCCATAAAAACTGATAAAAGTATCATGATGTTTTTATCAGTTTTTATAAATTTTCTCGAGCATTTCCTCATCGACCCCTAATTCTAACTTCAGATTCGTGTTCAGCGGGACAAAATACGTAGGAGAAAGGTAGTGGAACACCCAGCACATACAACTTTTTTTTTGTGGGCCTGTGTAGTCAGTTGGCTGTCCCAACCAACGATTTTTTGTGTGCTCTAGACAAGTTTCAAGTTTCACTTGAAACTCACTCACTCAGCAAAAATTTAGAGTTGAGCTCCACTGATGAGAATAGAACCGAGCGTTGAACACGGAGCGCGCATCTTCAGCGTCGGAGTCTCTTGGTTGGGTGGAGTTGCAAGTGATGCGAGCAACGGTGCATCATCTTTCTCAGATCTTCCGGTTTTCCATCTCTCTTACGCCGACATTCTGCATCAGATTCTCTCACTCCGATGCCCCTCTCTGGTTTACGCATTATTTCCCTCTCGCATATATATCAACTGATGGCGCTTATGCGAATCCAGACGCCCTTGAGTCTGATTATACGGCTTGTCAGTCCCTCTTCGTTACTCTCCTTCCCTCTTCCTCTCTTTTGTAGCTGATGCACACTTCGACGGCAGTATGGAAGAACGTGCTATCTCAAAGTGTGCCAGAAGAATGTGCTATCTCAAATTGTGCTAGAAAAACGTGTTATCTCAAATTGTGCTAGAAGAACGTGCTATCTCAAATTGTGGTAGAAAAACGAGCTATATCAAATTATGAGACAAGAAGGTGGTATCTCCAATTGATCACATTTGGAGATACCACCTTCTTCTCTCATAATTTGAGATAGCACATTTTTGTACCACAATTTAAGATAGCACGTTCTTCTAGCACATTTTGAGATAGCACGTTTTTCTAGCACAATTTGAGATAGCACGTTCTTCCATACTGCCGTCGACTTGAACGAATCAGAGGCCCCGGAACGAAATTTACCTTCACGAGGAACGGAAAAATCGGCAGCATTGAAACTGTGCCAAGATCATCATTCAGGTTGTCGCAGGTTAGAAAAATTACCGATAAGGCCATCGGTGTTCTCTCTTTCGTCCGTGAAATAGCGACTCGAGTGGTGCATATGCGAGATGATCGAGAGATAGAGTCGGACAAAGGGAGGGAGAGAAAGAGCGAGAGAGAGAGAGAGAGAGAGAGAGAGAGAGAGAGTGAGAGAGAGAGAGAATCGCACGGGGTCGTGGAACTCGAAGCGTAATTTAATCAACGGCCCATTAGCGAGGCCCGTCGCGGGCCCCGCATCGTCACGGATTCCATTTAATTAATGCAGGGCGACGTTGGCGGTAGGCTGGACTTTAGAGGAGCGCAGTAGCAATGTGAACAAGGCCGGATAATATGAAAGTGAGATGGAGAGTGTACGGAGAGTATTAACGAGAGAAGCGCCCACCAGCTGGCAACGAAAAATCGAGAGACTAAAGTTTTCCACCCTTCTGTAATCATCATTAATTCGTGGCGATATTACTGATACCGGGAACTTGAGATCAGTTTGAGACTTGATTATTCACGCTCTTGTCCCTGTTATTAACTTTTCCAAGTCATTTTTACTCTTAACAGATGAAAGCGTTTTTTGTGATTTTTCTTTTCAAAAAGGACAATATTTTAGTAAATAACATCCTAAGAATAGTCAGTAATTTTTGGGTGTAGAAATATATAATCCAGGGTGGTGACTGTCAGGGAAAACCTGGAAAACCTGGAAATGTCAGGGAATTTTTTCGGGGTCAAGAAAATCAGGGAAATGTCAGGGAATTAAATAGTTAGTCAGGGAAAATTATCAAATGGAGAAAAAAAAAGTGTATGGGCGAATATTTTTTGTTCTGCGTATCGCTGAAAAAAAGTTATGGGTGGACATTTTCAACTTCAGCTCCTTCAGAAAGATCATTCTTCAGAAAGATCTTTTCAACTTCTGCTTAATTCTATTTCTCGTCATCTCTTTTCTATTCATCATTTATTATTATTATTATTCATTTATTTATTATGATTTATTCCTTCCAAATGTATAATCTAATAAACAATACCAAAGAATGAATAACAATAAACATATGCAATGTTCCTACCGTGTTACTTTCTTTTCACAAATCTGAATGGTTTGTCAGGAAATTTTAAAAAATGTCAGGGAAAAATCAGGGGAAATATCAGGGAATTTTTTTCGTCCAATTTAGTGGCCACCCTGTAATCGCAATTGAGCCACAGCCGATTTCAACACTAAACCAATTTCATTGGTACATTTATTTATTCCGTCATTCAAAATGACGAGTGGTCAGAGTGAGTCTTGAGTTTTGTGAAATATATAGCAGCTTTCGTTCACAAAATCCAATGTATCTGTTGGAAAAACAATTTCTCGATCAAATACCAGATTTTTTTTATTTAGGCATTTTTTTTTCTATTGACATTGAAAAGCCAATCTCCAAATTGTGATCGGTTATAATTTTTAAATTTTCAGGAGAGCCTTGTAACATACTTTTACCTTAGAGAGTCTTGAATATTTTGAGTTTTGTATTGGAATCTACGAAAACCTTGCAAATTTACAACTTGCACATCACTTTCTTATCATTTTCATGCATTAGCGATTTCTCCCTCTCTGAGCAAGTAACTTTCAGTATTGGCTTCCTTATAAAGGAAGTTTAGTAGATATGAAAAAAAAAACAGAAAATGATGTATAAATTTTCAATTTGCGAAGCTGTTTACTTTCTCCAGACTACCTGTGTGAAAATTAACAATCGTATCGTGATATCATAAACTTTCCAAAGAGAAATTGAAGTCCTCTTTTGTGACATATGGTAAAGCTGTAACATACTTTTTGTAAAAAGCTTAAAATTAAATTAAAAAAAACTTCATGAGCTATTTTCACGAGGTTCAATACCAGCAAACTTTATTACCCAAACTATCAGTACATATTTTTTTTAGCGCGATAGCCAAAAATTATTACGGAAGGTAAAACAATAATTCTCTTTTTTCGAAACAGGCAAAACTTTATACAATCCAAACTCCTTGAGGGGGCCGAGTCAGCGTCAAAACGCCGATTTTTGAACATAAATATAAATGTTCGTTGAATTCGTGTAAGCCTGACCAATGGTCCATTATATGACGTATCAAATGAATAAATTTTTGACGCTAGTTGGAGCCCTTAAGGCGAGGCTAAATACCGACATTATTACCGAAGCCCTACATTATCGACTCAAAATCGCTGCCCAAACTTTTTCCAATACCGGTGGATGAAAATCAATTGAATTTATGAATTAATGACGAATGAATTGCAAAATGGAAATGCGAGACATAAATCAACGTTTTCGTTAATTGCCACTGACTTGTCAGACAGTTTGGAAATAATTCTGATGAAAGTAATGTTTATTTCATAGGAATTCCACATGGGGCTGCTCTCTTTCGGATTTCTGTGAACTTAATTTCGTCATTTCTTTTCGATACAAAACGAAATTTATCAACATTTATCTCGTGATTTGGATTCCAAACTTACGTCGCGGTTTTTTCATAAAATAATGTCAAAGACGTATCGATATTCGTACTTCGGTGTTGGTTATGGAGCCCCACTCTTGGTTTTAGCCGAAATGCCGTAAAAACATTATAATTTAATATTTTCAATTACAGATTTTTTATGAAAATCGGATCTGTAATTTTTTCTTTCGTTTTCCGAAAAAATTTTAGTGGGGCTCCATTTGTGCCATAATTCTGATGATACTGTCAAAATTTTATTGATTTTCATCCATTCGTGCCAGAGCAAGTTTGGAATCCATTTTCGAGGTGCTAGTGTCGGTATTTAGCCTCCCCTTAAGGTGTAGTGATTTTCTCATGAATCAATTTTTGAGTTTCACTACGCTGTGCATGATCCTGACCAAACGGCTTGACGGATCTTATCCTACGACGTCTCATTTTCTTCGTAACACTTTTCCAGACCGCTTGTGCGGCATATTTTTTTTCGATCCTTATTATGGAGTTACAGGCCACGTTTGAATTTTCAACCTATTTTTTGTTGCAAGAATTCAAAAACTGTCCTGTAACTATATAATCAAGACCTAGAAAAATGTATGACACTGAAGCAGTCCGGAAAAGTATTACGAAGAAAAAGAGATGTCGTAGGATAAAAAAAATAATGGATTAAAAATTGATTTATGAGAGAGCCGCTGCATCTTCAGGATTCTTACTAGCGTCAAAAATTTCTTCTTTTGATACGTCGAATGATGGGCGACACCCTTTCTTTCGAAATTTCAAATTCGCACAAAATTTCAGCTTGCTAATCCAATAGGTTTTCGAGATGTTTGAATTTTTTAAGGTGGACACACATACACTACCCCCCAACGAGTACGCGAAGCGTACTTGTTTACAGTATGTCTACAGCTGAAAAAAAAATCATTTCTTGACGTTTTAAAACATGAAGAATGCAATATCATAAAAAGCTCGAAAAAAAATTTCACGAAAATGAAGCTTCCTCTGTGAAAAAGCAAAATTAATCTTCATCTATGACGCTGCGACCACGACAACGTACATAGCGCACTGTACGTCTCAGGTTGCGCAGGATGCGAGTCATTATTCCGTTTCCCATTAGTCGTCAGTTATCGTTGCTCTCTCTCTCTCTCTCTCTCTCTCTCTCTCTCTCTCTCTCTCTCTCTCTCTCTCTCTCTCTCTCTCTTTCCCTCTCTCTCTCACACACTCACTCATACACACACACACACACACACACACTCACTCGCATTCCACCTTGCTGTAGAACGGTGCCTAGATGCATTTGTGTGCGAGGCCAGAAAAGCATAATATGGCAATTCTGAATGGCCGTATCTCGTAACTTTACACACGCAAGCGCCACACTGTCACGCGCATATACCTTCGTGGCATTCTTCATTTTATATACACGTCCTGGCAATATATTTTAATGATTCAGTGACACGTGAATCCTGCTATAATCACCACTTGTCAAATATGCGAATTTTTTTCTTCCCTTCAAAGTTGCAGCGCTAGTTTAAAAGAAATTAGATCGAAAAGAAAGATCGACTCAATTCCAACCTGTCGAAGAAATTCCATCGACTTTCTATCCAATTATCCTGATCCTTCGATTTTCACTATTTTAAAAATACACTTTTCCAAAAACTAATGAAAACGACCTTCACTATCTTGTAGCTGAGAGTCCCTAGTTTTCTAATCAATATAATTAAATCTATTTAGCGCAAAAACGAAGAAAGAATCGTTAAAAACTCCCGACAAGTCCTGTCGGCCAATTTTCGGACTTTTCTTGCATTTATTCACACAGTCTTTATAAAAATGAAAATATCGATTGCGCCCTTGCATATTCTCATTTCTGAGGTTATGACGGTTCTTTTTTGCTACTTACGAGTTAGAAAATTTTGTTTTAAACATGTTTTATAAGCAAAAGAACTTATGGGTCGCTGTAGACCCAGGGCGGACCAGGGTTAATTAGGTATGGAAAAATGTTCTGATCGAAAAATAAATTGGTCGACATCGAAACGCTAATATTTTGTTCGATGAAAACGAGGATGAAATTGTTGTTGAACGTTGAAATGACATCAAATTGGTAAAAAAAAATCGAGAGACATTCTATAACTGCAGCCGGTAAACTGTTTTTACCATGAAATTTCGAGTCTCGAATGAAATGCTGGCTATTCGAATCGATTAAGTAGACAAATCGTGGCAAAATTTCGATGTGATATCACAGCGTGTATCGTGAGAACGCGTGATGGGAAATATTCGTGCGTGCTTGGCCGATGCACGATGCATCTTGATGCAACGAGCAAAAATGCATAGGGTCACACCCGAGCGGCCTTTGAGTGCGAAAAGAATCTTCCATGGCTTCTCAGAGGCAGAAGGGCGTAAGCCATTGGGTCGTAAAATGGAAACAACTCGAGCTACTTTCTTTTCAATTTCAGCAGAGCCTATATGCGGAAGAACGATGATGCATTGATGCACACGAGAAAAACTTCTCGTCGATTCTTTTAAACTCGTCGTGAGCTTTCGCTGCAGATAAGAAGACGCATCTGGCCTACTGATAGAATTCCTCTCGGTATTCAATAATGCATAGACCTTTTCTTCTTGCCTCTTACGTTCTTTCTTTTCATCCAAACGAATTTTTTCATTCTCTCCTTCGCACTTCTCTGGCAGAACGAGTCGATCCACAACACGAATGGATATCGTTTTATTGCCGAGTGAGAAATAGAATGGAGTTTAGGTAAAGCGAAGCCGTAATAACATAATAGATGGTTCGACTTGAAAAAAAGAAAATGTTCGTGGTTCGAGAGATTCGGTGCAAAGCTTTTATTAAGGGAGTATTCTGGTCCGGAATTTTGAAATAGTATATTGTGCAACTAGTGCGGCAAGTTGTCGCTTGAGGGGGCAATCGACAACGCCGCACGAGTTGCACATACTATTTTTTATTGCGAATGCGGAATAAATCTCAATACAAAATTGCCCCTGTGGGGGGGCCGGGGGCGGAGCCGCGGTGGAGTCGAGGGGCGAAGCCCCGGCGGGGGGTTGTGGGGGCGGAGCCCCCCCACAGACCAAAAATAATAACTAAAAAGTTAAGAAATATACAGGAAACTTAGTTAAGGAACAATGAAAATAATTTTATTTTGAACAAGAACAAGAACCGCATGAGTAATCAAATAGTATACGATCTGTCACGTCAACCTCAATTCAGCTTTAATATTTCGGTTGCGTTTTTGTTTTTGTTGAATTTCACCAGCGTTATTCTTCTATTTTATTTCGGCATTGAATTTGCGTGCGCAAAGAACAATAATAATAACTTGCGTACGCAAAGTAAACTTTGCGCACTCAAATTATTATTATTATTATTCTTTTCCGCTCGCAAAGTTTACTTTGCGCACTCAAATTATAAAATGGGCAAAAAGCTACTTTTCAACCGTAACAGCGGGCGTAAAGATACCGCTTTTCCCGCATGAGTAATAAAAATAGTATTTTGTGCATCTAGGGCCAGAGATAAGTCTTTTTGTCGAGCGTGAAGTTTGCCGCAACGAGCGAAGCGAGGGCCGCAACCACGCGAGACAAAAGACGAATCTCTGGCCCGCGTTGCACACGATCTTTTTTTCCCCCATGGGAGATTTTCGTGCTTTTTACTATATGCGTGGATAGCCATAAAGAGGCTCTTAGCTGTCAGAAAAGAGTCACTTTTCGTGCTTTTCACCATATGCGTAGACAGCTGAAAAGTGACTCTTTTCTTTCCCATCCAGGGAAAAAAGAACCGAAATCGTCTGTTTTCACTCTTAGCTGTCAAAAAAGAGCCCCTTTTTGGCTATCCACGCATATACTGAAAAGACACTTAAATCTCCCATGGGGAAAAAAAAGATCGTGTGCAACGCGGGCCAGAGATTCGTCTTTTGTCTCGCGTGGTTGCGGCCCTCGCTTCGCTCGTTGCGGCAAACTTCACGCTCGATAAAAAGACTTATCTCTGGCCCTAGATGCACAAAATACTATTGTTTGCATATTCTGAAAGTTAAGACCTTTATGAATATATCATCGAAAGAAAATTTTCTAATTCCAATAATTTACGGAGTTATAGTTATTTTAGTGTCGCAACGCCCGTCATGTCAGAGCAAATTGGACTTTTTTCTTCTTTTTTTCAGGTTTCAGAATAAAATAAAAAAATTGATTGCTAATACCCCTTATATGAGTAAAAAAAATAAAATAAAAATAAAACATTTTTTGGAAAATTTTGTAAAATATGCAAAATATCAAAATTTTCCAAGATATGTTTTATTTTTATTTTATTCTTTTGCTCATGTAAGGGGTATTAGGAATCAATTTTTTTATTTTATTTTGAAAACAGAAAAAAAGAAAATTATAAAAAAAATATGAGGCAGCCGCATCCCACTTTCTAATCATGATAGGTATTACTTATTTATGACCCAGAATCTGTAGAAAAAATTGCAGAATCTTAAGAGTGGTATTTTTCAGTTATCCCTTTTTATTGAAGTAATTTATTGGAAAAAAAAAAATTTCTCATGTATTGTGAAAAATATGCAAAATATCGAAATTTGCCAGGACATGTTTTATTTTTATTTTATTTTTTTACTCATGTAAAAGGTATTAGAAATTGATTTTTTTATTTTATTTTAGAAACTGAAGAAAAGAAAATTATTTAAAAAAAATGAGGTAGCAGCGGCCAACTTTCTAATAATGATAGATAGTACTTATGTTTGACCCAGAATCTGTGAAAAAAATGGCAGAATTTTAAAAATGGTGTTTTTTCAGTTATCCCATTTTTACACAAAAATGATCGTCGCGCCACCTGGAGGAGTGGCCAGAAAAATCTTTTAAAAAATGAGGCTGTTTTTGAAGTGAAATCAATGGGAAAAAAAAGTTATGCGAGGATCTGATGACCTGAGGGAAATGTCCCCACGTTGTCACTTGGAAGGCCCCATCTGTAATGCTTGGGGCTCAAAGAGACTCAAAATCGGATTGTATAATATAATAAATTTCCATTAGCACAGAGATATTGCAATTACACAAAGTGCAAGCCTGCGATTACACTAGTATATTATCGAAAATGAGGGAAAATCAGTGACTATTGTAGATCTCGTTTCAACGAGAAAGAAAGCAAAGATGAAGGAACGGAAGTGGAAAATATCGAGTTGGCAAAGTGAGTGGAAATGGAAGTGGTGAGCAGACGGTCGAAGTAAAATGTGAAGTGGCTGAAGATCCCCTTTTTTTGCTCTCTCTGTCGTATCTCCGTCCTTTCTTGCCTTCGAGAACTCTCGAGATATCCATAATAGATCGAATGCTGACAAACAAAAGGGAGCAACTCGATGAACTTAACGCTCCAAATTACGTGAGTTTGGCCCTTTCTCTTGCCAACAATGGATATACACGTATCGATGGCCCAGGGCAAAAAGAACGTCAAGCCTGCGCTTATTCTGCCACGATACGCCTTTTTTGTTTCAAGATTTACGTATATATGAAAGTGTAAAGGTAAAATAGAAGAGACAGCGCGTCAGCAGCAGTCAGCAGTCTCTTGGGGATGTAATCAACCGAAATCATCGGAGATCTTATCACATCCACACGCCTCGGTCTTCCGCCTTCTCTCTCCTCACTCTTTCTCCTTCGAGGCTCAAGGATCGAGCATCCAGGACCTTCAACGTGCAGAAGCAAGAATCTCATCGACGTCAAATAAACATTGAGCGTCAGGTTGAATTTACAACCAGCAGTCACGTTACCCCTACCTCTACTATTTCTCTATCTCTCTCATTTCGTATTTCTACGTTCCTGGCAATACTGAGACGATTTCCTTATATCCTTTCCTCACAATTGCAAAATTACGAAAAATAGTTTCTCGTCAATCGCAGCCACGACTTTCATATTTTACCTACGGAGAATATTGCAATAATTTATGACGACAATCGACTTGGACGACTCGGGTACATTGCGTTTTTTTTGGAGATCTAAATAGAATTATAAAATCTCCAAGGAAAATATATTTTTCAAAGTTCAGAGACGCCGATTCTCGATCTTAAGGAATTGATTCACTATTTAACCCTCGCTGGTCACCGCGGGTCAAATTGACCCGAGCTCTCACTTTGAGCTCAAATATCACTAACTATCTGGGCCCTCGTCGGTTTTCCTTGCCCTCTGGTAGAAGTATGAAGTATTTATTATAGGTAGCCATCATACATTTTCGATATTTTCACATAGCGGAATAAATACCTTTTTCGGAATGCATGCATTCGGAGTATTTTTTTTTCTACTTAAAGTATCATATATTGAGAGTATCGTGTAGAAATTTTCCCGAAAAATCTTTAAAACTGAAAAAGTTACAATTTTTTAAGTACAAAACCAGATTTTTGAAACTTTTTTTTCATTCCATTTTTTCCATGTTCATATTTAAGAAAAACAGTTGTTTCATATACTGAAATAATCAAAGATTGTTCCTATATTTTTTTCAAGTCAATCGGATACGTACTTTTTTGACAACCATCCAAAGAGTCGGTCGGGTCAAATTGACCCAGTGTGACCAACTTGGAATTATTTTGAGGTGTGACCAACTTCTAACTCTCAGTATATTGATGGGAAACTTAATAAATGGATATCTGTTTGGACATACCCTCACCAATGAATCTTTGCTATTTCCATTAAGATCGAAAAACGCGTTCAAAATACACAGAATTTTAAATTTGTCAAAATCTACCTTAAGTATAACTCTTGTTGAAAGTTCAATTGCTAATGTTGATGATCAATTGTTAATGAGCCAAATGGAGTGGACCAACGACTTGGAGCTTGCTTTTCTCCAAACCTATCAACAAGAATCAGTGTATGGGATCCCTTACATCTTTATCACAAGGCAAAAAAAAATGTACATGATGCGTGGGTTAGAATCAATAAGCTCTTCAATATTTCTGTTGTTGACTCAAACCGATAAAAGAACAAAACAACGCAGTGGTCTTCTAATTACAATTACAGTCCGCTCCCGTAATAGAGCCGGCTATATCGGCGGTTAGGGGAGTAATTTTTCTGGAACTCAGGTACCTCCACTACCCGTGCAGAAATTTCTTAGGGACGCCCTACGTCCTATCAAATTCCTGTCGGGATTTGGCACGGACCCCCCAAAACCGGCGTTCCTACTCGAATCGAGATTGTCCCTCCATCTTAACCGCGGTGGCAAAATCTGGAAGTTATGGCGCCACTGCATTTACGGCGTACCTCTGAGATCCCGGTCCGAAACATGTGCGTATTGGGAAGCGTAGATGGTGCCATGTAGTGGCAGAATTCAGAAACGTCGGGCCCACGGTCCACCATAACCGTGAAAACTGAGGATGAAAAATTTGCCCCTTTCTAAAGCTACGGAACCTAGTCTAAGCAGTGTTACTTGGATTTTTTATTAATATAAAATAATTCAGACTACGCAAAGGAAAACAAGTTCCGCACTGGTATTTTTTTAAATACTGCAAACTGAGTATGAAAAATTTGCACATTTCTCAAAGTAAATAATAATGAAAACTGAGGATGGAAAATTTGCACATTTCTCAAGCTACGTAGCCTAGTCTAAGCATTGTCACTTGGATTTTTCATTTATATAAAATAATTCAGACTACGCAAAAAAAACAAGCTCCGCACTGGTATTTTTGTAAATACTGCAAACTGAGGATGAAAAATTTGCACATTTCTCAAGCTACATAGCCCACTCTAAGCAGTATCACTTGGACTTTTCATTGATATAAAATTGTTTAGACTACGCAAAGGAAAACAAGCTCCGCACTGGTATTTTTGTAAATATTGAAAACTGAGGATGAAAAATTTGCAAATTTCTCAAGCTACGTAGCCCACTCTAATGTAAGCAGTGTCACTTGGATTTTTCATTGACATAAAATTGCTTAGACTACGCAAAGGAAAACAAGCTAGGCACTGATACTTTTGTAAATACTGAAAACTAAGGATGAAAAATTTGTACATTTCTCAAGCTACGTAACCCACTCTAAGTGGTGTCACTTGGATTTTTCATTGATATAAAATAGTTCAGACTACTCAAAGGAAAACTAGCTGCGCACTCGTAATTTTGTAAATACTGAAAACTGAGGATGAAAAATTTGCACATTTCTCAAGCAACGTAGCCCACTCTAAGTAGTGTCACTTGGATTTTTCATTTATATAAAATAATTCAGACTACGCAAAGGAAAACAAGCTCCGCACTGGTATTTTTGTCAATACTGAAAACTGAGGATAAAAAATTTGCACATTTCTCAAGCTACGTAGCCCACTCTAAGCAGTGTCACTTGGATTTTTCATTGATATAAAGTAATTCAGACTACGCAAAGAAAAACAAGCTCCACACTGGTATTTTTGTAAATACTGAAAACTGAGGATGAAAAATTTGCACATTTCTCAAGCTACGTAGCCCACTCTAAGTAGTGTCACTTGGATTTTTCATTGATATAAAATTGTTTAGACTACGCAAAGGAAAACGAGCTCCGCACTGGTGTTTTTGTAAATACTGAAAACTGAGGATACAAAATTTGCACATTTCTGAAGCTACGTAGCTCAGTCTAAGCAGTGTCACTTGGATTTTTCATTGATATAAAATAGTTAAGACTACGCAAAGTTTGTTTTCATTGGAAACTCTGCAGACTGGAATTTTTTGCTCACAGAAAAAAACTGTTCATGAAAACTTTACACATCTCAGAAGCTATATAGCCTTGTCTAAGCGTTATAAATAAATAAAAAATCCAAGTTACACCACTTAGCGAAAGAAAAACAAAAATTTATTGTCATGCTAAGTTCTGCAGAGTGCAAAAGTGTATATTTAAAGCTTACAGTATACAGTTGTATATTTGAAGCTACGGTTCAAATATACAGCTTTTATGAAAATGAAAAAACTCTGTATTACCAGAATTCAGATTTCTGACTTTATATAGTTTCATAATCTGGAAAAAAATGTAAAAAAACGCTTATGTCAACTTTTGTTCCTCCCATCTTTTTCATCATGTATCTGCGTTGGTCAACTTTATTTTTAATACAAATTGCGATCATTAAAAAATTCTTACATTACAGTTATATTGCAGTAGAAATTTACTCATGATCCTGTTACGATGCCTGAAATATTCTATCAGGGATACATCTGGAGTCACGCAGGGATCCGGATCTACGGAATCCCTGCTAGAATCGAGTTGACGGTTGTTACATCCGACGTTCGGAAGAATAGGATACGAGCCAGAATCCAGTTTGATCCCTGCGGAAATTTCTGCACGGGTGGGGGAAGAAATACATTAAGTGCGTACTTCATTCGTTCTCTCTGTTCATCGTCCGCTACAACCATTCATTAGTTCCACTTCACGTCGGATCGTGAAGATCTAAACGATTCTTCTGAATCCCGAAAAAAATATCCTGCGTATGGGTCTGAATGATTTGCTCTTTTTTTTATTCAAATTGATTGGAAGGAAAATTTACTTTTTATCAAATTATTATTCTATTCCATCCAATGACTGGATGAATTTCATTTTAGAGATATTCATTCGAGTAAATCAGCTATGATCTAACAATTAAAGTTCTCCAATTTTATCCAACGAGTATGCGTGGAAAGGAAGTACAGTAACTCTTTGATATAAGAGTCCCCGATATAAGAGCGTTTCGCCTCCATTTGGATTGAGCGATTTTCATTGCTTCTCCCACTCCACCCATTTACCCCGTGCGAGCTCTTATTTCGAATTCTAGTAATGGAGCGATTCTCGAAATCTGCAAGTAGTAGTATGGGGGAACGCTTCGCCTACGACTTTCTTGGAATTCACTTTCCGTAGCTACCCTTAAGCGCTTTTATAGAGAAGAGGTACTGCAATTTGCGAATTGATTAAACGGAAATGGAATTGAGGGTACTCGAAATTTCGGTATCTTGTGCTTCCTGAAAAGTCGCAAAAAAGAAGCCAAGACATGGTGGGTTTTTTAGAATTCTTTGTAGAATTATATTTTGACAGGAAATTTACCGAAGATTCCAAATCGCGGAGAGTTTTACATACAAATATTGCTCTTTTGAGGAAATTATTGGTAGATTAGTGTTCAGTAGCGGAAGAGGGTTCAGCTTCATCATTGGGGCGAGAAATTTCTGAGGGGTTCTTCCTGTATAATAAAGCTGACCTCATCTATTTTTATTCATAACAGTGACCATGGCTGCTTCGCCGGGTTCGGGTTCATGTCTGCCAACTGCAATTATTGCGGTAGTGAATAATTTTTCTTGCGAGCAGGCTCGTAGGATACATTTAAAAATTTCACAAGAGTTTCTTAGGGGACAGCAGATATGTAATAATTTGTCAATCTTAAAATTGCACGAGGAAACTTGGTTTACCTGTAATACGGGTCTAGAACTGTTGACCGAATTTCCCTCCATCACTGAAAAGTGTTACTGCTAAACAGGTACAAATTTCTGGTATATTTTGGGCAGTATAAATGAAAAATTTCGGTTAAAGGGTTTGAAATAGGGTTCGTTGAGTCTGTCTCGCCGAGACGATTCCAACGAGCCTTCATGCACCCCGAAATTCCTACGAGAAGTTCGTGGATGGCACTCTGTGGCGGGTGTGGCGGGTATATACAGTCTTACCTCAGCTTATGTTTATACGATATACTTATATAGCCTTTACTGGCTGTGTCTATAGCAATATATTCCTGGTTGTAATGCTAGTGCAATATGCTCTATATACCTTATTAAAAAATATAAAATTATTTAAAGAGTTTTATAAAACCAACCACAGCCACACATAAATATACAAAACTATGGAAAATCTAGAATGATAGAAAATGGATGCAAGAATTGTGTCTACGTTTTTCTTCCGAAATTACCCTTTTTTTTATCGCAAAAGGGAAGGAACTCGGCTGACGCATTTGCAGCGCTGCTATTACAAAGCCACGATTAATGCGAGAATCAGGACACGGAAGTGATTTTAACACAAGTTTAGAAAAACATCATCACAAACCTCCTGTCTTTAGATCTGTCAAATACATTTGGACTCGAGTAGTAAAAAAATAATAGTATCTTGTAATATTTTTAAAACTGTTCTTAAGCTAAATTTTGTGGAAAACTTAAATACCGTGTCTGAGTCTGTCCAGGATAACTCCCAATCATCAAAGGTGGCTAATTTTGCGAGAAGCTCGAATCGAACCCGGAGGCTCCCGCGTCCAAAAACAAAGACCACCAGTTTTTGCAGGTGGAAAATTAAAAGAGTTTCCATTCATGATCCATTCAAGTGAGAAGCACAATGTAACTGTGAAATTGACAGTGAAGAGAGGCAAACTCCATTGCTCCTTTAAGTCTTGCAACACAGTAGAAATGCATTAAAGATCACGGCATATCGGTACCAAATAAGAATCGCTTATTCTTAATTCGTAATTAACGCCCCTCAATGACTGGTGTCTCAATTTCATTAATAATATAAAAACCTAAATTAATTCCAGTACTCTAATTGATTGGGATTTAACGCAACGTAAAGCAGTGCGGTCATAGCTTGCTTTGTATTTCTTGAAACAGATCGTGCTTGCTTCACATTTCTGCAGTCTCTCCATAGCGAAGATGGATTCTGACGACTCCGGGTACGGTATCGATGGGACGGATGATTGGATACCCAGCGGCATATCCGAAGGCTATGAAAAACTTCACAACATGTCTAGAAGAGAATTGTTCGATGGTGCCACACCCCCCACCGATTGGCGCAGTGCAAGCACCACAGCTTCCGAGGATCCCAAAAATAGAATGAAGAATCGAAGAACAGATATACCATGCTGGGATCATTCTCGTGTTAGATTGTCGGAACCTGATCCATACGATGCCAATTGGACAGACTATATCCATGCAAATTACGTGAATAGCTTACGAGAGAATAAGAAATACATCATCACTCAAGCACCCATGGAAAACACTGTAGATGATTTTTGGGACATGATTCTCCAGAACAACTGTAGAATTATCGTAGCGTTGACAATGTTTATTGAAAATAATGAGGATAAGAGTTATCCTTATTGGGCTACCCAAATTGACAGTTTGAAACTGTCTCGTAAATACAAGGTCATCACACGGAGGATAACCGACGCTAGTGGCTATAAGGTATATACATTGACGCTCATGAAAAGAAGTAATCTGTATAATACAACCTACGAAATGAAGCTCTACCACTTTTTGAATTGGCATGATGATTTCGAAACACCTCGAGAAGAATCCCAATTTACGATGTTCTTCTTTGAAGTATTCAGAGATAGGAATCGAGTTAACACCGAGTTGAAATCCGTGAGCCCAATTGTGGTGCATAGCAGTTCCGGTGTTGGTCGCGCGGTTATGTTTTGCACGATCGACATATGTGGCGAAACACTAAATGTGAACTCTCAAATCGACGTAGCCAAAGCAGTGAAAATCGTACGCCGAATGCGCTACACAGGTCCTACGAAGATGTCTCAATTATTATTCATGCGGGCAGTAGTAGATTTCTTGTTAAGACTGAAGAGGCAAAGTTAACGTGCATTCTTCATTCATTTTCTCTGTTCTTCGTCTGTTCAAACAATACATAAGTTCCGCTTCACTTCTGCTTGTGAAGTTTCAAGCGATTTTCTGCAACCTGAAAAAATATCCTGTGAATGAATCTGAATGGGGTTCTTCCTGTATAGTAAGCCTGACCTTATCTATTGTTATTCACAACAGTGACGGTGGCTGCTCCACCGGGTTCGGGTTTATGTTTGCCAACTGCAATTATTGCGGTAGTGAATAATTTTTCTCGCAAGCAGGCTCGTAGGATACATTTAAAAATTTCACAAGAGTTCCTTAGAGGACATCGGATTTGTAGTAATTTGTAGATCTTAAGATTCTACGAGGAAGCTTGGTTTACCTGTAATACGGGCCTAGAACTGTTGACCAAATTTCCCTCCATCACTGAAAAGTGTTATTGCTAAACAGCCACACATTTCTGGTATATTTTGGACGGTATAAATGAACAATTTGGGTCAAAGGGTTTGAAATAGGGTTTTTTGAGTCTGTCTCGCCGAGACGATTCCAACGAGCCTTCATCCACCGCCAAATTCCTACGAGAAGTTCGTGAATGGCACTGTGGCGGGTGTGGCGGGTCGGCTATGTCTGATCGTTTTATAAAAGCTGACTTTATCGGTTGTTATACACAGTGGTGGCGGCGGCTGCTTCACCGGGTTCGGGTTTATTTTTCGCCAACTGTAATTATTGTGGTAGTGAATAAAATTGTTCTTGAGCGTGCTTGTCCGGATATCGGCCAATGTTTCCTGACATAATTGAAACTATCATTGAAGGATATAGTGGATAAAAAAGGAGGTGATAAACTATTTTCATTATAGTCAAAAACCTGAAAAAAATGAAAGAAAATAATACTTTTTATAATATATAAATTAGCTGGAAAAATCGTCAAATGAACCCCATTTGAACTTGTACTTTTATTCCCATATTTTGTGATGCTTACACCACACTTTTCTTGTATGAGAAAGCTCAAAGTATATAGCAACAGTAAAAAAAACAATAGAGGCATTGACACGAGGGAACTTTGCGTCAGTGTGGAAAGTTTCGAGGATTTAATGCGTAAGGTTATCGTTGAGGTGCTTCTGTGAGCCGTTGAACTTCTGGAAACGCTTACACCATAATCAAAGAGTATAAGGCTGCGAGGACCGGGCTCGAAATGCAAAAAATAATTAACCGGAAGGATTCCACGAAATACGAGACTTTAATTGCCGGGGTTTGATGAAATTTCAGGGTTGGTTAACGTACAGAAAGTTATGCACTTACGCATTCCGCACTTACAAACACCCGCACAAAGGGAGAGAGAAGCCTCCGCGCAAGTGGAAATGGAGTTATAAAGGAAAAAGAGTAAAAGAGAGAGAGAGAGAGAGAGAGAGAGAGAGAGAGAGAGAGAGAGAGAGAGAGAGAGAGAGAGAGAGATTGATTGATTGATATTTTTTATTCATGTTCTGGTTAAACGTTGGGGCAAATAACGAATAAACAATGAACATGCTCATCGTCTAATACAATATATAACGTAGAAATAATAACATAATTTCAAGAAACCAAAAATAATAGAAATAATAATAATAGTGTATTGTCGAAGCTCCTTCTTTTGCGAAGTTACCTCGGAATTTCGTATTTGTTTGAGGATTAACGGATATAGGTTTATAATTAAATTGTAGTAATGTTTATTGGCTCATGTGGGAAAAGCCTTGTGGCAACCCACTGTATTGTAATTTATAATTTATGTTTTTTACACGTTTTATTCTGTTTCGATATACAGAGTGTAATGCCTGTTTCGCGTGTTTATATTGTCGTTTTTCGAATTGTTGTCGTTAAAACAGTCCTATCTGAGGATTTTGAGCCGTTGCCGTCCTCTTAATAGGAAGTTTATTGTCAAGGATCGGAAAATCTGGAGCCGTTGCTGTTCTCTCGATCTCTATGACACGAAAGGAGTTTTTCGTCGATCTCGTTAGATTAGATTTTTCGTCAATCTCGTTAGATTGGATGTGTATCAGGGCCTCAAGCTCTACCGTATACATGTATCGCCGGAGCGCGTCAATTTTCGACTGTCTGCAGGAAAATTCTTGTGCACACGCTTGCCTTCTCGTCAGCGAGGGACCCAATCAGGTCTAAGATGCATGGCGAACACAAAGACAAGTCGAGCTCTACTAGTCGCATGTTTCTGGTAGGACACAGAAGAATACAGGCAAATGAAAACATTCATAGTAAGCACAAAGCGAGCATACATCTCATACATAACCGGGGTTTCCTGCGGCCGGGGCTGCCCCCTTCTCCCCTATTCATAATGAATTAAAGAGTTTGGATTACGGTGTGAGTGCCTATTAAAACGTCCCAAAGAGACATGTTAACCAATATTCCAAGAATATCACAAAAACGCAATATATTATTGTTAAATTAAGCCTGCGATAACGTTATGAGTGCCTACTAATATAATCCTAGAAATTCGATCGTTAGCTTCATGAACAGCTATCTCTATTTAGAGTGTGTTAAGAACGAAACATGAAACTCAGTATTATTAAAAAAATGCACAATAACATGAAAACATATAGTATTGCCATACCGAATAAATCAAGAAAATTGTCATAAGCTACGGAGCGCGAAGCGCCGGGGGATTTTGGGGGCAAAGCCCCCAATATATACGCGAAGCTTACTTAGTTATATTGGATTTAAAAAGGAAAAAAATTACTTGTTATCGAATTATTATTCTATTCCAACCAATGACTGTACGAGTTGCATTCGAAAGATATAGACTCGCTTAAGTCAATCAGCTGTGATGCAACAATAGAAGTTCTCCAATCTTATCCAACGAGTATGTGTGAAAAAGAACTACCGGACCTTCTCAATATAAGAGCATCCCCCCCCCCCCTTCAAGCCCGCTCCGTTCCACTTGGGCGAATTTTATTGCTTTCCCCACTCTACGTATGTACCTCGTGCGAACTCTTATATCGAGTTCTGGTAATGAAGCGATTCTCGAACTCTGCTGGTGGTAGTATGGGGGAACGCTCCGGCTATGAATTTTGCTCTTATCAAGAGGAGGTAATGTAATGCTCCTATAAAGAGGAGGTAATTTAATTTCCGAACTGGTTGAGTAGAAATGAAGTTGAGAGCACTCGAAATTTCGGTATTTCATTATTCCTGAAAAGTTGACGAAAAAAGAGCTGAGACAAAGTGTGTTTTTTAAAAATTATATTTTAACAGGAAATTTACTGGCAATTCTAGATCACGGAGAGTTTTGATAGTAAAAAAATGTATTCGTGAGAAAGAATGAGAAGAATGTGTTGCCAAAGTGTTAAATTATTTCCATACAAATATTGCGCTTCTGAGGAAATTCTTCGTAGATTAGTGTTCAGTGGTGGAAGGGGGCTTAACTTCTTCACTGGATCAAGAGATTTCTTAGGGGTTTTTCTTGTATAGTGTACAGTGAAACTAACCCCATCGATTGTTAGTCACGGCCGTGGCCGTGGCTGTTTCGCCGCGTTCGGGTTTATGATTGCCGCCTGCAATTAATGCGGTAGTGAATGCATTTTTTCACGAGCATGCTTGTATGATACATTCAAGAATTTCACAAGAGTTCTTTAGGTGACCGCGGATTTGTAATAATTCGGCAATTTTAAAATTCCACATGGAAGTTGGTTTAACTGTAATACAGGTCGAGAACTACTGACCGAATTCCCTCCATCTTGACTGAAAAGTGTCATTGCTAAACAGCCACACATTCCTGGTATATTTTGGGCGGTATAAATGAACTATTTGGGTCAAAGGGGTTGAAATTGGGTTCGTTGCGTCTGTCTCGCCGAGACGATTCCAACGAGCCTTCATCCACCCCGAAACTCCTACGAGAAGTTCGTCGATGGCACTCTGTGGCGGGTGTGGCGGGTATATCCAGTCTCACCTCAGCTTATGTTTATACGTTTTACTTTTATAGCCTTTACTGACTGTGTCTATAGCAATATATTCCTGGTTGTACTGCTAGTGCCATATGCTCTATATACCTTATTAAAAAATATGAAATTATTTAAAGAGTTTCATAAAACCAACCACAGCCACACATGAATATACAAAACTATGGAAAATCTAGAATGATAGAAAATGGATGCAAGAATTGTGGCAAGTGCGTTTATTGTTTCGAAATTACGCTTTTTTTTATCGCAATAGAGAGGGAACTCGGCTAACGCGTTTGCAACAATGCTGTTTTCAAGCCACGATTATGCGAGAATCAGGACGCGAAAGTAATTTTATCACAAGTTTAGAAAAACATTATCACAAGCCTGCTGTCTTCAGATCTGGCGGATACATCTGGACTAAAGTAGTAAATAATAATAGTATCTTGTAATATTCTTTGAATTGTTCTCAAGGTAAATTTTGTGAGAAACTTAAAAACCGTGTCTGAGTCTGTCGACAATAACTCTTAATCATCAAAGGTGGCCGATTTTGCGAGACATTCGAATCGAACCGAAGGCTGCCGCGTCCAAAAACAAATCGATCAGTTTTCGTTCATGGTCTATTTAATGAGGTTGGAGAGGAAAATTGAAAGAGAGTTTCCATTCATTATCCATTCGAGTCAGGAGCAGAATGCAACTGTGAAATTGGCGATGAAAAGGGGCAAATTCCGTCGCTCTCTTAAGTCTTGCAGGATAGTAGAAATGCATTAAAGGTCACGGCTCTTCGGTACCAAATTGGAATTGTTGATTTTAAATTCTCAATTAGCGCTCCCCAATCACTGGTGCTTCAATTTCAATAATAATATATTCATTTCATTAATAATATAAAAACCTAAATTAACGCCAGTACTTTAGATAATCGGGATTTTACGCAACGTAAAACAGTGAGGTCATAGCTTCCTTTGTATTTCTTGAAACAGATCGTGCTTGCTCCACATTTCTGTCGTCTTTCCATAGCGAACATGGATTCCGACGACTCCGGGTACGGTAACGGTTGGTCGGACGGATTCCACGACATACCCACAGGGTATGGAAGACTTCACAACATGTCTAGAAGAGAATTGTTCGATGGCACCACACCCCCCATCGATTGGCGCAGTGCAAGCACCACAGCTTCCGAGGATCCCAAAAATAAGATGAAGAACCGAAGAACAGACATACCATGCTGGGATCATTCTCGTGTGAGATTGTCGGAACCTGATCCGACCGTTGCCAATTGGACGGACTACATCCATGCTAATTATGTAGATAGCTTAACGGAGGGTCAAAAATACATCATCGCTCAGGCACCCATGGAAAACACTGTAGATGATTTTTGGGACATGATTCTTCAGAACAACTGTAGAATTATCGTAGCGTTGACAATGTTTATTGAAAATAATAAGGAGAAGTGTTATCCTTATTGGGCTGCACAAATTTTCGGCTTGAAAAAGACTCGCAAATACGGTGTAGTCACATGGAGTATAACCGAGTCGTATGGCTACAAGTTATATACGTTGAAGCTCATGAAAAACGATAGTCTGGATCAAACATGGTACACAATTAATCTCTACCACTTTATCAATTGGCATGATGATTTCGAAACGCCTCGAAACGAACCTGAATTTTTGCATTTCATATGTATAATAATGCAAGACAGGATACATGATAATATCACCGAGTTGAACCCCGTGAGCCCAATCGTGGTGCATAGCAGTGCCGGTGTTCATCGCGCGGTTATGTTTTGCGCGATCGACATATGTCTTGATACGTTGCCTGAGCAAATCGACATAGTGGAAGCAGTGAAATGCGTAAGCCGAATGCGCCACGCAAGTCCTATGACGATGTCTCAATTCTTATTTCTATGGGAAGTGAATTTCGATTTATCCGTGGGGGAAGAAATACATTAAGTGTGTACTTCATTCGTTCTCTCCGTTCATCGTCCGCTACAACCATACATTAGTTCCACTTCACGTCAGCTCGTGAAGATCTAAACGATTCTTCTGAATCTTGAAAAAAATATCCTGCGTATGGGTCTCAATGATTTGCTCTTTTTCTTATTCAAATTGATTGGAAGGAAAATTTACTTTTTATCAAATTATTATTCTATTCCATGAATTTGATTTTAAAGATATTTATTTCAGTTAATCAGCTGTGATCTAGCAATTGAAGTTCTCCAATTTTATCCAACGAGTATGTGTGGAAAAGAACTACAGTACCTCTTTGATATAAGAGTCCCCGATATAAGAGCGTTTCTCTCCATTCGGATTGAGCGATTTTCATTGCTTCTCCCACTGTACCCATTTACTCCGTGCGAGCTTTTATATCGAGTTCTAGTAATGGAGCGATTCTCAAAATCTGCAGGTAGTCGTATGGGGGAACGCTCCGCCTACGACTTTCTCGAAATTCACTTTCCGTAGCCACCCTCGAGCGCTCTTATAGAGAAGAGGTACTGCAATTTCCGAATTGATTAAACGGAAATGGAATTAAGGGCACTCGAAATTTCGGTATCTTGTGCTTCCTGAAAAGTCGGCAAAAAAGAAGCTAGGACATGGTGGGTTTTTTTAAATCCTTTTTAGATCTATATTTTGATAGGAAATTTACCGACTATAGTTAAAAAATGCATTCGTGAGAAAGAGCAAGAAGAACGTGTTGGAAAATGTTTTCAATTATTTACATACAAATATTGCTCTTTTGAGGAAATTATTGGTAGATTAGTGTTCAGTGGCGGAAGAGGGCTTAGCTTCATCATTGGGGCGAGAAATTTCTGAGGGGTTCGTCCTGTATAATAAAGCTGACCTCATCTATTTTTATTCATAACAGTGACCGTGGCTGCTTCGCCGGGTTCGGGTTCATGTCTGCCAACTGCAATTATTGCGGTAGTGAATGATTTTTCTTGCGAGCAGGCTCGTAAGATACATTTAAAAATTTCACAAGAGTTGCGTAGGGGACAGCAGATATGTAATAATTTGTCAATCTTAAAATTGCACGAGGAAACTTGGTTTACCTGTAATACGGGTCTAGAACTGTTAACCGAATTTCCCTCCATCACTGAAAAGTGTTACTGCTAAACAGGTACAAACTTCTGGTATATTTTGGGCGGTATAAATGAAGAATTTGGGTTAAAGGGTTTGAAATAGGGTTCGTTGAGTCTGTCTCGCCGAAACGATGCCAACGAGCCTTCATCCACCCCGAAACTCCTACGAGAAGTTCGTCGATGGCAGTCTGTGGCGGGTGTGGCGGGTATATCCGGTCTCACCTCAGCTTATGTTTACATGTTATACTTATATAGCCTTTACTGGCTGTGTCTATAGCAATATATTCCTGGTTGTAATGCTAGTGCCATATGCTCTATATACCTTATTAAAAAAAATAAAATTATTTAAAGAGTTTTATAAAACCAACCACAGCCACACATCATTATTTAAAACTATGGAAAATCTAGAATGATAGAAAATGGATGCAAGAATTGTATTTACGTTTTTCTTCCGAAAGTACCCTTTTTTTATCGCAAAAGGAAAGGAACTCAGCTAACGCATTTGCAACGCTGCGATTACAAAGCCACGATTAATGCGAGAATCAGGACACGGAAGTGATTTTAACACAAGTTTAGAAAAACATAATCACAAGCCTTCTGTCTTTAGATCTGTCGGATACATCTGGACTCGAGTGGTAAAAAAATAATAGTATCTTGTAATATTTTTAAAACTGTTCTCAAGCTAAATTTTGTGGAAAACTTAATTACCGTGTCTGAGTCTGTCCAGGATAACTCTCAATCATCAAAGATGGCTGATTTTGCGAGAAACTCGAATCGAACCCGGAGGCTCCCGCGTCCAAAAACAAAGACCACCAGTTTTTATTGGTACATATATTCATGGTCTATTTAATGAGTTTGAAGAGGAAAATTGAAAGAGTTTCCATTTAGTATCCATTCAAGTGAGAAGCACAATGTAACTGTGAAATTGACAGTGAAGAGAGGCGAACTCCATTGCTCCTCTAAGTCTTCCAACACAGTAGAAATGCATTAAAGATCACGGCATATCGGTACCAAATAAGAATCGCTTATTCTCAATTCGTAATTAACGCCCCTCAATGACTGGTGTCACAATTTCATTAATAATATAAAAACCTAAATTAATTCCAGTACTCTAATTGATTGGGATTTGACGCAACGTGAAGCAGTGTGGTCATAGCTTGCTTTGTATTTCTTGAAACAGATCGTGCTTGCTTCACATTTCTGCCGTCTCTCCATAGCGAAGATGGAGTCTGACGACTCCGGGTACGGTATCGATGGGGCGGACGATTGGATACCCATCGGCATACCCGAAGCCTATGAAAGACTTCGCAACATGTCTAGAAGAGAATTGTTCGGTGGCCCCACATCCTCCATCGATTGGCGCAGTGTAAGCACCACAGCTTCCGAGGATCCCAAAAATAGAATGAAGAATCGAAGAACAGATATACCATGCTGGGATCATTCTCGTGTTAGATTGTCGGAACCTGATCCATCCGATGCAAATTGGACAGACTACATTCATGCAAATCACGTGAATAGCTTAAGGGAGAATAGGAAATACATCATCACTCAAGCACCCATGGAAAACACTGTAGATGATTTTTGGGACATGATTCTCCAGAACAACTGTAGAATTATCGTAGCGTTGACAATGTTTATTGAAAATAATAAGGATAAGTGTTATCCTTATTGGGCTACCCTAATTGAAAATAAGAAACTTTCTCGTAAATACATTGTCATCACACGGAGTATAACCAACAATAGTGGCTGGAAAGAATATACCTTGAAGCTCCTGAAAAGGAGTGATCTGAAGAACACACCCTACGAAATTAAGCTCTACCACTTTTTCAATTGGCATGATGATTTCGAAACACCTCGAGAAGAACCTGAATTTACGATGTTCTTCCTTAAAATATTCACAGATAGGCATCGAGTTGACACCGAGTTGAAATCCGTGAGCCCAATTGTGGTGCATAGCAGTGCCGGTGTTGGTCGCGCGGTTATGTTTTGCACGATCGACATATGTAGTGAAAGACTAAATGTGAACGCTCGAATCAACATAGAGAGAGCAGTGAAAATCGTACGCCGAATGCGCCTCGCAGGTCCTACGAAGATGTCTCAATTATTATTCGTGCAAGAAGTCGTAGATTCCCTGTTAGAAATGAGGATGCAATGATAATGTGCATTCTTAATTCATTTTCTCTGTTCTTCGTCCGTTATAGTAATACATAAGTTCTGCTTCACTTGTACTTGTGAAGTTTCAAGCGATTCTTCTGCATCCCGAAAAAATATCCTGTGAATGAATCTGAATGGGGTTCTTCCTGTATAGTAAGCCTGACCTCATCTATTGTTATTCACAACAGTGACGGTAGCTGCTTCGCCGGGTTCGGGCTTATGTTTGCCAACTGCAATTATTGCGGTAGTGAATAATTTTTTTCGCGAGCAAGCTCGTAGGATACATTTAAAAATTTCTCAAGAGTTCCTTAAGGAACAACGGATTTGTAATAAATTGTCGATCTTAAAATTCCACGAGGAAACTTGGTTTACCTGTAATACGGGTCCAGAACTGTTGACCGAATTTCCCTTCATCACTGAAAAGTGTTATTGCTAAACAGTCACACATTTCTGGTATATTTTGGGCGGTATAAGTGAACAATTTGGGTTAAAGGGTTTGAAATAGGGTTCGTTGAGTCTGTCTCGCCGAGACGATTCCAACGAGCCTTCATCCACCCCGAAATTCCTACGAGAAGTTCGTGAATGACACTGTGGCGGGTATGGCGGGTCGGCTCTGTCTGATCATTTTATAAAAGCTGACTTCATCGGTTCTTATACACAGTGGTGGCGGCGGCTGCTTCGCCGGGTTCGAGTTTATTTTTGTCAACTGCAATTATTGTGGTAGTGAATAAACTTGTTCGCGAGCGTGCTTGTCCGGATATCGGCCAACGTTTCCTGACATAATTGAAACTATCGCTGAAGGATACAGTGGATGGAAAAGGAGGTGATCAACTATTTTCATTATAGTCAAAAACCTGAAAAAACTGAAAGAAAAGAATACTTTTTATAATATATAAATTAGCTGGAAAAATCGTCATATAAATCCCAATTTGAACTTGTACTTTTATTCCCATATTTTACGATACTTACGCCACACTTTTCTTGGATGAAAAAGCTCAAAAGTGTATTGCAACAGTTAAAAAAAAACAATAGAGGCATTGGCACGAGGGAACTTTGCGCCAGTGTCGAAAGTTTCGAGGATTTAATGCGTAAGGTTTCAATATTATCATCGTTGAGGTGCTTCTGTAAGCCGTTGAACTTCTAGAAATACTTTCGCCATAATCAAAGAGATCAAGACTACGAAGACCGGGCTCGAAATGTAAAATATAATTAACCTGAAGGATTCCACGAAATACGAGACTGCAATTGCCGCGGTTTGATGAAATTTCAGGGTTGGTTAACGTACAGAGAGTTATGCACTTACGCATTCCGCACTTACCAACGCCCGCACAAAGGGAGAGAGAAGCCGTTACGCAAGTGGAAATGGAGTTATAAAGGAAAAAGAGTGAGAGAGAGAGAGAGAGAGAAAGGCGAGGCGAAGCCGCGGAAATAACGAAATCATTTGTCACCGGTCATTTGCATACGTTCGTACGCTCACAAGAGCTATATCGTGCGCTTGACAGTAAAACGCAAAACGCGTGGTTGTGTTTAAAGATAAATGAGAATGAAGCTTTGTTGAATATTGGATGAAAAGTAACGAGAATGTCGGAGAGAAAGACAGAGACGGCGGAGTCAACACTTCTCACTCAACACTTTGTTCATTTCCCGACGTGAGATTTTCCTATTTGCGACTTTGAACCGTCGACATTGACTCTAACTTTTTCTTGTTACTTGATTTTTCATCGTATTAATTTTTTTTCCTGTTTCACGTCCTCTTTTTGTCTCGCTTCCACGAGAGAAACTATTGCGCGGGAAACTTTTTGCAGATGAGTCGACGTGATTGGCATAGTGCGTCAGGGTTGAACAAGGAAGGGTTGAAGGAGAAGAACGACGAATAGACGCAGCTGTGACACGTTTAGGATCGCAGCGTCACGTCCCTCCCGGTAAGCTTTGTCTTCTTCAAAACCCAAAGAGCTGGGGAGAAAGAGGGAAAGAAAGAGAGAGAGAGAGTTGACGGTGTATACGTTGATTTTCTTAGAGGAGACGAAAGCTTAAGTGTCTACGAAGAGAGTTGCAAGGATCGGGAAAAGGATGACGCATATCCTTGGAAAATGACAGAAAGTCACGGACTTTCTTCTATATATAGATCATTCTACGTATATTTTTACTTTATTTTTAACCCCCACTATTAACCTTTTATTGACACACTGGGGTATAAAACACCTCAGACCCAAACTTCCTTAATTTTAAGTATCTAAATTTAAAAAAATGGGACCTATAGCGACATCTGTCATTAGTTCGAGGATTCTGATACTGCTCCAAGCTTATAGCATCACTCTAAGAAAATAAGTTTTTATGTCTTACGTCCAAAGTTGAGTGGTCTCGCCTGTACTCCAATTTGTCAAGTAAGGTCAAGTGCGATAATCTTGTGCAAATTTTTTGCCGGTGATATTATTTTACAACTACTATTTTTTTTCTAGTAGTGCTATATATTGAGCAAACTCAGTAAAATTTTTAACCATTTTTGTCGAAAAATAAAAAAAGCTATGGTTTTTTCGTAAAAGTTGTAATTTTTTCCACTTTTTTGGATATTTAAATTTTTTTATCACATTTAACTTTCAGATTTTACTGTAAATCCGGTATGACCCTGGAAAGTAACCTCTCAAGAAGTTCTAAAAAAATTTGAAAGTTAAAATATTAATGGTATATTTTTTATAAGAATTTTTATCGCTGGGGTACGAACCACTCCAGTGTGTCAAGTACGTTATTTTGCAGAAGTGTGTCAAGTAAGGGATGTAATAAGAAATGTTTTTCCTTTATTATTTTTTCTTATTTTTTGTAAGGTATTTATGAGAAACTGTGCGAATTAAATTTGTCATCAACTCATTGCTTCTCGAAATATTTTCTTTTCAATATTATACAATAGCAATGAGTGCAAGATTTTTTTTTCATAATGGTTTTGACCATCATATTCGGGAGTTTTCATCGTAAATGCAAAAATACACTTTTCATCCCTGTTAATTACTTGCACTACGATGTTTTATCTTTTAAGAAAGACATTTTCTTCGAAAAAAATATTTTATTTAAAAAAACCTCGAAAGTACGGTTTTCCGTGGGCCTAAGTGTAACCCTTTAGTAACGTGATAATCATGAGTCAATTCCGAATTGCTGAGACCAGAGTCTCGAAATTTTAGCGTTGAACGTTCCATATAAGAAAGCGGAAGTTGATATATAAGTGTATATTTTCCGTGTTTACGTATAAATTGTATACGAGGCATTCTACACCGATTCGACCTGGGTCGAATCGGTGACCCTTCACCTCTCCGATTTTGTCCGTAATTTTGTGTGGTTTTGTAGTACCTCTGAAGAGCACTCAAAATTTTTTTTCTAACTATATGACTTAACTATAATTTTATAAACAAATTATTTCTCGCCCAAATTTGAAAATCTGAAAAAAATCAGAATAATCCGATTTTTTATACGAAAAGTTTTAGGCGTCGAGCCAAAGTGGGCAGGGGTTTCTTTGTGTGTATAATAAGCTTTTTTGAAAAAAAAATTAAATAGAAGAAGGATCCTGAATTGAGTTGACCGTTATCCAAAAATTTGTGTATGAATTGAAGGTGTTTAAAAAAATGTTTGAATAAGGGCCCACTCAATTCAGGTTTCTCTTTTTATTGAAAAAAAAAAAATGTCGAAAAAGCTTGTTATAAATAGAAGGAAACCTCTGCCCACTTTGGCACAACGCTTGAAATTTTCTAATATAAAAAACGGGATTTTTGTGATTTCTTTCAGATTTTTTAATTTTGGGCAAAAAATAATTTGTTTATAAAATTATAGTTAAGACAAAAAAATCTGAAAAAAACGTACATGCTTTTCAGAGGTATTTTACAAAACCGTAAAAAATCGCAGAGAGTTAAAGGGTCAGACCCAGGTCGAATCGGTGTGGAATGCCGCATATAGAATGTGTGCATCGCTATTGCGTGGACGGAAACTCGACGTTTCACGAAAGCATCGTCCTGGCTCGTCTTCGTCCTTCTTCGGGACTTCATGAATATGCAAAAACTTCAAGCGACCAATGGGCCAACCTGAGAGCCTTTTCCAGAAGAGAAAGATAGAGAAAGAGAACGGAAGAGCTCAGGCTCTCACTTATACATGCCACTTGCAAGAGGCACTCGGGTATGGGGTAGAAGAAGGAAGAGCTTTTGCTCTGGATGGGTACGAAGTGCAGACACTCTTGGTGAAGAAAAACTCACGTGAGTGCGAACAATATATGTATTTATACTAAACAGAAAAGTTTAGACGTTTTGAGGTAGGAAGGTTTTATAATGCTGTTGGTCGTCGATTAGGCAATCATTATAATCAACGTATTTTATAATGAAAAACAATTAACACTACACCGAGAAAAAGGTTTGGTAAGGTGAAACAAAATTTGGCTTGAATTAACTAAACTCGGCGGTTACGGGTGGCGAACGAAATGTGTAATTCAGTTAACTCAAAACGTGTATCAAAATGGAAACAAAAATTGCATTCCCATAAATACATATATCCTTGACCCAACAAAGTAGAGAATCCGTTCAATTGAAAATTACATTGTTTTGATTCTGTATTTGGTAAAATGCACTCAATATGCGATTGCATAACCAAATGGTTGAGTTGAATCAACAGTTTATATTTTCTATGCAATTCAGATGCTGTTCACCAGAAAGAAAATGAATTCAATATAAAGCTAGAAAATTTCAATTGAATTAACAAATTATTTGATGATATGCATTATTTGTTTAAGCTACGAGGGCTTTTACTTAACTAATTAATCGTGAGATTAAACAGTTGAGTAAAAATTTAACTTATTTATCCTTGCGCCCATAAAGAGCACGAGCGCCACCAAAGTGCAATGGTGAACTCATTCAAATATACAGTCTTTAGTCCATAGAACTGCGCGACCACAGAGCACGGGTAGTGTTCCATCAATTTAAAGTTAATTGAGGACTCCGATGCTGGTAATACACTGGTACTTATCGGTGCTCAGTGGCTGTCTCGCTGGCGCGAGAGCGCGCGCCGATCGTCGCCACCTTACGAATCTCGGGCGAAGTACCGAGATCGTGGTAGTTGCTATACGTACTATCGACTAAATGTGTTGTGGCCGTATTGAAATATTTAGTCAAATTTATCAAACAATTTGATCGACCTGAAAGCATTTACTATTCTTTTTAACTGGATACTCGAAAATATGTTTTTTGAAATGCCGAAGATATATGTGAAAAACTTCATCGGTATTTTTACCAAAGAAATTCGAACACAGGCTTTTCATTTACCGTTAATGAAGAGTAACTTCTGCTAAAAATATTTTCATCCCTGAGTATTACCTTCTAGCCTCCTCATTCATAGGAAGTACAATAAAACACGTTCGAAGCTAATCAACGATCTCATTTCAAAAAAATTGATCTCTATATTTTAATATTTATCTAAATAACACAACATTTTTCAAAGATTGCATATACTTGAGTTTCAATTCGTCTTTCATCTTTCGTTCGTTAAAGCAAATTATCTAAAAAAAAACGAAGATGGTCAATTAATCGTATTTATTGTAAACTCGAATAACCCGTTTGGTTTTTAGGTTTCAAATGACACCGTTTTAACTAGACAATGGACATTGCCAAATGTTGGCCATGTTTTTATTATTTTTATCATTATTGATTTTGTTTTTCCGTATTTTTAAATCATTTTTTTTAAAGACTCGATATCAATTCATCACGTTTCCCAGATTTTTTTTTTAATTGAGCCATCTTTTGGGTCTATACGTACATGTAATCCATTAAAGAAAGGGAAAGAGAATTTCGATGGGGAACGCAATCGAAGAACCTATTTTAAATCACCCTAAGAGACATATATACTTCCCCCTGTAGAATATGTGTATATACTTGTGAAAGGCGAAAGGGGTGAACGGTGCGAAGAGTGCGGGTTAGTATGAGGGAGCAACGACGAGTCTAGGTCAAGGGCAACGACCTGATGCATCAGGGGTTGCCCTCGACAGTCTGTCAGCGCTGACGACTATAAAGCTCTCGATCCATCGCTCCTCCACGTTGCCATGGAATTTCGACAGAAAGTTGCGCCTTTTTATTTACCTTCACGACAACTAGTAACGTTACAAATACTCGTGCAAACATTCGAGTTGAGCCTCCGACCGCTACCAAAAATTTTCAAAAAAAGTATAAGATACTTTTTCCACCCTTTTTCCACTCTTAACACTTTTCAATGTTATCGCCGATATTTTATGTCGATTTACTATTTCACAAATACAGTTTCCATTTTTTTCAGCTTTTTTTATGAGCCATCAATTTTTTTAGCTTCATGTCGAATGTTTTGCCGCGAATGTAAAATTCAAACAAAAAATCCACCAAAGTGTTAGTGAGAGAAATACTTGTGATTATTTAAAAAGTGGAAAGTGGATAAACGCTTTCATTTAGATTTCAATAATTGAATACAACCAGACGTTTTCGTAATATTGAAAATTTGTAGCCCTCAGAAATACTGTTTTTGACTAATTTCAAGGTTGAAACGACATTGGCAAAAAGATTTATTTTTCATTTCTGGTTGAGGTTTATTTTTCAGGAAGAGTAAAATCTCCACAAAGTGCACTGTTGAATTATGGAAAGTATTTTTTTTTTAGCTGCCCTATAATATATTTCTGCTGAGAATAATTCAAAGAGGAAGAATTCGGCTTCATTTAATTGTTTTTAGATTTGTACTCTATTTTGGAAACAGCTGTTTTTCAGTTTTTTCCCCTCTCTTCAGGTGCACCCATCTTCTAGAGGAAATTTTTTTTTTAGATTTTCACGATTGGATTCATAAAGGGGAAAGCTTCAGCTTCAATTGCCTTTTTTTTTTACTTTGAGCGATTCTTTTTTCCAAAGTTATTCTATTTTTTGTGAAAAAAAGGAAATTTGAAAAATCACGTATAACACGAAAACAACGAGGATTCATGAAAAACTTCAAGATAGCAAAAAGTTGCGTCCGTTTTTGTTGAGTTCAGAGGAATTTTTTCAGATTTTTTTCCCCCAAAATATTGTTTTCTCATGTTGAGGCTGGAAAAGAAATTAGGAAAAAATTTTTGAAAAAAAACTCCAATGTGTTGAAAATGGTAAAATAAAGTATTTTCCTCTCTTGAAATTTTATGAATAATCCCATAGTTCTCGAGTTATGGTAATTGAATGATCTGAGTTCCGACCCAGAATTAAAATAAGAAAAGAAAAATTACGGGAAAAAAACTCTGAAAAATTCCTCAGCACTTAACAAAAACGGACGCAACTTTTTGCTATCCTGAAGTTCTTCATGAATCCTCTTTGTTTTTATGTTATACGGGATTTTTCAAATATCCTCTTTTCTTCACAAAAAACTGAATAACTTTGGAAAAAAAATCGCTTAAAGTTAAAAAAAAGGAAATTGAAGCTCAAACTTTCCCCTTTATGAATCCAATCGTAAAAATGAATACAAAAAATATCCTCTAGAAGATGGGTTCACCTGAAAAGAGGGGGGAAAAGGCGAAAAACAGCTGTTTTCATAATAGAGTCCAAATCTTTAATCAAATTGTAAAAATAATTAAAAAATCAGGAAATGAAGCCGAATTCTTCCCGTTTAAAATGCCGCTTGTTAAATTAGTCTGCGTTGACTTCCGGCGAAATGGCATAGGAAAACGTTCCAGATCTTTTTTGAAGTTTTGTCCGGAAACTTTTCGCCGGAAGTGTATCTGGTTATTTAATTGTGTAGGAAAATACGGGTACACTCCTAAACGTACTTACAGACTAACACATTTATCCTACACAATTAGATCTTATAATATAAAGGTTGTCTTCATACACATATTTTACTACACAATTATATAATTATATAATTATACGTATATTTAATTGTGTAGAATTTTTTGTCTAGGACTACCCATGAGTAGGACAGAAAATTTGTAGGATCGATCCCCACTTGAAGATTTCATTGTGCCTTTACCCCGCTCTCTCTTTCTCTCTCACGTTTTATCCGTTTACCCCTCCTCTTCGTGGGCCAGTTGAAGAGGATCCCGCCTTATTTCACGCTCGTTATTAATTTATTTTAATTACACGACAGCAAAACGGGTAAGGCGAATGGGAGGGAGCCGGTTTTCACCGGTAATCATCAATTATTGCGTATTACGGTGATGCAACGGGAGAGAAGGCGCGCACATGGCGCGTCGCTTATGCGAACGAAAATCAACGCACTTAAGCCTCACTCCTTTTTCTCCGCCTTCGGATAATTATTTTTTCCTCGGATTTGCCAATTACCGGTCAACGTACCGTGATCTTTCGACTCTTTTGACGCGATCAATGTGTCGATAAATTGATCAATAAAAATGATCGATTGTAGACCAAATACGGAGAATAATTCCAGGCAAAACAAATTATTTTCAACTTGACTATAAATCTGCAATTATACGTACAATAATTTTTTTTTTAACAAACAAGAACATATATCATCGAAAAATTATTTTTGATTTAACCAGATCTGCATTTATGTGTGCGATAAAATATTTTTCAGTGGAAAAAAAACTATGTGATTTATTCGACAGATTGTGGCTCCATATACAAAGTGATCATATATATATATACCCCCACGGAAATTTATATATTTTTAATATACGCAAAATATATGTGGATATATTTCGAATGTATGTACATATATGAGAGATAGGTGTGATTTATATATATCTCTCATATATTCTACATATATTCTTAATATATGCTGATATATTTGCAACATATATGGTAATATATGACTAATTAACTAACATAATATTTATTTAATTATTTAAGTTTATTGTGTTCACACTTTTCATTATTATTTACATTATAATGTTTATCTCGCGAGAACAAGCGATCGGGCGCCTGCTACATGTTCATAACGTATAGGCAGCGTCGCGATAGTTTTCAGACTCACCGCGAGATGTCGCAGAGCGGCATCCGCCGAACCCCCATACGGAGGATGCGACGAGTATGCTTATAAAAGGGGGCGCGAGAACGGAATATTAACAGAAGTCCGGCGTAAATTAAGCCATATAAGGAGTTCTTGCCGGCTTCTCATGAACTCGTACTTTTGTATTTGATTCTCCCAGAAAATTTCCGATTTTTCGGAAATTTCTACGCGGGTATCGCATATTCAACCCATATTCGGGATGTATGCAGCCCATTTTTCAACTATATTTGGAATACATGCAACATATATTTAATATATATTTCAGATGTATGCATCATATATATAAAATATATATTGTAATATATATAAATATATATATTTTTAATACATTTAAAATATACGTACATATGCGAAAAGCGGCAAAATCTATCCAAATAAATATATTACACATCTATAAAAAATATATTTTAAATACATTCATTTATATACGGTAATTATATTTTGAATATATTTCGTACACAATTTTGCATATATTTTGAATATATAAATTTCCGTGTGGGTATATATATATATATATATATATATATATATATATATATATATATATATTTTTATTTGATTGAACGTATCACACCACAGATTTAGTGAAGTTAACATTTTTTTTCATTTCCGTTTACGGAGAATAGAATGAAGAAGTCACAAATGTTGAAATTCATTTTTCATCGTTCAAAATTATCGTCCTTTAATGAGTGTATAATTGGTCATTTTGTCTTTCGAATTAATTCGAATAGATTTAAACATTTTTGTTCTACTGTCAACGAGGAAAAATCTCACCAGCTGTGAGACGCAAGCGTGACGAGAACTTCGACGAGAACAAACGTTAATGATTCTGAGAATAAAAGTTGTCTGTGAGTATCGTGCAAATAACAAACAGCGTGATGTACATCGCTAGAACGAGAAGAGAGAATAAAGAAGAACGATAGACTTATTAATTGACAGTTTTATATGATCGACGATTATTGTGATATCAAGGACGTATCGCTTGTACGAATCATGAGGCATTTTTTTCCACGTGATTAAAAAACTCGAACCGCAATGAATTTACTGAATTGCTTCAACAATTTTCAATAATTTTTGTGTTGAAACAGCATTCTTATATAGAAGAGAACGGATTTATTTATTTTGCGAATTAAAAAATCGTATGTGCAAGATTTTTGAGAAAAATGTTTAGTACTTATTTTTAGATATTTGAAGTGTTTCAACATGGTCAATTTTATTCGATTTAGAAGATTTTTCCCATGGTTTTGCAGCAAACAAAAAATTCTTGCATAAAATAATATTCCATAAATCAAATAGCGTAAGATAATACAATATAAAATGTAAATATAAAATAACCCCAACTTAATCAGCGAATTGGTTTTTGAGGTGTCATGGAGGTCAGTTTGAAAACAAAGGTTTTCAGAAACATGCGTTCAACAATTTTTTCCGTATGAACTAACTTGATTCTCACTCTGTTTGTCTGAGAATCAGGCCAAATACTTCTACAAACGTGATTTTCAACGCTAAATATTTGTAAAATGTCTTTAAAAAATTATTTTTCCGACCCGCTAGACTAAAATAATACATGAGATCACCTTGAAACACTTATTTTAATACAAACCCTTCGGATATAAAATTTGGGTTTAAATCTGGTTCATTTGTCTATCGACTTAAAATTCACAGAATTGAATGTGATTATTTTTTTGGGTTGAAATAATCCTGAACAAATCATTGCTAAATTTTCGAAATTGTTTCCACGCATTGGTAAATTGATCACTATAATTATTAGAAGTTATTTTTACCATAACAAATTACCTTAATAGAAAAAAAGATCGTCAATCACTGTAGTTGGACAAAAATTGCAGTTTATTTTGCAAAAAAAAAATAGACTTCATTATGTTTCGTCGTCAAATCTATGTATGTATATATATATATAAGCGAAATATCACTCACTTACTCACGCACTCATGACGAGATCTTCAAAACTATAAATTTGGCAATAAAGAAATTTGGCATGATTATTCCTTTCTCGACGTAGGCCCTCACTAAGAACGGATTTTGAGTAATTCATAATGGAAACGGATTTTCCACTACCATCACATATACCATCTCTCTCTCTCACACCATAGCAAAGGTTACCATGACAACGGTCAACAGAGCAGTGGTTACCATAGCAACGGTTACCGCAACAATGATCAACATAACAACGGTTACCATGCCAACGGTTACCGTAGCAACGATCAACATAACAACAGTTACCATGGCAAGGATTACCATAGGGACGGTCAATATAGCAACGGTCACCATGGCATCGGTTACCATAGCCACGGTTACCATAGCAACGGTTACCATGGCAACGGTTACCATAGCAGTAATTATCATGGCAACAGTTACCATAGCAACGGTTATCATGGCAACAGTTACCAGAGCAATGGATACCATAGCAACGGTTACCATAGCAACGGTTGTCATAGGAACGGTTACCATAGCAACGGTCACCATAGCAACGGTCACCATAGCAACGGTTACCATAGCAACGGTTACCATAGCAACAATTACCATAGTAACGATTACCATAGCAACGGTTACCATAGTAACGATAACCATGAAAACGGTAACCATAACAACAGTCACCATGGCAACAGATACTATGGCAACGGTTGTCATAGCAACAGTTACCATTACAACTATTGCTTTGCGTGAGTAGGTGTGGGTCGTGGTGAGTGCGAATTATTGTGGGGGCGGGGTTGGGTGATGGTTTAGGTACTGTATGTGATTGTGGGGATGGGTGTAAGTTGTTACATGGGTAGGTGCGGATGATGGTTTGGGCACCGTGAGTGGTTGTGGGGGTGAGGACGTGTGTGAGTTGTTACATAGGTATGCTGCTTAGCTTGGGTAGGTGTGGGCGGTTGCGGGGATGGGGGTGGGTGTGAGTTACATAGGTGGGTGTGGGTGTTATATTACATACGATCACTACAATATAATTTTGAATTTACATTTATTATGGTCTGGAAATTGAGCATTTCAATTATATGTCACGTTTAGGTTCCACAATCAATTTCTATCGTGAGCCCAGTGTATGTGAATTCCGAAAACTAAAATCCAAACTCGTAGTTCACGCGGACGAAGTCGCGAGGAAAAGCTAATAATCTATATGGACGATTAATCCATTAATATTTGTCGGCATAATTTCGAAAATTCATCATGGATTTAACTAGTGTGACGAGCTCTAACTTTCTCGAAGAAAGAATGAAGTGAATTGAGCAGAGTATTGGATATTCATAAGTTTTTATCGCTTTGGAACATTCGAGAGAGCTCGTAATTGTAGTACATGTTTGTAAAATACTTGGAGGAAAGCTTTGTAATTGTTGAAACTCGATCTGAAAGACTCCCACAGCGATCTCTAGGGGAGGGTTCTCCTATCGAGGATCCAAGGCAACCGGATATCCTCAAAACAAAAAGTGTATAGGAGGGATGTCCAAAGCAAAGGGTGGACCAAAAGAGATGAAAAAAAAAAAATCGCCCTGAGCGAGTGAGATCTGGAAGGTGAGAAGGATGTGAGACAGAAGATCGGTAAGAAGATCAAAAACAAAAAAAGAGCAAGTGAAAGAAAGAGGGAAAGAGGGAGCGAGAAAGAGGACGCTCACGACCTCGAAAGGCCCCGAAGGGGTTGCGTCCTTATAAATCGGCTGGTGAACCGGTTCTCGGAAAAAAAATTCTTCTCACAGAAGGTGATCCCAAAATAGAGGAATCGAAGGATATACGGATATGATGTGGAGAATAAATGGAAAGAGGAACGAATAGAATAATTCGAGATCGTGAAATGGATGAAGATCTATTATCAAAAAGTTCATCGAACGTTATATTATATAAGAAGGACTCGAGACGAATCTATATATATATATATATATATATATATATATATATATATACAGGAAGTTTTCTTTGGCCAATATCCTCGGAATAATTTACGAGGGACGACGGAGAAATACAGGTCTGGACCATGGGGAAGTTTTAATATATTTTCTCGCTCTCGTTTTTTTGTCCATTCCTCCCTCTTTAATCGTGGAACACGTACGCGAGCAGGTAGAATGAATGCGGACAAAGGGAAAAGTCGAGAATTTACTTATGGTACCTTTTTTTTCTTTCCTCGCCGTTCTTTTATTTCTTTCTTCCATTCTCCGTCTCTCTTCATCCACTTTGAAACGAAAAGAGAACGGGCAAGGTCTTATTTCATTCTTTACGGATTGATGAATGGGCGGAGCAGATCCCCTTTGGCGCAAATGCTACTGGCCACGACCTTGCCCGTTTTTACTACGCACGCCAAATATCCCCTTTTTACCTCTCGCCGATCTTCTTCGTCTCCCGTTCTCCCGCTTTCGCGCAAACTTTTCATTCCCGTCGCAAATGCGACTATGCGAGAAATATGTAAGCTCCGTCGAAACGAAGGAAGAATAAAATGAGTGACTTGGTCAGTAATTAATCCGCAAATTACCAGAGACAACCTCACTCTAAATATTATTCCTCAGAGTCACGAAAAGTTTGTAAAAACCAGCATCAAATTCTACTGAAAAAAAATTTATTCAATCATGCTCAGAGAGGGACATTTTCTCAATATTTTAGTTTCAGCACACTTAAAGAAACTATTTCCTCTATTTAAAGTTTGATGAACCCTAAAATTTTATTGTCACCCCTAAAAAAAATTCGAGAACCTCAACTATAAAAATTACAATCCCATCGAATAATTACTTTTTCAGATGTCTTTCTGATATTTCTGGCCATCATATTTTATAGTCTGTGGGACTTTTAGATTGAATTTAATTACTGAAGTGTTTAAAGATGGCTTAAGTGGGAATATACACTTGAAAACGGAAAAAAAGGTAATTTTCGAGAATTTTTTCCGGGGAAACTATTGGAATGATCAGGACGGGGTTTTTCCTGTTTAAAAATATACACTTTCAAGAATATTTTCAATTTTTTTTATTTAAGAATGTTACCAATTCACGCAGTACTTAAATTGTCTACAGAGTGCCGTAAAAAAAAATCTGCCATAGCAGTACCCAAAATATCTCGAAAAGCGCTGAACCGAGTAACTTCAAATTTTTTGTAGTTATTGTATACATAATTATCTAGTCTATGTCATAGGATTTTTTTTTCTGATTTTGAGTTTTTGTTTTTTGGTCAAAATATGAACGATTTTTTTCTTAAATGTAGCTACGTCAAGTTCGAGCGTCCGCGCTGTTGTCAAAAACTGAAATTTTTTAATCGGCTACGAAAAGCTCACGATAATATTATTTATTTTAGTATCCTGTTTTGGTTTTTTGTATCGCAATGGCAGATTTTTTTACGGCACTCCGTAGACGACTCAAGTACTCCCTGAATTTGCAACATTTTTAAATAGAAAAAATTGAAAACATTCTTGAAAGTGTAAATTTCCAATATAGGTTCCCCGGAAAAAATTCTCGAAAATTACCTTTTTTTTCGTTTCCAGGTGTATATTCCCCCTTAAGGGGTTAGGCCAGTCTGGGATTTTCAAAAAATCAATGTTTTTGTTGTTAAAAAGGTACCTTAGTATCTATAGATTCATATTCCAAAAGATTATGTGCGTGTATAATCCCTAAGCATTCGATTTTTGTATTCCAGTGCAACCCCTCTTCATCCACAGCGAGCTTTCTACAAACTTTAAACGCGTTTATCTTAGAACTACGCTTTTCAAGTTGGCCGAACTAATGACGCAAATAAATTTCAATTAATTCATTTAAAATTTCAACTGTACATTCAAAATAACGGTCTCTAAAGCATCACGTAGGATTCTTTCATTATATTGCATAGTTCCTTTTTTATAAACAATTTTGTGACGATTTCCTCATGGCATTTTATACTCATTGATTTACAATTGCACTATTTTTATAAAAAACAACATATTAAAAAAATCCTACGTTCATCTATAGCTATTCTTATATATAATCGAAAAAACTTTGGTGCTTCATCGTAACCCAAAAATTATAGGAGCTATTGGTTCGGCCGTCGACCTTCCAGAAATTAAGGCGTCATCAGAAAAATGCCGCACAGTCGCCATTTTGACATATATCGCCATGAAAAAATAATTTTGTATTGCCAATTAAATGTATAATAAAACGACATTTTTGTAAATCCGATATATTTTATGGTTTCCCGTAGTAAAAAACTCCATTCGTCGCCATTGAAAAATCGCCATTCATTCCCCATTTCCAAAATAACCAATGGATATGAATGGCGAATTGCCTAAGGACATTTTAGGTATTCAATTCCCTATTTGAAATCAAATGGGAATTTTCCAATGAGGATTGGCTTCCCCATTTGAAATGAATGGGGATTATCCCATGGGGATTCAATGGAGAAAATCTCCCTAGGCAATTCACCATTCATCTCCATTGCTTTTTGTGGGCAATGGAGAATGAATGGCGATCATCAATGGAGATTTTTGATCAATTAGATCTTACGAGTCACCCCTTTTTCGATATAGGCATTTTATTTCGAGGCCACCCTTTCTGGGGGTAACATTTCGGCAATCCTCGAAGAGAACATTGGTTTTCAAGTGAACGGAAATTCTCTACGAGAATTAAATAAATAAGTACAATTACATCAGCCGGCAAGAACTCCTTGCATGGATTTTTTCGGCACCGACTTCTGCTAATATTCCGTGCTCACACCCGTCTAGATAAGCATACTCTTCGCATTATCTGTATGGGAGTTCAGCGGTTACCGTCCTGCGACATCTCACGCCAAGTCTCGGAACTAACGCGTTGCGGTTCGTGGTGATGATAATAATAATAATCCTCTGTCCATGTTACGAACATGTGACGGGCCCACGATCGCTTGTTCTCGCGGGATAAATGTGATAATGTAAATAATAATTAAATAATAAAAATAAATAATGAATAATAATAATAAACGAAGCAATGATTGTTAATCTATTATTATTGTTATTACTATTATTGTATCGTATTTTCATTTACTATTGAAGTGACATTGATAAATGTTGACCACTGTATAATTCGTTACTTATTATTCAATGCGCATCATTGGTAAATTGCTGATCATTTATTGATTTAGTATTTGGTTTCCAATGGACATCTTTCGGTAATGCTGATCATTCAGTTCATCCACATTTACTTTCCAATGGACATCATTGGGTAAAGCTGCTAATTTCGTTCATCAGCATTTGCCTTTCAATGGACACCATTGGGCAATGGTGACCTTTCAATGGATATCCATTCACTGATCAATAGTCATTCCTATACGCCATTGACAAATGCGGAAATCCTGATGGGTCCCCGTTCATTGTTCAATGGAGTCGTATGAGGACCATTGGTTGCGATTGGCGACTCAATGGAGTTTCTTTTACTACGGGTTCACTGAAAAAAATCACGAAGTATGTGCTATTTGGTCTGTAAAGTGGCCTAACCCCTTAAAGGGTTCGAATTTTAGGAAATAAAAAATGTTTTGAGAAAAAATCGTTTACAGAGATAATTAAAAAATATCTTGAGTGAAGTCAAAAGTTGTTTATTGCTTTTTTAACGCATAAACAAAGCACGATCTGTGAGATAGGCCCATTCATAAAATCCTCCAGCTGATAAGGGCTTATTTCTCATTGCATAAAACGGCAAAAAGAAAAAAATGTTAATCATTTAAATATATCAACGACGATTATTTATAATGACTTTATCACAAGCTTTTAAAATGATTATCGTTCGAATTACGTCCATTGCCGGCACGAATGAATGTTTAACAACTCGTTTCTCTCTCCCTCTCTCTCTCTCTCTCTCTCTCTCTCTCTCTCTCTCTCTCTCTTTATTCTCGTTCAGAGATTCCTGATGGCGATAGGGAAAAGCGCGTACACGACGACGACGAGGAGGACGATGAGGATTCGGAGGTTTAATACCTGTTACACAATGGACGAACGACGAGAGAAACGATCCCAGAGAGACCGCGAACACCAATTACCGGAGTGAAAAAGAATTTTTATCCCGACAAGAAGAGAGCGTACTCATCCGTACGAAATTCTGTTCCTTCAGTAAAGGCAATACCGTATACTTGTGTCTCTGTATGCGTCTGTTTGTTCGTGTTCCGATTCAACCGAGACCGAAAACGAGCGGGGGAAGACACCATGCGGAGAAAATCTGTGCAGTTCTTGAGCGCAAAATATCGCAGCGGGAGAATTCAATGTTACGAATCTCTTTGCAAAAAATTTGCAGAAAGATCGCACGTTCGAACACTATTAAGAATTTTTTGTAACGACAATTTTTCGCTGGATTTGTAAGTTTTTCCATAATGAAATTAATATTTTCATAACAAATTTTATTATTGTTCCCATAATAAATTGAGGCGGTATTCTGGTTTAGAATTTTGAAATTTTTTTTTTGCGTATTCGTAAAGGTTATACCTTTAAGAATATATCCTCGAAACAAAATTTTCAAATTCCAATAATTTACAGAGTTATAGCTATTTTAGTGACGCAGCACGGCGGAGCAAATCGGACTACAGACGTTTTTCTTAAAACTACTTTTCTCAACACGACTCTCAAGTTCTACTCAACCGATTGACTTTAAATTTTTGACCAATCTTCAATGTATAACTCTCTATCGCCTTTACTACTTTTGTATCTAAATTTTTTTTTTTACTGTTGTAAAAAAATTGAAAACTATGCAAAAAAGAGTCGATAAACGCCTTTTTTTGTTCAGACAGCCGCCATTTTGCACATTTTTTTCGTTTTCTCTGAGGTAGGGGCTGTAATTAAGAATCTTTTTTCAAATTTTGTATCGAATGACCCCTTTTTTAGACCTAACATTACCAGTTTATAACTTATTTAATTTTCATTTTTTTCTATAATTTTTTTTTGTTCAAAGTCAGAATATTATGGTACCAGTTTATTTTTGGAGGTCAAAAAAAGCAAATATTTAAGATTTTTTCTCAGCTCCTTTATCAGATATGACTATAAAACTGTTATTACAACATTGTTTCATCCTTCGAAAGTACAAACCGAAAATTCATTTTTTATTTCGCTCCTTTAAATAATTCATAGACGGCGCCAAAGTCGAAAATGTCTTGTCCCATGGCAGACAGTTAATCTTAAGATTGGCAAGTCTAAAACAAAAAAAAATAAAAAAGCATTCTAAAGAAGAAAAATTCTTACACAGCGATTTACCACCGTTAGTGGGAAATTGATTTTTTATTTTAAATGACGTATTTTTGAGATAAACTGTGAACAATTCTATTTTTCATTTTTATTTCAATCTTCCGCCATGTTTTTAATCGATTTTCCATTAACGGTGCTAAATTGTTGTGTAAGAAACTTTCCTCTTTAGAATGCTTTCTAATTTTTTTGTTTCAGACTTGCCAATCTTGAGATTAACTGTCAGCCATGGGACAAGATATTTACAAATTTGACGCCTTCTATAAATTATTCAAAGATGGGACATAAAAAATAAATTTTTGTTTTGTACTTTCAAAGGATGAAACAATGTCGTAATATTTGCTTTCTTTTGTCCTTTTAAGGTAATCTAGTACCTTAATGAATATGTTGTGAAAAAAAGGTAAAAATATTTTTTGTTTTCTTTTTCGAGTCCGGCAAAATGATCAAAATTTGTCCCTAGACCAGAATACCGCCTTAAATAATATTTTCTCCTGTTGGTGAGTCAATTTTTGTGAAAACAACATATTCTCACGTTCGAGTGAACGAGATTGAAACGAAAAAAAAAGTAGTAATACAAGGAAACACGAAAGGAGAAGGTCGGAGGAGAGAAGAACGAGAAGGAAGCAGAGGAAAAAGAAAAAGAAGGATAAGAAAAAATTGTTTGACGATATAATTGAGGGGATCATGTGTGTCCCACCCCCTTCTTGATTCGAGGGTACGCTTTGATGCCGCACCATATATTGAGATCGTAATCGGGGGAGAAGGATTTATAGAGTGCGAACGCGCGAGAGAGCGTTTGAGCGATGATTAACTTATTCGCAAAATCGTCCCGAGTGTATACAAAACGCGAGGGGGAGAATTCCTTCGTGCGTGTTGCCCCTTTCCCGCGTCGTCTCGCAGTGATTACGTATGTATATATGTGAATGTATGTTTACCGGTGGGCAGAAAGCGTCATTTTAATTGCTAATTTAATTAAAGTCCGGAGGCGAGGAGTTGGCGCGTGCTATTCGAGTCAGATCTCTCTCTCTCTCTCTCTCTCTCTCTCTCTCTCTCTCTCTCTCTCTCTCTCTCTCTCTCTCTCTCTCTCTCTCTCTCTCTCTCTCTCTCTCTCTCTCTCTCTCTCTCTCTCTCTCTCTCTCTCTCTCTCTCTCTCTCTCTCTCTCTCTCTCTCTCTCTCTCTCTCTCTCTCTCTCTCTCTCTCTCTCTCTCTCTCTCTCTCTCTCTCTCTCTCTCTCTCTTTCTCTCTCTCTCTCTTTCTCTCTCTCTCTCTCTCTCTCTCTCTCTCTCTCATTTCGTTTATCTCGCTATTTAACGTTTCGCCATTCCGATCGGTCTTTATATCACCACCAATACTGACCACTCGAGATGACCACGTAGAAGCGTGCGCCGGCAATTAAGACGCTATCAGCTTGGCATTATTAGTTAATTTATCGAGTGGTCCATGCAGCTCATTCCTCCACACAAACACACATATTGCCCATACAGAAATTCAATTTTCAAAATTTTATTTCAAATTGATAATATTTTATTCAAATATCAGCCACTCATCAGCAAATTCATTGAACCAATAATTCAAATAAATTCGAAGAATTTATTCGCATCGTATAAATTCATTTACTCGGTTTGACGAACCTTCGTGTTTTTAGCAACCCACACGAAAATATAATATACCACAAAATATATTTTTCGATTTACGTAAAAATATATTTAAAATATATTTGAAGTGTACATTATATATTCTAAATACATTTTAGATGTATCTAAAATATATATCAGATATATATTAAATATATAATATGTATAATCCATATAAGAAATATACTCAAAAATATATTCGTGATAAGTACATTTTCGGCAGAAAATATTTCTTTGAAATATATATTAAATATATTTTAGATATATGATTATTGTGCATAAAAATATATTTTTTGATATATGTAAAAACAAATATTGTGTATATGTAAACATATATTAAAATTATATCGAAAATATATAAAACGTACACTCAATATATATGTTTGATGCATTTAGTATATACCTTAAATATATTTTTTACATATATATTGTGTATATTTAAACACCAATTAAAAATGTATCCAAAATATATAGAACATGCACTCAATATATATGTTTGATATATCTAGTATATATCTTCAATACATTTTTTATATTTATATTGTAATATTTTTAAATAGATTAAAAATATACCTAAAATCATATTTATAATACATACATTTTCGGACAAAATATACTTAATATATCCAAAAATATATTTTCCGTAATATTCGCCGATATATTTTATTTCCATGTGGGAATACCGATTGACCATGCAGCGCGATCGGCAGTTTGTTTAAATAATAATATTATCTCTGTTTATTTATATAATAGAATTTTAAAAAAACTCAAACTCGCAGGATTATTTATTAATTTAGTGGAAAATCTCAACCGCGTTATCTCCATTAGACTGATTCAGAAAAAGCGACTATTTTTTTTTTCGAAATCCTCGAAAAGATGCCTGTTGAAAGCAGAGCTCTTAATATTAATATTTAGCGGTCTCTCATCATATATTTCTATTTCCCACTTAAATAAAACAGGGAAAAAAATTTAACTTTGAAATTTTATATACCTCGGCTTCAATTCAATGTACCGGAATGTGCTATATGTATTCTTGTAGGGAATTGAACGCTCTATAGAAAACGTCTCATATGATTTTTCGATAAACTCACTCCTTCAAAAGTTATTCATGGTCTAATATATATGTGTCATTCCCTATCAATTCAACGACGTTTTGTCGGTGACCTTTTCGATTTTTTTAATTTTCTGATATGTTATTATACATGCAAAAAGAAGTATCCATGTAAAATTTAAGCGGACAATCTTAACCCATACCGAAATTATTGATTTTTGAAAAAATATTCTTAAAATAATCATAACTTGTACAATAATCAAAATATTCTAATTTGTTAGGAGGACATTTTTTTATTTTTCAATGTACTTTGCGAAAAAAATATCGAACATTAAGAAAAAAATCGATTTTTTTTTTTTTAATAAGAATTAAGCTATTTGAATCCCTTCTTCGGTAAAATCTCAACAATTTTGAGTTTTTGCTTAGAATTTTATAATTTTTTTTGAAAATAATCGAAGGGCCCGCATTGAAAGAAAATCCAATGTTTTTGCTTAATTTAGCTTAAAACAGCTAAAAGATCATTTTTCAATTTTTGTTCTTAATTTTCAATATTTTTTTCTAAAAGTACATTCAAAAACAAAAAAAAAATGACCACTTAACAAATTAGAATATTTTGATTATTGTAGAGGTTATGATTATTGAAAAAATATTTTTTCAAAAATCAATAACTTCGGTATGGGTTAAGATGGAGGGCTAAAAATTTACATGGATACTTCTTTTTGCATGTATAATAACATATTAAAAAATAAAAAAAATCGAAGGGGTCACCGACAAAACGTCGTTGAATTGATAGGGAATGACACATGCGAAGCATTCCACACAAGTGAGCCACTAAAAAATCGTGTGACCTCGAAATATTATGAAACATTTTTTTAAAGGTTATTCGCGTGTCAAAAGCGAGCAGGATTTTTTTCAGATTTTTAAATCTGATTTTACACCCCCAATTTGGATACGAAAATTGTTATTTATTTTTTTTTTTTCGATTCATTTTACATGCGAAACGATCCATTGCACAAAAAAAAATCACCTCTACATAAAATTTAGGTTTTCGAATATACTTAATAATCTCATCTATTTTAAAGCTGTCCAAAATCCTTTTCATGTATTTTTCAGCGAAACAAGGCAATAATATTTTTTTTCGTCAAGTCCGCCGTTTCCAACTTTCCCACAACTTCGAGAGAACTTTTGTTGATTTCACAACAAACCACAGCAAAATTGACATGATGGAGAATCCATATCTTCCAAGTGTTTTCTGAGGTTAACTGATGAAAACACTTGCTACTTACGACAAATATTCGATGTTATCCAACGCCCCCATTAAATTAAAAAAAAAAATATTAAACATACATTATTTACCGTGTTTCAGCTCGGGGTTAAAGTCAAAAGCTGGGACCTCACAAAATACTTTGGTATTTCCGAACAATAAACGAATTAATCATACATTGGACCCACGCTGATACACGGTAAATAATATATGTTCAATGTTTTTACAATAAATTTAATGGGGGCGTTGGACAACATCGAATATTTGTCGTAAGTCGCAAGTGATTACATCAGTTAACCTCAGAAAACACTTGGAAGATATGAATTCTCCATCATGCCAATTTTTCTGTGACTTTTTGTGAAATCAACGAAAGTTCTCTCTGATTCAAAAAAGTCGCTTTTTTGGATCAGTTTAATCTCCATGCTCTTGTCAGAGAAAAATACTGAAAATCGATTGGTTATGTACCTAAATTTTATAGTTGAGTTAACTTTACCATAGCTATTGGGACAATTTCTATCTTTATTGTTTACTTTATTGTCCAATTCTTTGAATCCCAATTCTTTGAATCCTGAAAGTTCCAAAAAGTAGCAAAAAAAAAGTAATTTTTCCATTTTGGCTAATAATCATGTTAAAAGTTTCCATGGATAATCAAAAGTATGAAACAGGTCGAAAAATCGCCCATTATTTAACGTTTCACTCTTCACTAGGGAATTTTGAGACACAATTTTTTGTATTCTGGAACAGAAAAAAAAATTCACCAAAAAATAGGAGACATTACAGTAACTTGCAGAGATAAATAGCAGTGGAGATAAGTAGAATAGTACCATGGCGATTCCCCGTGAGTTGTTGGCTCGTGGCTCACGGTTAAGGCCATTGCCCTTCTCGGTTACTCTCGAATGTACAGAAGGAATGAGAGAAAGAGGGAGAGAGAGAAAGGGCTATATAGAGAATAAAACAGCAAACGAGGGAGAGGCTGCTGCAACACAGCACGACGTGGAAGGCCGTGTCAGTGGGTTATCGCGATCGGGATCATCGTGGGATCCTCGTGCACTGCAAAATGCCTCCTCCATAGTACGTTACACATACTAAACATTCTACGTACATTAGAGCGAGTTAAAAAAAAACTTTATTTATTTTTCGGTCTTCTACTCGACGAAACTCAAGTTTTGAACCTTAAGCAAGACCTCGATCGTTGAAGCGAAGCCCTGAACTTCAATTTTTAGAGGTAGCAAAATAAAATTTCATCCCAATAGAATTTTTCTTTCGCTCTCAGATATAGATTTTTTCCTAGCATCCAGTTTTCGAACATTTCTTCATTGAGAAAGCAGTTTATTTGTATAGTAAAGAAATATATTTAGTTGACAATTTTTCCTAAATATTCCTTAACTGCTACGAAATTTGTTAGTCGTTAAGAAATATTTTATTTGTCTCAAAATAATTTATTAACTGTTAACAAATATTAATTCAATTTATTAACTGTTAACAAATATTAATTCAATTTATTAACTGTTAACAAATATTAATTCAATTTATTAACTGTTAAAAAATAATTGTTTTCCCAATATTCAACTTTACATTTGTTAACAGTTAACATATCCTGTTGCATTGTTTTCTCAGTGCACTGAATTCTGAACTAAGGTCAGAACTTGACAAACTCCTAAAACAAAAGAGGTTGAACGAAACTGATGGATAGAAAATGGAACAAGAGAATCGAATATTTTAGAGCTCAGGATTTTATTATATCGAAGTTTTCATCGTTGCGATACAACGAATTTTTTTTTTGAATTCATTTTTATTGATAATTACGCTTTAATTGTACATCTGGCATCCCAAGACCTTGATAAAGACCCCAAAATACATTTGAACGATTTTTTTTTGAAAACTTTTTTGGGAAAATGAATTTAAACCTAAAAAACTATTTTCGTTGTATTCAAACGATGCAAACTTCAACATCATAGGATTTGTTTTTTGCTGAACTCTAATCTGGTTCAAAATTATTCAATTTAACCAATCCAAGACGATGGAACCATATTTTTTACTTACCAGGTGTGTAAGTATGAAACCGGAATTTTTGTACAGAAAAAACACGTTTATTGTAATGATATGATACAAAGTGACTTATTCAAAGTATTGTCCGTCGCTATCTATACATTTTTCCCATCTTTCTGGCAATTTGTGGATTCCGCGCCAAAAGAACTGTTGCTCTTTTGAGGCAAACCAGTCATCGAGCCATTTTCGTACATCTTCGTAAGAAGTAAAGCGCTGCTCAGCAAGTGCGTGTCCCATCGATTCAAACAAGTAGTAATCGGATGGGGCAAGGTCTGGTGAGTAAGGCGCGTGCTGAAGAATCTCCCAACGGAACGACTCTATCGTTTTCTGGACCTGTTTTGCTTTGTGTGCTGGTGCATTGTCATGCAGCAAAATCACCTTGTGATGTCTTTGTTGGTATTCTGGTCGTTTTTCACGCAAAACTCGATCCAAATCGGTCATTTGTTGTCGGTAGCGTTGAGTATTGACAGTTTCCCCAGGTTTCAGCAGCTCGTAGTAGATTACGCCCTTCTGATCCCACCAAACACGTTCTTCGTTCCTCACGTCAAAATCGCCACTTTTGAACCGTTTAAACCACTCGAAACACTGTGTTTTACCGAGAGCATGGTCACCAAACGCCTCCAGAAGCATTCGATGCGATTCAGCTGCGGTTTTCTTCAGATGAAAACAGAAAAGTAGGGCTGTCCGCAAATCGTAATTTGTTGGCACAAAACTCGACATGTTTATCTCTAATAAACTAATGCTACTGAATGAAACGCGTGTTATTGTGAGTTGGAAATCTTTTTCGGATATCAATACAATAACAAGACACCGCTGACGTGATGTGTTGGTAACTGCATCGACATCTAGCGCCACCTATGGGCAAATTCCGGTTTCATACTTACACACCTGGTAGTATGATTAATTTGACACTTGGTTTTTAAATTTTTTTGGCTGCAATATCGTGAATTATTTGTACAACTGTCTTAAATTGAATTTAAAAGAATTTTATTTTACGACCAAAAAGGAAAATGTCAACGACTACAAAAATTTTTTAATAATTTTTTTAACCTGGGGTTCGCTTATTTCTGAATAATTTAATAGTTCCTCTGGTTAAAATTTTAAGATTGGAAAAATTCTGCATAAACGAGTTTTAGATGCTACTAAAAAGGGAAACCTTTTGTTTAAAACGAAATTTGCTTTTGTCACCACTAAATATTGAGCTGGACAGATGATCGCTTCGGGGAGCGACAATTCATTTTAAGGTGAAAAGGTCAAGTTTTGTCGAATGAGGAACAAAGAAATAGTTTTTATTCGACATACCATACTATAAATAAATATATACAAATATAAATTAATCGACGTGGCCAGACCCTCGATAAATCCACCTGAGTATGCCAATGCTCGCGTTTTAGAGACTATCTCGAATATTTTTGATAAAAATCGAAATTCGGGTGAAACATTAGGGCCCATTCGACGCTTCCACCAAATAAAGCTCAATCTCATAAACATATTTATCTCTAGGTGGATATTTCAATTTATATCAGAGCCCCCGGCGCAACGTTTATATCTCATTTTCATTGAACGACCCGGCCTCTGTCGCTATTTCGCATCATTCAATTTGACAAATTGGGCGCCCAATCAATAATCAAATGCACGACCATTAATTATATATAATAACTGTCGTTACCAAGAGTAATTAATAAATCTGGGAATATTGAGTTAATCGTTCAAAAGTGAGTAGAAGAGAGGTAACAAAATGCTACGTGGATTGAATCTGGAATTGTAGTAGAGACAAATGAGTCACCAATAATCTGGGAACCCACACGAAAATATAATATACCGGGAAATATATTTTTCGATAAACGTAAAAATATATTTGAAGTGTACATTATATATTCTAAATACATTTTAGATGTATCTAAAATATATATCAGACATATATTAAATATATAATATGTATATTCCATATAAGAAAAATACTCGAAAATATATTCCTGATAAGTACATTTTCGGCAGAAAATATTTCTTTGAAATATATATTAAATATATTTTAGATATATGATTATTGTGCATAAAAGTATATTTTTTGATATATGTAAGAACATATATTGTGTATATGTAAACATATATTAAAATTATATCGAAAATATATAAAACGTACACTGAATATATGTGTTTGATGCATTTAGGATATATCTTAAATATATTTTTTACATATATATTGTGTATATTTAAACACCAATTAAAAATGTGTCTAAAATATATAGAACATGCACTCAATATATATGTTTGATATATTCAGTATATATCTTCAATACATTTTTTATATTTATATTGTAATATTTTTAAATAGATTAAAAATATGCCTAAAATCATATTTGTAATACATACATTCTCGGACAAAATATACTTAATATATCCAAAAATATGTTTTCCGTAATATTTGCCGATATATTTCATTTCCATGTGGGAAATCATGAATTAACGATAAAAGTACACATTTTTTACCTGATCAATTGATTCTTTCGTTCGATAATGACATTCCTGAGTGCGAAAATGGAAAAAACAGCATTGTAATCCGTCTTAGCCCTTCGTCTGTAAACCTGAGTCATTTTTGTCCTATCCAAAATTGTTTCCACCGATTACTTCCGAACGAGCGAGCAGTGAGGACCGCTACCCCTACCTCAAAAAACTTACATAAAAGAGGGACTTGACATCGAAAAGCGAGCGGACGAAATTCGGGTTGGACATAAATGACCCACGTTTACAGACGGCGTTTGCCAAAAATCGCAGGTAAGCAGAAGTGTTTGTGAATTTTAACGTGTTTTTTTTGTGTAATGATGCTACAGAATAAGAAAAAAAAAACTGTTTTTCTAAATTACGTATTTTGTTAGTGTCAGTACAAAATGGAACATCATCAGCTGAGTGGGTAGTACGTGGGAATAATAATTTCGCTTAAGAACGTACTTTTTTGTTCATAACAGTATAATTAACAATTATAAGTTGAAAATAATACAATTTATAAGAAAAAAAAGTTTTTCGATAATAAAATGCGTTCTTATCAATACATGATTTATAGCCCATTTTACCCATCGAACTTAAGCAATTAATATTACATAAATAAAATCTAATATTTGTTTCCTCAAAGTTGCATGATTCAGCTTTAATTCGACGTAAAGTACATTAAGATATCTCAATTTTTCGAAAAGTTATGATTTTTTTTAAGCAAACTACTGATTAATTACAGAGTTGCTCCAATTTGTTAATAAAAAGTATATGTAAAAATAAACTTTTCACAAATTTTATAGTTGGTACAACAAGTTGCAGGTTTCGAATGGTAGCTCAAATTTTATTAAATTTTTCCGAGTTCATTAACCCCACAGAAAAACAGCCGGACGCGAACGACCCAGGCTTACAGACGGCGGGTGCCAAATAAAAAAGACAACTTTTCTATTTAGAAAAAAAAAATAATATCCTCAAATGAGCGAATACTTCCCAATGTATATTTTTCCTCTGTTTTAATTTCCTCTCTTCTTTGTATTTTTGTCAATGTAACAACGTATCCCCGATCGATTGGGGTTGAATCGAATTGCGTAACTCGTAAATCTCTTTCCACCTGATTGGTATTACGAGCGCGTATTGTGCGCTACCGTGCGCACATTGCTCGTCCAACGGCATCGATTTAATCGCCACGCGGTGAGGAAGTAAAACGAGGGAACGGAGAGAGGGTTTACCGCCCGAAGGGCGTGTCGGTAAGCACCGTCGGACATCGTTATTAAGCGCATATAAATTAGCATATAAATTGTCCCGTCCACGGCGCGCTGGCACGGACGGCAGAGGAAATCCAACGCTCAAACTATATCTCCAACGCTCAAACTATATCTCCATATCTCTCTCTCTCTCTCTCTCTCTCTCTCTCTCTCTCTCTCTCTCTCTCTCTCTCTCTCTCTCTTTGTCTCTCTCTCCCTCTCTGTCTTTCTCTCGCTCTCTCTCTCGTCCCTAACTCTCTCGTCCCTAACTCTCTCGTCCCTAACTCTCTCTCTACACACACAAACACTCGACTGGCTCGGCATAATCCGAGTGAGAGAGAAGAGAAGCGCACAGATGAGAGTCTGCATAAAGGAGACTGCGACAACATGAGAAGCGCAAGAGAAATATGCCGTGTCAATGATAAAGGGATTTTTTTCACTTCATGAGATAGAATTTAGCCTTTTAAAATAAACCTCCACCTTAATTCGGTTTTTTTATGCTTTATTTACGTTTTACTTTCTCATGAAAGATGCTTTGTTTGCACGGAAAATTATTTTCCAGGTTTTCGTACTGGGATAATTGAATTATGAAAAAAATTCGAAAAATTATATACAAAAAAAATGTTCAGACGTGTGTGTATGTGTGAGGTGGCTTGGAAAATCCAAATGGACCCAATTGGGGTCGGCTTGCGACAGAGTTGAAATTCAGTATACAAGTAGACAGTGGAACTAATTTTCGTCGACATTGCCACAGAATTTACAATTTGGTGTAGATTCAGATTTTTCGGCAAAGGGTGTAGACGGATAAGAATGGTGAATCGGCCCCCAGCGAATTTTGGGTCGCCGATTTTTTCCAAACTTCGTAACCTAAAAAAACAATTTTGTGTAAAATTACAGCTTTTTACGTCGATGCCGAGGGGTCTTCCCGCTGAAAAAAGTGTTTTTTTTCGATTTTTGCATGTTTTAAATACCAAAGGGCGACCAACAAATCGTAAAAAATTCTGAAAAATCGAAAACATGTCAACGTTGATGGATTTTTTTTTTTTTTTTATGCTAAATTCTATTTTTAATCATCGAATCTTTCTTTAAAAACATTATTTTGTAGCCGAGAGATTTTTCTACTGTTGCCAGAAAAAATTGACATGATTTGACTTTTCATTCCCTACATTTAAAAAAAAAAAAAATTCCAAAATTCGACCTGCAACACATTGAAAAAAAATCAAAACGACCAAATTTCTCATTCTCCATTGGAAATCCATACAAAAATCATTCTTTAGGTTCAATGAATGGGTGATCATGGCTGCAGTAGTTGTGAAACATAACAAATAGACGTAAACAATCCGATTTTATTGCTATTATTGCCGCTGAGTATTACAACTAGTCACATAAGCCGAAAGTTTGTTACTGTCACAGAAAGGTTTTTTTCGTAAAATTATAATTTTAGTTTATTCACCCCTCCCATCTATATTGCTACATATTAGTCTTCATCGCTATCCCTGCTGATCATGGCATTGACCTCTTTAACATCGAAGGGTTCTGTTTCCTATTTTCCAGCGATGAGCACCAATTAATTAAATCAAAAGAATTTATTTATTGATTTCCAATGAAAAATGAGAAATTTTGTCTTTTTTATTTATTTTTTAATGTGTAGCAGGTTGAATTTCGGGAATTTTTTTCTACAGTAAGGAATAAGAGTAAAACCATGTCAATATTTGTCATAATAATAGAACAATCGCTTTGCTACAATAAAGTTCAACATTTAAAAGAAAGAATTTTTTCCCCTTTTAACATTGACATGTTTGTAATTTTACAGAATTTTTAAAGATTTTTCGGTCTTCTCTTGGTACTTAAAAAAAGCAAAAATTGAAAAAAAAAAGTTTTTTTAGCAGGAAGATACGTCGGCATTGATATAGAAAGCTGTAATTTTGCACAAAATTGTTTTCTTAAGTTAGGAACTTTGGAAAAAATCGGCACCACAAAATTTGATGGGGGCGGATTTACCATTCTTATCCGGCTAAACCCTTTCTCATTTTTCATTGGAAATTCGTAAATAAATCATGCTTTCGATTGTATTAATTGGTGCTCATGGTTGGAAAATAGAAAACAGAACTCCTCGATGTTGAAGAAGTCAATGCCATGATCAACAGGGATAGCGATGAAGACTAATGTGTAGCAATATATCTATATTGCTACTATTGCAATATATCTCTATATTGCTATTCACCTCTACTATCTAGTAGGGGTGAATAACCCAAAATTAGCAATAAAATCGTACTTTTTACATCTATTTATTATGTCTCACAACTATTCTAGCCATGATCACCCATCAATTGAACCTTAAGAATGATTTAGGTATGGATTTCCAATGAAAAATGAGAAATTTTGTCGTTTTTATTTTTTTTCAATGTGTTGCAGGTCGAATTTTGGAATTTTTTTTTTTGAAATGTAGAGAATGAAAAGTCAAATCATGTCCATTTTTGTCATAATAGTAGAAAAATCTTTTGGCTATAAAATAATGTTTTTAGAAGAAGATTCGATGATTAAAAATAGAATTTAGCATTAAAAAAAAAAAAACAAAAAAATTTCATAAACTTTGACATGTTTTTGATTTTTCAGAATTTTTGAAGATTTTTTTGGTCGCCCCTTGGTATTTAAAGTGAGCAAAAATCGAAAAAAACACTTTTTTTGCAGGAAAACCCCTCGGCATCGATGTAGAAAACTGTAATTTTGCACAAAATTGTTTTTTTAGGTTAGGAACTTTGGAAAAAATCGGCAACACAAAATTCGCTGGGGGCCGATTCACCATTCTTATCCGGCTACACCCTTTATTTTAGGTTTTTAATTTTCTAATTTTTGAACCAGCGAGCTCATACTTTTTGAACTATTATATGAGGCAATACTGAGAATACAATGTAACAAGATTTTTTAACTGTTAACCAAGATTTTTTAACTGTTAACAAAATGTAAAGGTGAATATGGCGAAATCCATTATTGTTTAACAGTTAAGGCGGTCCTCTAGTGTGTCAGGTCAAATAAATCGATTTTTTTCATAAATTGCATCTAAAAGATGTGTAGAAGACGTTGGTAAAAGGATTTTTCGAAATTCGAAGCCGTTAAAAAGTTATAGCCGTAAATTGGAGCACGTGTACGGAGCGTGCGGGTAAAAAAACCATTTTTTTTTAATCGCATCTAATAGATGTGTAGAAGACGTGGGTAGAAGGATCTTTCGAAATTCGAACCCGATAAAAAGTTATAGCCGTAAATCGGAGTACGTGTACGGAGCGAGTGGGCCAAACAATTCGCCAAAAGAGCTCAGATTTGAAACAGAGACGAGAAAACGGCCTTGCTTGAGTTATTTGAAGAAGAAGAAGGTGTACTCTATAGTCCAGGCATAGCAGATTGAAAGTGACCATTTTTTATTATCAATTCTATACAATAACTTTCAAACGCGTTTTTCTCAAAACAGGATTTTTTCAAACTGCTGCCATGATCCCTCACAAAACAAGTCAATCGATTCTGCTCTAATTTATATAGCATCTTAAGTACATATATAACTACAACTTGAATCAATATAATTACGAATGCTTCGTTAGTTTTCTTTTTACCAGCTAAATAGACCCCAAAAAAGTGCGAAAAATTGCATTTTTTTCGCTAAAGCGTAAAAAATAGTACATTACATCACGGGGACGTAAAAACATTTTCTGACGAGTGATGTACGATATTTTATATCACGAGGTGCTATATGGACGTTTTCACGTCCGCTTGCGGACGTAAAAGCGTCCATTATTGTACTGAGTGATATAAATGATTTTTTTTTTAATTCTGACTTTATTTTGGTTCCGAGCAGAGCCTCAAGTCTCACAATTAAAATGGCGTTTGGTTTTGTGATTTCAGATAAGCAGAACAGTCGGAATCATGGCAGCAGTGGAGCACCTTTTTTTTACATGTGTTCCTGTTGGGCGGTGTATCTCCGATTATATTTAATACATTTACTTCAAAAAATTCACAAAGTTTGTTCAAATGTTAATAAAAATAATACACAATTCATAAATTATTTTATTTTAATGGTTTGTCAAAAAAAATCCCGAAAAAAGCATTTAAAAAACAGCATTCACACAAGACGACCGCCTTAATAAATTATTTTGACACAAATAAAATATTTCTTAACGACTAACAAATTTTGTAACAGTAACGGAATATTTAAGTAAAAGTGCCAACTAAATTTGTTCCATTACTACAAATAAACTGTCTTCTCAATAAAGTACGGTTTGGGGTGTGCTCGAAAAAAATCACTTGCGGAAATCCCTTTTTTTATTTCTAAAGTTGTAAAATGTACTAAAAACGCTGAACGTTTCGTAATTTTGCAGCTATCGGGCGTAAATTTTGTACACATGTGTAATAGGTAAAGAGGGGAATCGAGTTTATATATTTGGAATAAAACGCTCGTGGGGTTCATAGTTTGAAACAATTTTTAAAAAAATATCCTGGAAAATGGTCCAACTTTGTAATTTTGCGATTATGGACCATTAAAATTTGTTCAAAAAATTTCCTGACTAACACGGAAAATTTATATTGAATTGAAATAAAAATAGACATTTCGAATTTCACCTTCTGTGGTCACACTGGGTCAAAACGACCCCACACTACTTTTATTTTTTCTCATTCATGAATTTTTTTGAATGTATAGTTATTTCATTTTTCATAAACTAATTTTTAATACATCAACTAGGATGTTTGAAGGATGTTCTGTAATTTTTTGAGATTTTTTTGACCCATAGTTTGGTCACAATACTTGTTCAAAAATGGATAAGGTCAAATCGACCCAGATGCGTGTGACCACGAAAGGTTAAAAAACGATCAAAAAAACTTGTTTCAATACCATAATTCATAAGCGTACTTGTCATGAAGAATGCCAAAAAATTGCTCAGGGCAAAAAATAAAATGAAATGAGAAAGCTACGATCAAATTTTCAATTTGCACGATTTTCTTATCAATCTTCGAACATTTTGAAATCTCATCATCATTCAACGAAACAATTTATCCTCCAGAAAAATATGTAAGGATATAAATTCTCCTCAAAATTTGCCAAAGTTCAGAACGAAAAATGTGGTAGAAAGAGGAGAAAGTATTATTTTTGTCTATCATTGTTAAAAAAAAACCGTCTAAAATGTCTGAACAAAATTTTGCTAATATTAAAAAACAATCATCCAACATTGACATGTATATTTTTTTGAAATTCCGACTACATTCGTAAATTTGGAATATAAAACAAAAACGATACCATGATGAAGACAAACAAATAAAAAATAACGTTTAGCCGAAAGGATAAAAATTGGAGCAAAACAAACAAGAATTGAAAATACAGAGGCATCGATTTGACGCTCGGAGCGACCTCCGAATATTGCTTTATTCGGCTAGATCATTCGAGAGGATTATTTTCTCATCTAAGGGAGTATATTTTCGGTGGCGATATGTGAAAAAAAAAATAAAGGTCAAAATATTGCCAACGTACTGTAGGTATGTAATCTATACAATGTATGCGCTATATGCAATCTCCGCGTCTATAACTTCAGCGGAATCGAGCATAAATATGTATGGGAGTCTGCGCGTAACGAGTGGACGTTTGTAATGGTATAGCCGATTTATACACACCATGTGTATACAGAGTAAGGGTATGTGTACAACCCACATAGTGGTGGAACAACGCGGGTACAGAACCGCACCAATATATATGTATATATGCATCTATACAGAGTAATGTGGGGCAAAATGGTCACCATAAGAAGAAAATGCAGAGAGGAGGCTTCGCACAGTGTAAACTAGTTGCTTTTAATTTAAAAATAATGTTTTTATCGATTTTAGTGTCAAATGGTCAAAGGCAAAATGGGTGACACCCTAAATTTCGAAAAAAATTATCAAAGGCAAATTGGGTAACACCCTAAAATTTTTTTAAAAATCAATTGAACGTGAAAAAGAATTGAAAAACGGTTCTCTCCATTTCTCTAATATCACCTTAATATACAAGACAACCGGATGTCCTGCAAAATTCAATTTTAATCGCAGTCGCGTGATTTAATATTTTTTTCGAAATTATGTAGTTAGGCCAGGGTATCTCATTTTGCCCCATTTTTCTTTGATCGTTGAGTTTTTAAGGATGTTGAGTCCCGATAAAATCTTTTAATGTTAATTGTTCAATAAATAGTTTCTTAATCGTGGTGAAATTTTTACACGACCTCCTGAATACTTCATGTAAAAACATATTACATTTTTAGAATTCTCTCATCATTACTTCAACCTCCTTAAGGGTTAAAATGAAAAATGATGAGAAAATTGTGAAAATTTGGTATGTTTTTGTATGAAGTATTTTAGAGGTCGTGTACAAATTTCACAACGATTAGAAAGCTCGTTGTTAAGATATTAACATTTCGTTGAGAACAATTTTTTCAACAAACAAAAAAAATATTTATCAATAAACTTCGTTTTGTTTCCGTTGCTTTCAGTATAGTGTAGATATTAAAAAATTGCGAGGTCAAAAAAAAAACTTATCGCAAAGTTATATCAGTTTCCATAAGACTATATTTAATTTAATTTAATTTGTTAATGTTAATTGTTCGACAACGAGCTTCCACATAATCGTGAAATTTTTACACGACCTCTTAAATATTCATCCAAAAACATACCAAATTTTCAGAATTTTCTCATCATTTGCGATTTGGGACTCATCATCCTTAAAGATATTTTAGTAACATTTGATTATACTGTTAGAGTCTTTTCGCCTGTTTTTTTTTTTTTTTTTTATTCGATACGAATTACAATTTTTCGTGGATTTTCCAACTCTCGATAGACAATTGTCATAAAAATGTCATTGTACAGATGCGTCAGCGTCAGATTTTCAAATAATTATGCTCATAATAATAATAATAATTTCCGCATTTTCCAGATTTTTGGATTCTCCACGTTTTTCCATAATTTTGGAGAGTGCCCGTTTTGCCCCGAGGTGGCCATTTTGCCCCGCAGTTGCCTACGTACACCATATATAGACACGTACAGATATGTGCCGGTGTAGAATTCTCTTTCCCGCACCCTCGCGGCGATTTCGGTTTTCGAGGGAACGACGAGAATCCCGCCAAACAATGGTCGCCATTACCGATGCAACGATTTTCCTTCTATACACGCAATCCTGTATGGTATCCCGGCTACGTGAATTACTCAACCGCGCTCCTCGCGGGCGAAGAGCGACGAAAGCGCCCACGAACTCGGTACACGGTTCTTCAAGCACGATTCGGGCTTTTAAGCGAGCTGATTTTCCTCGAGACCCTTCGGGCCAATTTCAACTTAATATTATACTCGTATGAATAAACCTCTGGGGAATTTCAATCCCGTTTTCTGCGAAGAAAATTTATTTTAATAATCTTTTTTCCAGGACAAATATTCGTCAAATGGATGAATCCGATGATTTTTTAATCCTGTATTCAATCACTTCATTTTTATCAAGTTGAGGGTCGTTACAACAGCGCCAGTCAAGATCTATTTTCAGCGGACTGTTTTTGTCCCAAAATGTCACACGAATCTTTCAATTGAGGGGATCAAGAATCAATCCCCATAATTCAGTTAATAACTTGATAATAATAACTTGGGGTTTATTAAAAAAAATTACTATCCGATTAACCACATTAAGGGGATAATTTTTTTATTAATCCCAAGTTATTATTAACCCCATACTTGATGAGTTGGTGAAGAGAAAAATGTCTCTTTGGAATTTTGCATTTTCGTCCTGTTCATGAATCGCCAATATCGAATAGTTGCTTATATCGAAAAATGTGTTCTTAATTCGAAAAATCATTCGTAGCGATTAACTTTCCATGGTATCTACTGCTTTACACCAATTGTTGATTTTTTCTTCAGTATCAGTCATTCCTGACTCATTTTCTTTTTCCAAAAATTTTCTCTTTTTTTATGAAAGTGTGAGATAACATGAAAAAAATCGATCTCTTAACATTTTTCGATATATCGATTAGTTTAAGAGATATCGGCGTTAGAACGTTTCCGAAAATTCTGAAATCCAGATTTTTCGAAAAATACATGCGATAAAAATTTAAAAATTGGTCAAAATACTCCTTGCATAGTATGCTATTTTATAAGAAAAAAAATGGAAAAAATTAAAAATGGTCAGGGTCAGGGTCGAGCGAAATGGCGTGGATTGCCTCATATACATTTTTACGTTAATAACCCAAAAGCTCTTTCCAGAAAAAATTCTTGAGAAATCGCTTTTTACCTCCTGACTGCATATAACCCTTCATGTAACCCAAATGTAAATGTAAATTTGTTGCCAATCGACTTATAAATATTTGTAAAAACGTTTTCAAAAAACTGAGCGCTGAATTGTCTGTACGGAGCGCTGCAGACTCCATAAAATCATAATCACGCGGATGTTTGGAGAAAGTTTATCACAAAAATAAAAACGTCAATGGCACAGTGAACTATATATTATTATCAAGCGAGGTGTCGCGCTCGGTGATATTTCCGCTTATCGATTCTGCCACGTTTAGTTGCCGCGCGTCGACAAATGCCAAAAGGACAAACTGCCTTACCGCGAGTCGATGATCGCTTTTGCTCGAACGGCATAAGAGCGTTCAAAGCGGTTTTAGCAGTATCACCAGTATGTGTTTATGGTCATTCAACCCCCGAGAGGTCAAAGATTATCCTTCGTTACTCTCTCACGGTTATATAATCCCTCTTCCTCTTTAATCCCTTCTTTTTTGTTTCAAACAATTGTCACGATAAATTGTAACACACATTGGAAGTAGGGAAAAGCATATAGGATTAGCCCGACCAGGTTATCGTTCCTTTCGGTACCTTGTCGGGTTATCGTGGGTCGCTGAAGACCCGAGGCATGCTAGAACCAGAGTTGTGAAAATAGTAATGTAAAAGTAATGCATTACCCATTACTTTAAACAATGTGTATTGGATAAGTTCGTCATTACAAATTACAAAAGTAACGAGTAATGAATGAATGGTCCATTACAAATGAAAATAGTAATGTGTAATAGAGGCATGTTCCATTACAGATAAAAAAAAGTAATGTGGTGTGCATGTTCCATTACAAATGATAAAAGTAATCTGCAAAGGATGCATGTGCCATTACAAATAAAAAAAAATAACGTGTAATAAATGAGTGCTCCATTATAAATTACAATTGAAAAAAAAAAGTAATTTGTTGTGGAGAATATTCCATTACAAATTATTGTGTTTCTATCACAATTTGGAGCACGTACTATTTTGTTCAAAGGTGAGTCTATTAATTTTTCAGTGAAAATAATTTGTGTGTATCAAGTTTTTGTTAACTTTACTATCGTAGTAGTAATTGTAATTTTTACAAGAATGGAGTAAAAATTACTCCAAAAAATCACTGTTCATATATTTACCACTACGATAGTAAAGTTAACAAAAACTTAGAACACACAAATTATTTTAATTCACAAATTAATAGACTTACCTTTGAGCAAAATATTACCTGTTTTCTATTTATAATGGAATATTATCCACTAAAAATTACTTTTTTTTCAACTGTAATTTGTAATAGAGCATTCATCCATTACATATTACTTTTTTATTTTTAATGGAACACGGATTCATTACACATTACTTTTGTGTTTTGTAATGGTCCATTTTACATTACGCAGTGTAATAGGTAATGAATACCGTAATGCATTATCAAAATAATGCATTATTAACAACTCTGGTGAGAACACGTAATTTGCAATGAAAAAATCTGACAAAATTCCTGAACTCTCTTGAATACGTTAACTTTAAGGGCACATCATGAAGATTGCAAAAAAATTAAAACAGATATTTTATTTTTCGTCATAAAAACTTCCACCTGTCAAAAATTCGGACAGGAAATAGCTCGGGTCTCCAGCGACCCACGATAACCGAATCGGGTCAATGATCAACCATTTCCACTTCATTTGCAATTGATTTGAACGAATTAGAATAGAGTTGGACTTACTTCAGTTCTCCGTGGAATAGGGTGGGAAAAAGAATGTTAAAGCGGGTGTTAGTTTTTATTTTCAAGAGACGAAAATCGTCGCACGAAGTAATTCAAAAGTTAGCGACGGAGCGATAGGAGGAAGTTGAAGGAGGCTCAAAGTATATAGCCCGACAGGATCTTGGAGGCAGAGCACTTGAGGCCAGCTCGTGGATAATTATTTATCGTCTTATCAAACTTTTATAATCCCGCCGATCCACCGTGGAGAGGAAGCGGATACGCGAAGATGATTCTCCTGGCTTGGCCAGGAGGTATCTTACATACTATATATATATATAAGTATACATTGCAGGACGACCGCCAACTTTTATAACGAGTTTTTAAACGTCATAAATGATCCTGGCTCGGCGGGTGAAGACGCGCAATAGCAAAAAGGAGGCGGAGATCTTCGAGATATCTTGATCCCAAAAGCTCTCTAGCGAGATCCTGGAGACTCCTGTAATGGTAATGAAAAAAAAAATCGTCTAGTCGCTATTTTTCCGATCATTATAAGTAAACGGCATTCCAATAGAAATATCAGAAAGAATCGATATTAATTAAATAGATGAATATAATAATGATGATAATATAATTTTGCTTTCGCATAAGAGACGCTTCGTTTTCGTGAAAAATTATTTTTTTGCCATTCTTATGCTAACATTTTTACAAAATATCCCAAAGCTTTGAGAATTGAAAAGCTTCAAGGATGCATTGTCTATACAGTCCTAGCCAAAAATTGTATTTGATTGAAATTTCCGTACTTCGTGATACCGTAAAAATCTGAAAAAATTCAGCAACATTTGGCTTGCCATAAACAACAACTATGAATAATAATATTGTCCAAATGTTATTAGTAAATTGTTTGAACAAATAATTATTCAATCACTTTTTGGTGAGTTCTTTTTTTTCTCATACAAATTGAATGCCTTAATTTTTGTAAACGCATATGAATTTTTTCAGAATTTCGGCTCTATTTTAAGATTCCCGTTTTGAAATTTTTAGAATGGCTGTATTTATGTATTTTTTTGCCTATTGTCATTGAAACTTTTAACGGGTGACGATAAACCTGTATGCGAAAATATATACACAGGTGACAATTTTTTGTTTGTATTTCAGAATGTTTTTTACAATATTTCAAAGTAAAGAGAAAAATAGAGTAAGAAAAAAAATAACTAACCAAAAAATTGTGGAATAATTATTTGTTTGAATAATTTATTAATCCTTTTTGGTTAATATTATTATTGATAATTGTTTTTTATGGCATGCCAAATGTTGCTTAATTTTTTCAGATTTTTATTGTATCACGAAGTGCGGAAATTTCAATCAGATACAATTTTTGGCTGGGACTGTATAGGCAATACATCCTTAAGTATGTTTACAAAAAAGGCTAAATTTAATATATATGTGTATTGGGGCCTGTTGAATTTGAAATTTTGAACGAATAAATGTGGAGAACTTTTTGAACCATCGAGCCAAAATTTCTTACAGTAGAACGTCCATCTCCGGTAAGGTAAGTGTACCGAATATTGGGCTAGTACCGAATACTGTTCGTCCAGTCTATTTCTTATTAGAATCAATTCAGTTTACGTTCAATAAATGTAATGTATTTTTTTAAATAATCTTTATTTAACGTATTGTCACTCGAAATAAATATCGAGGATGAGTTAATTGTATTCAATTCATATTTCCCGTAATTCATGACAAGCTACAGAGCGAGGTAAAAAACCGGTCGTTTCCTTATCGATTTGGTTAAGGAAGTGGGCTAGCGAAAAAGCATAGTCATGATAAAAAAAGCATCGAATCAGTCGAAATAAGTTTCAATGTATTATAAACGAGTCATTAAAGTAGTAGAGTGCGGAAATAGACGAGCAAGTTAAATATTTGGCCGAAAATACATACCCCATAATTCGGTACATAGTGAGAATCGTGTGCACCGAATACTGTGGCCCATGTATAACCTCCCTTCGGACGTCAAACGAGTACAACAATATTCGGGACGTGCATACGCCAGTAATAGGGCCGTTTGTTTTACGAATGACAAATCAATGTCAAACGCATGTTAAAGTGTACAACAGTATTCGGGCCACCCACATGGAAATAAAATATATCGGCAAATATTACGGAAAATATATTTTTGGATATATTAAGTATTTTTTGTCCGAGAATGTATGTATTACAAATATGATTTTAGGTATATTTTTAATCTATTTTAAAATATTACAATATAAATATAAAAAATGTATTGAAGATATATACTAAATATATCAAACGTATATATTGAGTGCATGTTCTATATATTTTAGATACATTTTTAATTGGTGTTTAAATATACACAATATATATGTAAAAAATATATTTAAGATATATGCTAAATGCATCAAACATATATATTGAGTGTACGTTTTATATATTTTCGATCTAATTTTAATATATGTTTACATATACACAATATATGTTTCAAAGAAATATTTTCTGCCGAAAATGTACTTATCACGAATATATTTTTGAGTATATTTCTTATATGGAATATACATATTATATCTTTAATATATACCTGATATATATTTTAGATACATCTAAAATGTATTTAGAATATATAATGTACACTTCAAATATATTTTAAATATATTTTTACGTATATCGAACAATATATTTTCCGGTATATTATATTTCCGTGTGGGCAGTATTCGGGACTTTTCACTTGTACTCATTTTCAAAATTACAATTAAATAATATAAATAATAACAAAAATGAGGTGGGCATTCGTTAGCTGAGATTCCACGCTTTCCAACAATACCAATACTTTTTACCCTGAGACCCCGTAGTAAAAAACTCCATTCGTCGCCATTGAAAAATCCCCATTCATTCCCCATTGCCAAAATAACCAATGGAGATGAATGCCGAATTGCCTAAGGGGATTTTCGCCATTGAATTCCCCATTTGAAACGGAATGGGGATTATCTAATGGGGATTCAATGGAGACAATCCCCTTAGGCAATTCGGCATTCATCCCCATTGGTTATTTTGGTAATGGGGAATGAATGGGGATTTTTCAATGGCGATGAATGGAGTTTTTACTATACGAAAGAATCTCCATTGCTGTTCGCCACTCATTCCCCATTGCCCACAAAACCAATGGATATGAATGCCGAATTTTCTAAGGACATTTTCGCCATTGAATTTCCCATTTGAAACAAAATGGGGATTATCCCATGGGGATTCAATGGAGACAATCTCCCTAGTTAATTCGCCATTCACCTCCATTGGTTTTTGTGGGCAATGGGGAATAAATGGGATCATCAATGGAGATTCTTTCATATGATTGCTATATATACATGGAATTACGCATTAAATAATCAAATGATGTAAGTTATCAGTAAGTAAGGTTAATCATAATGCTAGTATTAGCATAACGACCAATAATTATATACGCATTATATATATTATTACATTTAATAGAAATTATTGAAGCTCAGAATTGAGAAAATAGATTGTAAGTGTATTCAGATGACGATTGACAATGAAAGTATATACGTTTCTCCTCTCACAAATCGGGTTGTGAAGGACTGATAAAATTATGTGTATATGTTAAAAATAAACGGTTTTAAAAATCATTTATCCCAAACGTACGCGTACTTGATGAGCAGTTTATAATATATTTTTTTTAAATTACTTTCGAATAATTTCCGAGCTTATGCTAATATTAATTGTCCGTCCATATAATCATCAGCATTTATTACAATTGAAGAAAATATTTGGTTCATATATGAGAATCAGCGACATCTACTCTTACTTAATTTTATTAATTCACCGCCGTTTGAGAAATATCGCATTCGGAAAAATTCTCATCGATCGATGGGTTCAATTGTTCAGCATTGAACCTCGAATATGGATTGCAACATCGTTAACGAATGCTGCTCATCATTCGATCAGTCATCAATGAAGTGACATTATTGATAAATGTTGATCATTGTATAATTCGTAGTTACTTATTATTCAATGGGTATCCTTGGTAAATGCTGATCATTTCAACATTAGCCGCATTTGGGTTCCAATGAACATCTGTGGGAAATGCTGATCTTTCAGTTCATCCGCATTGACTTTCCAATGGACATCATTGGGTAAAGCGGATCATTTCGTTCATCAGCATTTACCTTCCCATGGACACCATTGGGCAATGCTGATCGCTCGATACATCCGCATTGGCTTTCCAATGAGCATCATTGAGTAATGATGATCATTCGATTCATCCGCATTTGATGTTCAATGGATACCCATTCACTGATCAATGGTCAGCCCTGTACGCCATTGACAAATGCGGAAATGTCAATGGGTCCCCATTCATTGTCCAATGGAGTCGTATGAGGATCATTGGTTGCCATTGGCGATTCAATGGAGTTTTTTACTACGGGACGATTTTAAATAAAGATTTTCCTCTGTTAATGGCGAGCAAAGCTTAGGTCAATATATTTCAATGATTTTTCACTTTAAAAACTTCCTAGGAAGATTAAATATTATTTAAAAATAAACTATTTCCGTTGCATTTAAACGATGTAATCTCAGTATCATGGACGCACTTGCCGATTTTTACATGGATTTTAATTTTTGCAAAATGTCTGTGAGTGCACCAACTTTCGCAATTTTACAGATATCGAGCTCAAAATATACAAGCAGATGCGTTCGATTATAAGAATGCTTGAATTGAATTTGAAAAGAATGGTATTAGGTGTGCGATTTTGGGAAGATTTCAAAATTTAGAAAAAACGCTTGTGAACCCAAACTTTCGTAACAACGCAGTTATTTCTCTCAATGTTTATGAAAAATGGAAATAAGTCTTAAAAATGATCAGTATTAAATTTAAAAAGAATCACTGGAAAATTTCAATTTAAAAAAAAAAAAAAATTCTTGTAAGCGTTTCGGCTGTCGTAATTACGTTTTCTTTATGAAGAAGTAATTATTGATGAACTACTCACCTTAGAGAAAATAAAGGGGCGTAAAAGAGGCTAAAGGCTAAAGGCTAAAAAAAAGTACCTAATTTTCACAATATTTCTACTTCGTAATTAAGATCTAATATTTGGAGTGGGGCCCGATCCTACACATTTTCGATCCTACACAGAGGTACTCCGGCATAAAAAATCCTACACGAAATATCCTACACAAAATAATGTCCAGTACTTTTTATCCTACACAAACTTATAGCCCACCATATTTATCCTCCACAATTATTAAAACGTCCTACACATATTTTCCAACACAATTAAATTTTATAATGGACAACGTGTATTGAAAAATTCAATTGTGTAGGAAAATATGTGTAGGAGACCTATATATTATAAAATCCCATTGTGTGGGAAAATATGTGTAGGAGGTTTAAATAATTGTGTAGGACAAGTATATTTGGCTATAAATTTGTGTAGGATCAAAAGTACTGGACATTATTATGTCCAGTACTTTTAATTCTACACAAACACGTTTATCCTACACTCGACATACACGTAATAACATGTAGGATGTTTTGTGTAGAATTTTTTGTGTATAATTACCTCTGTGTAGGATCGAAAATGTGTAGAATCGGATCCCACTCAATGTTTTTATTACGGTCTTTTGTGAAATCTGATTAAAATCACTCGCAACGTTTCGTTTCTCCGTCAAACGAATGTCTGATCTGGAATGTCTGTTTCCACTGGACCTTTTCTCGATATTTACGATACTATTTCCCTTCTCGTGGTCAACTAGGATTTCGATCGATCGTAGAGAATGACGAGAGGAATCTTTCCAGTAACATAATACTACTCAGACAGGACTTTGTGAAATATTTGACCGGACGAATGAAGACATAAACGAAGCCGAAATGTTCGTCGTATTTCATCGAGTGGAATTTTGTCAGAGACTCGCTTTATTACACAACATAAACGTATCTATGGTTTCACATTTTTTATACGTTACGACAATGTTTAGCAAAAAGTTTCATAGGGTTTCCACGTGGATTTGTATCAGAGAGAGAAAGAGCCTCTGAGGCTTTCATGCCTCTGGCTTCGATAAATATTCTCATGTATCACGTTGCAAAATTCAAATAAAATCTCGAGTCCCAGATGCTGCATTTTCATCGAGTGTTTTCCCTCGAAATTCATAAATACATCTACCAGCAATTTTTCAACAAAAAAAAACCCAACTATTATACACACAATGGGTAAGAGAATTTTGATAGGAATTGTTAACTGGGTCGAGTGAAAAATATTTTTCTCCCTTATGTAAGAGAATGGCTATAAAGAACAGAAATTTTTCCACAAAAAAAAATAACTCTCTATTTAACCTGGAAGAGAATCCCCTGTGCACAGCGTAACGAGGAAATGAAAGAAAATACTACACAATTCGCGAAAAGAGCGGGAGAAACCGCGAATCATTCTGTTGCCGACCTCGAAACTTTATTCCATCTTCGTCGCGTCTGTATACTTTTTACCTTCTTCGTTGCTTTCGATGCTTAAAAATATTTATCAATAGAAAATAAAAATACGAAACCACAACCGCAGCAAGTTCTCCTCAAAGAGAAGTTCATATGACGGAGACATAAAAACACAGAAGACGAGGAGTGAAGGGATGAGGATATCGAAGAGATTGTGTGAGTATCTTAAGGCCGTGTTCTAGTGTAGAATTTTGAAAAAATCGATTTTTTTGTGCATATTTTCAGTGTTTGATGTCTCAAGAATGTACCGTGGAAATTTAGAAATTCCAAATATTAACGGAGTTATAGCAGTAATTAGTGAGGTGGAAATAACCGACGTTTCTTTCCCACCCCCACTTCATCAGCCGGTATCTGTCAAGATATTGGATTTTTTTTTTGCCAATGTTTTGCAGAATATTGAAGAATGAATAAATATGTGGTGAAAAAATGAATGCAAAAACATGTTTAACTTTTTTTTCATGGCATGTTGAAAAATCCCTAAATTTTGGCTTTCTACACTAAAACACGGTCAAACGCGTTTTTCTCGAAACTGCTTTTTTCGAAACGGTTGACATGATATCTCCAGTTGTAATCAACCGATTTAGTTGAAATATTTTGTGGACATTCCTTATACACCCCTCTATCGCCCCTACCAGATTTATCCCGAAATTTTGTTTTCAACTATTTTTAAAAACTTCACAATTATGAAAAAAACGACAAAAAATGAATTTTTTTTTCAAACCGCCGCCATTTTGTGATTTTTTTTTGGCCTGAGGTAGGGGCTGTAATGACATTCTTCCTGGTGAAGAATATATATATATATATATTTTTCTGATGCATAGAACGCCCGCAATCACGTCAACACGTAGAGGCCGTTTTTTCCCCACCCCCACTTCATCAGTCGATATCTGTCGAGATATTGGATTTTTTTTCGCCAATTTTTTTGTAGAATATTGAAGAATGAATAACTATGTAGTGAAAAAATGAATGCAAAAACATGTTTAGTTTTTTTTTTTCATAGCATGTTGAAAAATCCCTAAATTTGGGCTTTCTACACTAGAACACGGCCTTAAGGGGTTATACACAGACAGGATTTTCGAAAAATCGTTTTTTTTTGTTTTATTATCGTAATGTACACATATTTAAGTATATACACAGAACATTTCATGTCAATTCGACAAATATTGAAAATTTAATCACGTTTTTTTCAAAACTGTGTTTTTAAAGTCGATGAGCAAGATTTCTCAGAAACGACATGACCGATCAGTTTAAAAATTTTACACAAGTTTTATGAATATATTTCGGAGTATTTGAACGAAGGGTTTTTTTATCGATAAATATTTTTCATTTTATAAACAGTTTGAGGCAAAAATTTTCATCTATTAAATTGTTAAATTTTGTTAAAAATAAATATTTTCGATCAAATACTAGATTATACCTTATATTAACGAAGTCCTTTTAATTTTTTTATTTTGAATGATCCAATACAGAGATACCGTGCTCACCGCAAGACGTTTTTTTTTAGATGCCCTCTCGGAGATCGGCTACAGAGGCTCCAAGAACCATTATTCGTGAAAAAGAAAAATTTTAAAATAAAGTTAAAAGTTACAAAAATATGAATATAAATTTTTAAGTTACTAAATTAAAATGTCTTTCCAAAAAAAATTCTTGAAAAATCGCTTTTTTCGACCTCCTGCTAAGAGACAAGAGCTAAGAGACAGGAGCGCTATGAAAAAAATGTATATACCTATGGGGCATTCCACGTCAAATCACGCGGTCATCGGGCTGCTCCCCTCGGATTTTGATGTTCAATGAATTGTAGGGTTTCGTTTGGCCCAAAATATGACCTTAAATTTTCATAAATTTTTATTCCATTTTTAGGAGTTGCCCGAGACAAAAAATCATTAATTTGAGGGAAAACATAAAAAGCGGAGCCTTTTTCAAATAAGTGAAATTTTTCCCCAGAAACTAGGGCCCAAAACAGGTATTTTCGTCATAGTTCGATAATGGGCCAACAAAATTACTATTTTCTTTTTGAATATTTTTAATTATGTTTGAATCATCCATTTTATTTCAGGCCATCGAAGTTAATAAATTTTCGAAAAATGTTGTCGTTTGACTCTTAAACCAAGAAAAAAAAATCAAGTTTCACTAGAAAAAATATTTTTGTTGTTGTTAGTCTCACAACAATAAATAATCAAAATAAGAAATTATAAAAGAAAAAATACAAAAAAGAATAGTAATTATTCTTAGTCCATTATTGAACGATGACGAAAATATCTGTTTTGGGCCCTAGTTTCTGTAAACAAAATTCATTAATTTGAAAAAGGCCCGTCTCTATATTTTCCCTCAATTTAATGATTTTTTAGCTCCGGCAACCCCTAAAAAATTAAATAAAAATTTCTAGAAATTCGAGGTCATATTTTGGGCCTAACGAAACCCACAATTTATTGCACATCGAAATCCCAGGGGTCAGGCCGATGACCGCGTGATTTGACGTGGATGCCCCATATATGTAAATGCTGTACATCCGCAGGTACAGTACCTTCTCTCTATAAGGGCGCTCTAGGGCGATTAGGGGAAGTGAATTCCGAGAAATTGTTTCATCACTAGAACTCGATATAAGAGTTCGCACGACGCACATAGATAAAGTGAGGGAAGCAATAAAACTCGCTCAAGCGGAACGGCGGGGAAACGCCCTTATATCGAGGACTCTTATAACGAGAAGGTACTGTAATAGTGGGGAACGCTTCGACGACGAATTTCTCGAAATTCATTTCCATTAACCACCCTAGAACGCTCTTATATCGAGGAGTTACTGCACTAATAAATAAATTAGAAGGATAGAATAAATGAACAATTAAACGTTGAACGTCGAGCAAGATTATTGAGTAGGAGCTGACAACGAGGGCAGGCTGCAAAACCGAATGAGCTATGTCGTAGTCAATGTTGCGAGAGTGTAAAAATGATCGAGGAGGATAAAAGGAAACGGTGAAACAGGTTGAACGACAGATAAAGACACAAGTCGTCGGGAGACCACGCAGACCTCCTCGATGATTTTTTGCTGAGGTCGATTTTTTCCCTATACCGATTTGTAACGTTATTGCATCACTCAATAGCGATTTCTCGGTCACATGACTGATTCCACGAAAAAATTACCTCGTAACTTCACACTAATCAGAATAAACTGAAACTCTTTTTTTCGCTAGACTATCACAAATTGTTTACAACGCTGAAGGTCGTCTTGTGCAGAATATATCGATGGTGCGAGATTAGGAAGACTTCTATTTTCATCGAAAAAAAAAAATAATATTATCTGCAAAATATCGGTAAAAATGGAATTTCAGTCTCGAAACTTTGATAATATTTTATGGTTCAGCGTTGTAGATTTCCTTCCGCGTTAACACGTGGCTCTTATCGCGATACTTTTTCTCACTCTCTCTGTCTCTCTCTCTCTCTGGTCTAGACGCGCAACAAGAAACTCGAGAATATGACTCAATCACCGAGCATAAGAGCAGCGCTATCACCTTCAACATTGCGATAAGGTTGAGTGACTGTCACACAGAAACGCCTAAACAGCGATTTTTTTCCAACTTTAACACCGCAATAATAATACGAGCTACACGAAAAATTGAGGGCCATTAAAAACGCTGAAAACCACCTTTGTGATGTTCAATCAACGATTCTGCAAAATTATTTATCAACTCACCGGTGTGTTTTCGTCTCATATAATTTTACAGATCAATACCAGGTGTGTAAGTATGAAACCGGAATTTGCCCATAGGTGGCGCTAGATGTCGATGCAGTTACCGACACATCACGTCAGCGGTGTCTTGTTATTGTATTGATATCCGACAAAGATTTCCAACTCACAATAACACGAGTTTCATTCAGTAGCATTAGTTTATTAGAGATAAACATGTCGAGTTTTGTGCCAACAAATTACGATTTGCGGACAGCCCTACTTTTCTGTTTTCATCTGAAGAAAACCGCAGCCGAATCGCATCGAATGCTTCTGGAGGAGTTTGGTGAGCATGCTCTCGGTAAAACACAGTGTTTCGAGTGGTTTAAACGGTTCAAAAGTGGCGATTTTGACGTGAGGAACGAAGAACGTGGAAGACCACCGAAAAAGTTTGAAGACGCTGACCTGCAAGTCTTGTTGGACGAAGACGACGCTCAAACACAACAACAACTGGCGGATCAGTTAAAGGTGACCCGAGAAGCCATCTCCCTTCGGTTAAAAGCCATGGGAAAGATACAAAAGGTGGGGAAATGGGTTTCATACTTTCGAAATTCCGGTTTCATACTTACACACCTGGTAGCTACCATCTTAGTATAAATCAAACACACCGGAACCCCGTTTTATGCCACAAAGTTCTGAGCACTATATCTATCAATAGTTGGAATCGAACCCTTTCAATTTTGATGAAATTTCGTCAGAAGTTTTCTTTTATCATAAAACGAAGTTGTACCAAAAGAAAAAAATTAAATACATTTTGTTCGAAAGTTATACAAAATTCAAAATTCCACCATTTTTTCAATTTTTCAAGAATATTTTTTAAATATCTCGAAAACTATTTTAGTTACGAAAAAATCGTTCTCGGTTCATCTCAAAGAGTATACTTGGGACTACAAAAAAAAAAGATCCGAAAATTTTTTTTGAACAATGATGAACTTTGAGAATTTTGAATGTTTAACAATCGGGGAAATCCACGATCAACATTCAATGTTTGGTTCCATTTTTTCTTTATAATACCTCGTACTGATCTTAAAAGATCCTGAAATTTCCAGAAGGGTGTTTTCTCTTTCAAAAATATCAATTTTTTAATTTTGGTAAAAAAATAATTTTTTTATCTCTAAATTAAGTAAAGTTGAGCAATCATGTAATTTTTTAATTTTGAGCAGTAAAAATTACATGATTGCTCAACTCTACTGAACTTAGAGGTAAAAAAAAAAACCTTTCTGAAAATTTCAGGATCTTTTAAAATTAGTATAAGGTGTTACATAAAAAAAAATTGAACCAAGAATTTTGTTGCTCGTGACTTTTCACGATTTTTAAGAATTCAAATTTCTCCAAATTCGTCATTTTTCAACATTTTTTTCGGAAGATTTTTTTTTTTTGTCGCCCCAAGTATACTCCTTAAGACGATCCCAGAACGATTTTTTCGTAACTATAATAGTTTTCGAAATATTTAAAAAATAAAATTAAAAAATTGTGAAATTGTGGATTTTCGAAAAAATTTTATTAATTTTTTTCCTTTTGTAGAAATTCATTTCATCATAACCAAATTTCATCGAAATTGAGAGGGATCTATTTCAACTATTGCTCGGTTTGACATGGAATGACCCATATGTATCTACATGCACTAGATCTGTATCTATATGTATAACGAGAAAAGCCTTATTTTGTTGCATATAACGGGGTTCCAGTATATAAGCTGATTACAGTACCTCCTCGATATAAGAGCGTTTCCGATCCACTACTCTACCCATGTACGCCGTCCGAGCTCTTATATCGAGTTCTAGTGATAAAACGATTCTTGAACTCCGCAGACGGTAGTGGGAGAACGCTCCGGTGACGAATTTCTCGGAATTCACTTCCCCTAACCGCCTTAGAGCGCTCTTATAGAGAGGAGGTACTGTATAAGCTGTTCCTAATTTCTGGTAATAAGATCACCAATTTATCGGAGAATCGAGTCATATTGTAATGTATTTTGCAAACGTGCTTGTGAAATTGTAATCCTCGGGTATGCTGATTAAACACCGAGGAAGTGAAATTTCGATTAAGGCTCGGAGACGCTGTTAGCAGTGCATAGATCAACGTGAATGAGTGCAAGAGTGAGAGTGGAATTGCGCGCGACCTTCGTTCGAGTGTTCGATCCGTCTCAGTTACATAAATACATACATAGTCGACATTAGGATGAAGTTATAGGGGAGGCTGGGGCACGATGGCCCAGCTAAGGTCATTAATACATTTGTGGCTTTCAAATGAGTTTACTTTTATTCTATCTTGAACGAATTCACCGATATTTTGTCAAAACTTCAAAAGGAAAAAAAAAGAAAATTTTTGGGGCCCCCCTCTGAAAACAAATTTTTTTTTTTTAAATCTTAAAAATGGTTTTTAACGTTAAAAATGTTTTTCTTTATCTTGCAACAATTTTTTAAGCGAAAAAAAATTATTTTCCATTTTTTAGATGAAAGATAATTTTTTTTTTTTTTTATAATTTTATTTTTATTTTTTTTATGGTCCATTTTACCACCGATTAAGTGCATCGGCCTAAAAATGTATGAATACATCAAATTCATCATAATTTGAAGAAAAAAAAAATTCCGACCTATTTTCTTAGGGTGGTCCATTATGCCCCTGGTATCGCAAACCGGCCTAAAAATGAGTCAATACATCGAATTTATGATAATTTGACAAAAAACGAAAAGGTTTTTTTATCCAAATTTTTTAGGGGGGCCGCCGTGCCCCAGCCTCCCCTATCGCGATTCCTACGCTCGCGAGACAACGAGACGTTGAATTTGCCGAGAGCTTTTCGAGATTATATACGAAATTTGCGAATATAAACGAGGGGAAAGGGAAAAAGAGGTAAAAAGTGAGACGAGAATTTTGATTCAAATATTATTGCTTTCTCATAAAGAATGATACATTCTGACGATGAAATATAAATTTCTGAGACTTTGTTAGAGATAACGGAACAAAAATTCCGCGAGACATTGATAAAGATGAATTTCTTTATCCGCAATAAATCTCGTAATTCCCTATCCTAAAAAAGAATACTCGAATCGAAAGCCCGAGACTAAAGTTCGAGTGGTGCTCCTGAAATTTTGTAAAACTTGGTATTACTATTTTTATCAGGATCGTGGTCGTTAAAAAAAAAAGCTTTTGATCTTATAAAAGTTAACCACTTTCAGGAATGTTCACAAAAGTTCCAGCAATCGAGGGCAGCACAAAGCTCATTGTGTGGTCAAAATATTAGTCCTAAAGCTCGTTCAATTTTTGACTTATAGCTGAATGCATTTTAATGAAGCAACCCGTGCGTGATAATTCTAGGGAAGCCCTGACTTAAGTCGGGACCTCGTCGGGCTTGGACGTGGATGCCCTGTCAGAAATTGCCCTTACACCGCCAGATTGGGCCTCGACAGGGCAATGCCAAGGTTGCCAGGCCTATTTACAATATGGCTAACCTAAGGCAAACCGTTGAGGACTTTGTCGGGCTTAAACGCGGATGCCCTGTCATGAATTGCAATGACACCGCCAGGTTGGGCCCCAACATGGCAGTGCCAAGATTTCCAGGCTTACTTACAATATGGCTGACTTAAGGCAACCCGTTGAGAACCTTGTCGGGCTTAAATCTGGATGCCCCGTCATGAATTGCCATAACGCCGCCAGGTTGGGCCGTGACCGGGTAATGCCAAGGTTGCCAGGCTTACTCACAATATGGCTGACCTAAGGCAACCCGTTGAGGACCTTGTCGGGCTTCGATCGGGCAACCCATATTTAAAGAAGTCGATATAATTACAACAGAACCAAATCGGGCTCAAATAGGGCGTAAGTATCGGAGCCCCAATTATTTCAAACATGGCACTGACGAGGCAATCCTTTGAGGGCCTAATCGGGCTTCACGGGGAGTTAGTTCCGAAACTCGCCATGACATGTCGCATATGGCGTGCACTCTCTCGCATACGGAATATGCAAATAGTATGCTTATATAGCCGAAGTGGAAGCACGAGTTTTATTCGACACCGCAGGGTCAGGCCTCTCAGGAAGTCATGCCTCGAGGGAAGTCATACCCAGAAGTCATACCCCAATAATAATAATTAATAATAATGTATGTATTATTAAGGGCCCTCACTTGGCAACCTTCTAAGGCCTATGTCGAAAAAGCGTGACCGTCCATTCAGGGGCCCTATTGGGCTTTCAGTCAAGGGCCCGAAGTAAGTTAGGGAAAACCGATCGGGGCCTAGTCGGGGCCTCAATCGAATTCACGCACGGAAATATAGCACTGAGACACACATTTTTCGGAACATAATTCATTGGAAATGATCTAAAAAAAATGTAAAAAAAAAAATTCACGAATACAGAGCTTTCTCAACGAGGAATGTACGGAAAAATCCTGGAAATGCAAATTTGTATATTGCCTACATATGATTCGATAGTCGAACGGTACAGACTGTGCTTTTTCTATGAGGAAACAAAGAAAGGGGCAGGAAAGACTTAATAAATAGGAAACAGAAGCTCTCCGAGGAAAGGAGGATTCTGTATGAGTCGCAACATCATGCTTGAGAGTAGCCGGCAAAGTTTGTTCGTTTCCATCGTCGAGAATTTCGTCGACCTCGAAATCCGGGCGAACTTCTCAATATTCCATTGAGGGAGAAAAACAAGAAATGTATACGCTTGTCCCTATCGCTTCCGGTGTGGCACGGGGTTGCGGAGATGGGGATGAATTTGTGTAGGTGAAATTTCGAGCCTTGCGTATGGAAATCTTACCGCCGGAGCGAAGGTTGGAGAGGAAACCCCGTTAGGGAACGTCGAGGGGTGGAGGGCCGATGGAAGGACCGAGAGATGGTGGATTCTGGGCTTTTGGAATTGTGCTCTGCCTGGGGAAAACTTGGCTCGACTCCAACTAATAGTAAACATCTTGACATCTATATTTGCGCCCGCTTAAATTGCGTTTCGAGTCCCCGTTCTCCCTTCATCCCCCTTCGCCCGATGCCCCGCGTTTCTAAATCACCATCGGGCGCATCTTGCTCTCACCCGAGCTTGCACAGCCCGCGATATTCTCGTGGAATCGTCTACCTCTGGTGGCAATGAAATCGTGAATTTTCGAGCAACCATCACCGTTCGCGAGTGGGGGGGGGGCAAAAGAGGGGAAGGGCGTTGTATATCGTATATTATAACTTCGGTATGAGAATATACCGAAGAGAGCCACAATTTAAGACGTATTGGCGCAAGACTCGACACCTGGTGGTCGAAAATTGAAAATATGAATTTTTTAATTATTTTCACATTCAACGTACGCGGGAAATCACAGAGTTTGAATACGAAGAAGAAAAATTGAGAGTCTATGATAAAATTGTATGCTCACCGAAGCACCGACACAGCCAGGATTGATTTGTTTTTTTATGATCGATAACGGACGATCTCTTACCTAAAACAAACGTGAAATAAAATAATCTGCCATTAGCTGAGTCGCAAATAATGCATTTTTATTAGTAATGCATTCTAGGATTCCATTGATCATTTTTTTTTGGCAATTAGTAATTGAATTCAATTACTAATAGAACAGTCTATAGAATTAAATACATAATTGATTTTCATCAATGGATAATCGGATATAATCTGTAATCTATTGTTTTAGTAATTAATTATATAATCTAATGGGTTCTAATTTCGATTCTTACCTAAAACAAACGTAAAACAAAACAATCTGCCGTTAGTTAAGTAGCAAATAATCAATTTTTATTAGTAATGCATTATAGGATTCCTTTGACCACTATTTTGACAATAAATGATTTAATTCAATGATTTTTTTTTTTTAATATCGTCTATGGAATTCAATACATTATTGATTTTCATCAATGGATAATCGGATGTAATTTATAAACTATTTTTTTAGTAATTAGTTATACAATTTAATGGACTCTAGTTTTGATTCCTATCTAAAACAAACGTGAAACAAAACAATCTGCCATTGGCGAAGTCGCAAATAGGGTAAAAGCCGGATAGTTGCTCCGGGGGGATAGTTGCCCCGGTTTTGAATACACTATGTTAGAGATGTCCCTAGCGTTAGCACTTTTCTATGATTATTAATATACCCTCGCAGGCCTCAGTGCCCAAAAGACATAGGACAGGGCCCACAAGTTTCGTCTGTGTGAGCGAAAATCTTCCCCAGTGAGACCTCGACGAGCGTTGTACTAATATTGGTTACCAATTTTTATTGAATAAATAATGTTATGGTTGAGGATTCAGTCAACTATTTCTTTCCTCGTATGCATTAGAGTTTCAACTACACGGTCTGATACGGTATATTGTCAAATAGCTTCGATTAATTTTTTTAAATAAAAAGGGCAAGTATCCGTATCGAAAAGGATAGTCGCCCCAAATTATTTTCCGGTTACTTGCCCTAACGGCAATATGACAAAAACCCAGGCGTAATCTTTGCTAGACCGAAGTTAGTTTAGCACTAGCGTTTAAAGAACTGGATAAGAAAGAAAAACTGTTAATTAAAGGTATTTAAAAAAATATGAAATTATTAATTATAAAATCATAAAATTGATAAGAAAATATCTGAATGAAAAAATAAAATTTGAAAAATATCATAAAATAAAATAATCTGTAACTTAATATTAACTATAAACTCCTTCGAAGTATTTTCGACGTGAGGCGACTATCCGCCACGTTGGGCAACTATCCCTCTTTGAAGAGGTCAGATAAAACGGGATTTACTCAAAAACAATATTAATTTACAAAAATAGTGCTTAATGAAAGATTAAAGACCAATGTTTTGATATGCACGATGAAGCATGGTGTCGGGAGATATTTAATTTTTAAGCAATAGAGCTTTTTCCTCAAGTGTGGCAACTATCCGGCTTTTACCCCAATCCATTTTTATTGGTAATGCATTATAAGATTTATTTGACCACTATTTTGGCAATAAATGATTGAATTCATTGAAAAATTAATAGCCTTACCTTTGAGCAAAATAGTAACTGCTCCAAATTGTGGTAAAAAAATATTAATTTCTAATGGAATATTCTCCACTACAAATTGCTTTTTTTCAATTATAATTTGTAATGGAGCACTCATTCATTACACGTTACTTTTTATTATTCGTAATGGCACATGCATCCATTACACATTACTTTTATTATTTGTAATGGAACATGCATGCATTACACATTACTTTTTTTTATTTGTAATGCAACAGGCATCCATTACACGTTACTTTTGTAATTTGTAATGTAAAACTTATCCAATAGACATTGTTTAAAGTAATGGGTCATACATTACTTTTACATTACTATTTTCACGACTCTGTATGGAATGAAATACATTATTGATTTTCGTTGAAGGATAATCGGATATAATCTATAAACTATTGTTTTAGTAATTAATTATATAATTTAATGGATTCTATTTTCATGCTAATGGAACTTAGCTTGATTTTTCCCCAATCGAAAATGCGTCACTTCTGCGTTACTATTTTTACAATCTTCGCAATATGTGTTAGGTTATACGGGGAAAATATTAATAATAAAAAATGCAGGGAAAAATAACGTCAAGAAAATAGAAAACCGCGGCAATGTTACAAAAGAATTCTTTCGAAGCTATCGATAGTTTGTGATGCTTTCTGAGGGTGCGGAAAAAGCGGGGGATGCATGAAACCGCGGGTGAGAAGAGTGAGGAATTCGCTGCTTCTTTGAACGCGACTAAACACCGTGGCTCGGCCACTCCGTGGTCTATTGAATTCCAAACTCTTTTCCTTGCTTTTCTGGCGTTTCCTCTTGAGAAAAGAGATCGCTCGCCTCTTTTTCACCCCCTGATGAAATAAGAAACGCGTACGCGTTTTCTTTCTCTCGCTCTTTTTCCTCGTATATTCGCTTTTCTTTTTTGTTTCTCAAAAGGTTTCGTGTACGATTGTTTGACCATCGGGATTGAGAAACTGAAGGGAGAAATATAGATGGTGCGAGAGTGAAAATGCTCGATACAATATTTTCTCGGGGCTCTTTCGCCATGGCTCGATGTTCCATTTTCAGACAATTATCGGTTTATTTAATCGAAACTGGCAATTGAAACGAGGTGCAAAGCACGTACCTCGTTCACGTCCTACCACACTCGCACCCTCTTTCACCCCCCGCCGAATGTCCCCTATTCCTCGATTTCACCGCGCTATCGTTCTATCTCGTTGAACGTCGAAGCAAAACGTTCGTTCGATTTCGAATAATTCATCTCGCGCACGACGATTGTGTGACTATAAATTGCTTGAAGATTTTAAAAGAACAAAAGGAATTGAACTCGTTTTTTCAAATGAAAATAAACGTTCTTCGAAATGGAAATCAATTGAAGAATGATTCGACATAGATGATGAAATATCAGAATATTCAGAAAGTAGGAAATAAATAATCTTTGTCATTTTCATCTTTCAATTATTTTCCCAATGGAATTTGACCTCCTTCGATAAATGGATACTTATTTGTCGGGCAAAGATAAAAAAGAATTTAGCAATTTTCGGGAAGGTCTCTATTCTTCACAAAAAAAGTTGCAAGAAATATTATTCTACACCGGTTTCTACACGAATTATTCCACACGAGAAAAGTGGCAAGAGATATTATTCTACACAAAAATTATTCTACACGGGCGGATAGTGCTCAGGAGGCCTCTATTCTACACATTATTATTCTACACATCATTATCCTACACATTATTTTCCTACACATTACAACCGTTAACAAAATTTACTACTGGAATGGATAAACACGTTTCAGAGTTTCTGTCGTTTTTTTTTATTTGGATAAAAAACATCGCATGCAGAATTTTACTACACGCTGTAATGTATAAGAAAATAATGTGTAGAATACTGTTCCTTCCCACCTTCTCTCGTGTAGAATGATGGATGTAGAAAAATTGTGTAGAAAGTGTCATCTGTAAAATAATAATGTGTATAATAGAGGCCTCCTTTATATCCCTTGCCACTTCTTTTGTGTAGAATAACATGGATAGAAATCGGTGAAGAATAATTTTGTGTAGAATAATATTGTTTGCAACTTCTCTTGCGTAGAATAATATTCCTTGTCACTTTTCTTATGTAGAATAATTTGTGTAGAAACTCTCGTGTAGAATAAAAATGTGTAGAATAGAGGCCTTCTCCAATTTTCAATCATTTAGGCATCATTGCGTTTGTAGTTTAATTTATTTTATCATTTGCGCACAATCAATTCGATATCGAGTTTTGACGTTTCATACGGGAATTGGGGTGGAAAATTTTTTTTTTTTCATAACGAAGAAAACGGAAAAAAAATGTTGTGCGCTTGAATTTCGATACGCTTCGCACTTCATTTCCGCGTTGTGGGTATAGTTTCCTCGCAACGAGGGTAAGAGGGAAGTTCGCGTACGTGCTTTTATATATTATTTCTCCAACTCCCCCTGCTCCTCTCTCTCTCTCTTTCTCTCTCTCTCTCTCTCTCTCTCTTTCTCTCTCTCTCTCTCTCTCTCTCTCTTTCTGCCTCTCTCTCTCTCTTTCTCTCTCCCTCTCTGTCTCTCTCTCGCTCATCACCTCCACGTGGAGTAATCGCGCTAATTGCGGTTGGGAAAATTAAGCGGCTGCCGTGGAATTATAATAAAAGTGCCTGACGCAGAGTTAACAATGAGTGTGTTGAATCCGCATAAATCCTCAGTCATGATTGTACAAATACACGGACGTGGAAACTCGTATAAACATTTTGCGCAGAAGCACGTGGAATATCGAGAATTAACTATATGATGAATTTATTTGATTTGTTCCATTATTATTAATTCCTCCATAAAGTTACAAATTTTTGCATATTCGTACGTGTTTATCATTTCAAATAGGCTGAAATCGGTCTTTCGTTTTCGTTTCAGCTGAAATTGTTTTTAATACGAATAACGCGACTATTTTCTTTTTCGTTCTAATCAAGAAAAGAGCGGAAGAAAATCCGCTATTATAAGACTAAATATCAACTAATTCTATTAAAATCGGAACTCTAGCTTTGAAAACTTAGGAAATCAGGAAAGATGGTCATTTCTACACGGAAAAAATGAGTTGGTTGCCACAACCAACTTTTTTTTAGTTGGGTGTTAATCGTGGCAACCAATAATATTTCATTGCATCAATCATTTATAATTGGTTGAAGGAAAATGGTGGTTGGGATTATTTTGATTGCTTGTCACAACCACTATCGGCATAGTATCGGTTCAACCCTGACGAAAACTATTTTCGTGGTGACTGCAACCAACCGAAATTGTTGGCATCGGCAGCCTCATTCGACAGCTCTCGGAACTAGTATACCAAACCACTTTTTTGGTTGCTCTAGCCATTTTATTAGTGACGTGATTACGGAAGAAGCGGAAACGTGTAAGTGTCGTGAAAAATCATGAAAGAACTTCTGGAGCTTTGGAAATATCCTGATCTCATTACGAAATTTAACTATATGTTTATTAAAATTGCGCTTCTGAAAATATTCATCTATTCCATATTTCATGCTCTGCAATGTCTCGTCGCCTTTCCAATATTATAAAATTTTTAACTAATTTCATTAAGAAAATAAATTTAATAAAAAGATAAATGAAATTTTTTTATCTGCACAACCGCTGACTTTTTTGAAGTAGTGAAACATTCTGTTCCTAATAAGTAAATTTTCTTCCTATCGTTGATGGTTTTTTTTGAGCAATGAAGATTTTTATTCTTCGCAGGCAATGTTCCTCATGAAAACCTTCAATCTGTCATAGGCAGTGATACCTTGACATAAAATTAAATATGCTAGCAACATATATTTTCATCGGTTGCACGGAGTCAGTGGCAGCTGAACAAAAATTTACTACGTTGACCCCTACAGCACACAATATTCCTACAATGTTGCTGAAATGTTGCACGACAACATTGTAATATTGCAAAAAACATTGCTGCAATCTTGCTGCAATCTTGCTATATCCGACGAGTGAAATATTACTGCAATGTTCCGCAATATTCCAGAAATATTGCATCCAATCGATATGCAATATTCCAGCAATATCACTCGTACTGGATATTCAATATTTCAGGAATATTACCTGCGATGGAAACTTTATAATTTGAATTATTGCATAAAATAAAAACATGTAGTTTTAAGACCATAGGACTGCGCGACCACAGAGCGCGGGTAAATATTCCAACAATTGATTGTTAAGAGGAGGCTAAATACCGACATTGTTTTTGAAGCCCTATATTATCGACTCAAAATCGGTGTCTAAACTTTCTCCGATAACGGTGGATGAATATCAATGAAATTTATAAATAAATGATGAATGGATTGCAAAATATAAATGCGAGACATAAATTAACGTTTTCGTTCATTGCCACTCACAGCTCAAACAGTTTGGATGGAATTCTGATGAGAAAATAATATTTATACCATAAAAATTCCATGGTGCTGCCCTCTTTCGCATTTCTGTGAACTTGATTTCGCCATTTCGTTTTTCGATGAAACACTAAATTTATCAACATTTATCTCCTGATTTGGATTCCAAACTTACGTTGCGGTTTTTTCATAAAATAACGTCCAAGACGTATCGATATTCGTACTTTTATGTTCTTCATGGAGCCTCACTCTTGGTTTTCGCCGAAATGCAGTACAAACATTATAATTTAATATTTTCAATTGCAGATTCCTGATGATAATCGGCTCTGTAATTTTTTTCTTTGTTTTTCGAAAAAAAATTAGTGAGGCTCCATTTGTGCCATAATTCTAATGATACTGTCAAAATTTTATTGATTTCCATCCATTCCTGCCAGAGCAAGTTTGGAATCCATTTTCGAGGTGCTAATGTCGGTATTTAGCCTCCTCTTAATTGGGGACCCCGATGCTGGTAATACACCGGACCTTTATCGGTGCTCAGTGGCTCTCTCGCCAGCGCGAGAGCGCCCACCGACCGCCACCACCTAACGGATCTCAGGCGAAGTGCCGAGATCGTGACAGGCCCCAGGTCATCCCATTACAGTATATAGTCATATTTTACGAATGAGAATCATTCAGAAATTAAATACAGTTTGGGTTTATAGCTTTTTTGATATTGAACATTTTTCAATACGAATATCACAATGTCTTAATTATATTAATATCACATGCCTTATTAATGTCAAAAGTACACAAAAAATTTGAAAATAAATTCATAATATATATATATATATAAAATATGAAAAAAAGAAAAAGAAAATGACGTGAAATCAATCGTTATTGATATTTTATAAGGAATAAATGAATAGATCTTTTTCAATTGATCTTTTTCATATTTATTACGCTCGTGTAGGTGTAAAATTTGAAGTTCGATTTCACTAATATTGCTGCAATTTACTCGCAACGTTTCAACAAAATATTGCAGGAATGTTGCTTAGGAACATTCCCGAAACATTGCTGAGAAGTTTTAGTGCAATGTTGCATAGTAATGTTGCCATAACATATCTGCAATATATCATTGCACGTGCAATATGACAACATTGCTGCAACATTGCAGCAATGTTATGTGCTGTAGGGGGAATAAAACTTTGTAAGTTATATTTGAAAAAAAAAAAAAATTCCTATCAGCGCTGATTTTACTTGACAAGGGAAAAAATTTATTCTGTATACCAAATGTTTTTGGTTATGACTGATCAATGTATTAAAACAATATGAAATTCTTAACAGAAAATTCGACATATGCTACCAGAACAAATCACCAATGGAGATAAAAAACTTCATCGGTTGAATACAGTTAACCGATGTGTGTATTTTGTGTCCATTGCCACCGATGAAGTTTAATGCACCTAAAGTATTATGTGGCTTATGAATGATTAGCTGCGAAGAATAAAAATTTTCATTGTTCGAAAAAATTGATCAGCGACAATCAATAATATGTGATATATGGAATAAAATCTCTCACCGGTCAAATAAAATCAATGATTATGGGAAAAAATGGTTTTTGCTAAAAAAAACTTTCAAAGTTTTATGCAATACAAGTAATTTTTTTAAAATATTTTGCACACAAACTCAATTTTGAGTTTTGTAGCCACTGATTTTGTTTGAGCAGTCAAAATTTTCACCGAAGCATATATAATTGGATAAATATATAATAATGGGGCGTTGAATAAAACTTGAGAAACTTGATTTTTTTTACACCCGCATAGACATTTTTATTTTATATGTCCTGAGTTTATTCAAGCAACGAAATATACTATGAGGAATAAAAGTCTTCCTTGCTTGAATAAACTCAGAAGTTATGGAATAAAAATTTATATGCAGGTGTAAAAAAATCAAGAATGATTGGTTGTAGGACAAAAATTTACTGCGTGAAAGGAAACTTCTCAAGTTTTATTCAACGCTCTATTATTATATTTATCCAATTATATTTGCCACGCTAAGAATACGGATCTCTCAAACAAAATCAGTGGCTACAAAACTCAAAATTGAGTATGCGTGCAAAATATTTTCATTGGTTGAACACAGTCAGTGGTAGTAGAAGAAAAAAATTACTTGCATTGAATGAAACTTTGAAAGTTTTATTAGCAAAACCAACTTTTTCCCATAATTTTTTCCCATTCCTATAATTTAAGGGGTTGTAACCAATAAACTACTTGGTTACACTGACAATTTGATTAGCTGTGACCAACAAATAAATTGGTTCCACCAACAAATTATTTGGTTGTACGGACAAAGAAATTGGTTGCCTCGACTATTAAAATGGTTGTGTCAACTATTTTAAACGTCGGTGACACAACCAACTAATTGGTAACGATAATTAAGTAGCACGTGGTTGCCGTTACCAACAAAAAATGGTTGTCCCAACCAACTGACCAGTTGGTTGGGACAACCATTTTATTCGTTGCCACAACCAACTCGTTTTTGCCATAGCAAATTTTGAACTATATCATTAAAACCACTGAACCAAATATTGAAGAAAATGTATTTTTAAAATCCTTGGAGATAACTCTTCCAAACGAAACCTCACAAACCTCAATTCCAAAGATTTTTTGCAGTAATTATTACGCTGTCGAAAAAACGGGGAGTGTTCCGATGATCTATGAATTAATATCTACTAATTCTATTAAAATCTAAATTTAAGCTTTAGAAACCAACAGGATCAGCAGCTCGAAAACTTTGAACTAGTATATCATTAAGGGGGTCATTTCTTCTTTTAGGTCCTTAATATAGAGTTAAAGGCCACTTTTTGAATTTTTGAAAAAAAATGGCTCATTAACTCAAAAGTGGGCTGTAACTCTGCAGCAAGGACCTAAAAAACTGAAATAAATTACGAAGAAAAAGAGATGGCGTAAGATAAGATCCGTCAAGCGGTTTGGTCAGGATCGTACACAGCGCAGTGAAACTCAAAAATTGATTTATGAGAGAACCGCTGCATCTTAAGGGTTCTAACTAGCGTCAAAAATGAATCATTTGAATTAAATGAACCGTCAAGCGATGGGGCATTGGTAAGGTTCAGGTACACTGATTCAACGAACATTTATATTCATGTTCAAAAATCGGTATTGTGACGCTGACTCAATTCCCTTAAAATCACTGAACCAAAAATTATAAGAAAAACATTTTTAGAATTTTCAAAGCCAGTTCTTTCAAATGATGCCTACTCACACGATATTTTAATTGGAAATTTTTCTGAACAGACTGATCCCTTTTCTTAATGTAAAATAATTTTGTGTCTAATCCTTCACTGGCAATATACGGACACGGTTTTGTTTTCTCTTCTTAAAGTGTGGAACTTATAAAATAAAAATTCTTCGTTGTCACGCCAAGAGGTATGTGAAATTCAATCGTATGGTCATCAACGATTTCCCAAATAAACTGATTAGACCCGTGCATAAATGAGCATCTATATTAGATTGATTAAAAAAAAGCGACAATTTTTTGTTTTTCGAAGAAACGCATTAAATACTTTCGGGAAGGTTAAAAAGATGCCTGTTAAAATTAGAGCTCTTAATAAAAATATTTAAATAACACGGGAAAAAAATTTCGAAATTTGACATTTTATATCTCGGCTTCAAGTCGATGCACCGAAATGAACGACACATATTCTTGTAGAGAATTGAACGCTCTACAAAAAAGATCTCTTATGATTTTTCGATAAACTCACTCGTTCGAAAGTTATTCAAGGTTAAATTTAAATATAGAGTAAATTTCACTTTTCGTTTTAGTTTCCGGAAAAATGTTGAAACTTATTACTAAATATCGTAAAATCTTTCCTGAAACAAAAGTTTAAATTGCATCAACATAAATTTCTTATTTTTTAAAGAAATTATCAACATAAGTCCACCCATATTCACAGTCTAATATACATATATATTAGAACGTGAATAACTTTTGAAGGAGTGCGTTTATCGAAAAATCATAAGAGATCTTTTTTATAGAACGTTCAATTCTCTACAAGAATATGTGTCGTTCATTTTGGTGCATTGACTTGAAGCTGAGATATAAAATGTCTAAGTTTGAAAATTTTTTTCCCTTGTTATTTAAATGGGAAATAAAAATATGTGAAGAGGGACCTCTAAATATTTTTATTAAGAGCTCGAATTTTAACAGGCATCTTTTTTCACCTTCCCGAAAGTATTTAATGCGTTTCTTCGAGAAACAAAAAAGCAACTGTTGTTTTTTTCGATATCCCCTATTAAATAAATACTTTCGAGAAGGTGGAAAAAGATGCCTGTTAAAAGTAGAGCTCTCAATATTAATATTTAGCGGTCTCTCATCGCATATTTCTATTTTCCACTTAAATAACACAAGAAAAAAAAATTTCACAATTTGCTGTACAATATTCTTGTAGGGAATTGAACGCTCTTCAGAAAACGAATTTTTCGACAAACTCACCCCTTCAAAAGTTATTCACGGTCTAATATTCATGTATATTAGACTGTGAATATGTGTAAAGTACTGTTGGTCATTTCTTTAAAAATTACGTAATTTATGTTAATGCAATTTAAACTTTTTATTCAAGAAACATTTTACGATATTTAGTAATAAGTATTAACATTTTACCGAAAACCAAAAAAAAAGTAAAATTTACTCTAAATTTAACTTTAACCATGAATAACATTTGAAAGAGTGAGTTTTTCGAAAAATCACAAGAGACCTTTTTTGTAGAGCGTTCAATTCCCTACAAGAATATATATTGCACATTTCGGTACATTGACTTGAAGCCAAGGTATAAAATTGCAAACTTTGAAAATTATTTTTTCCCTTTTATTTAAATGGGAAATAGCGATATGCGATGAGAGACGCTAAATATTAATATTAAGAGCTCTGCTTTTAACGGTATCTTTTTTCACCCCCCCCCCCCCCCCCCCGAAATTATTTAATAGAGGATTGCGAAAAAAAAATAGTCGCTTTTTTGAATCAGTCTAATATATACACATATGTACATTGCCAGTGTACACAGAAGGGGCGAGGGTTGCGTGCACGTGCGTTTATGCACCGTGTACGCATGCGTGCAACGTACAGTGGAATAAGATACACAAATGAGAGTGTGGAGGGGAGAGGGGAGGTCGAAAAGGGAACGGAGAGTCAAGAGTGTGACTGAGGGTTGAATACCTGTGCGGATAAGAGAAGTGTGCAGGCATGCTCGAGCACACGTGGGCCCTCTCTCTCAACTCCACAATATACACACAATGCATCTACACATACACACACACACACGCGCGCGCTAACAGACACCTGCACACATAAATGGATATCTGGCTACGTGGGAATGCACGTAGGCTCGGTAAATACGTGGGGACAAGCCTGGCGGTGGTACACACGCGACGAAGATGGTTCATGATGGTGGATATCCATATATATATATTGTCCTATAGGGATGGATCATGGCACGGTGGTTGAAGTGAGAGGGCTATTTGCTGGTGTGAGGAGATTGGAAAAGAGAAAGACTGGGAAAGGAGGGAAAGAGCATAGCTTGGAGTGAAGTGGAGAAAGAGAGAGGAAGTGAGAAAACGAAACGGTGGAGGAGAACTAGAGATAGAAAGAGAGAGGGAGAGAGTAAGGGCGGGAGGGAGGGAGGGAAAGGGAGAGGAAGTGAGAAAACGAAAGGGTGGAGGAGAACTAGAGAGAGCAAGAGGGAAGGAGGGAGGGAGGGAAAGGGAGTTATATGATATTGAAGTGGGAGTGAGACGAGGAAGCCGCGAGTCTGGCGGGAAAAATCAATAGCGGTGAGCCGGCGAACCTAACCCTGCCAACCGTTCGTTCCTCGCTCTCTCGCTCGCACGGATATTCCTACTCTCGTATCGTCCCGTCCTTTCATCCCGACTACGTTCAACTCTCATCATCTCTCTCCATCTCGAATCCACCCGCGCTTAGTCGTAGTGTCCCACTCTGGCTGCAACGCGGGATGAGGGCAGAAGAGGGCGGCAAGAGGGTTGAACTCGAACCCATGCACCCCACACGACTCTCTCTCGCACTCCCTCCCTCTCCCGCTTCTCCATACGTGTATCCACTTCCCTCCCTCCCTTTGCCTCCCTCCCTCCGTTCTAGCGTAAGCGAACCTAAACCTCTGGGCTTCGCTACCGCCGACATGACTGTATACCTTCTCTCTCTCTCTCTCTCTCTCTCTCTCTCTCTCTCTCTCTCTCTTTCTACCTTCTCATTTAGCGAAAAGGTGAAGGAGAAGGAGAGAAGGGGGTAAAAATGAAACGGAGGTGGAATCGCTCTGCTGGTGGCGTTGAACGACGAAGAGGATGACGACGACGTCGACTACTACGACCGACACTGCAGGAATCGCATACCGTTTCGTGCCTGTTCGCTCCAAGCCCCGACCCGCAAACACACCGACTCTATCTCTCACTCTTCGTGCCTCTATGTATGTACGGATGCGTATATTTGCATTTCACACGTACATATATATTCAACGGTGAAATGCAAAATCCACATTCGCGACTCTCGCGCAAAATTTTCGACCCCGGACACCGCATTCACTCTGTCATGTTGGTGCGCGCTGCTAGAAAGCTGCCGAAAGGGAGACCAATGGAAAAACTTTCGATTTTTTCAAGTTTCCCATGCTAAAGTTTACCTGGGGCATTGATGTTTGCTGTATCAGGGGTGCTTTTCTGATCGGACAATCATTGGGAATTGTGATGGGAATGTCTGCACGGAGATAATGATCCTGGTGACCTCTTTCTGCGCGAGAGATCACCGAGACAGGCACGGAAAGGCTTATCAGAGCAGCATGATTTTTTTGTACAACCATTGAAATATGAAGCATTTTTTCTGCTTTTCTTAATCATAGAACTCAAAGCAGTCGATTTTTAACGCAAAAGATCGCTTTTAAGGGGGTCGAGTCAGCGTCAAAACGCCGATTTTTGAATATAAATATAGATGTTCATCGAATACGTGTAAACCTGATCAAAGGTTCATCATTTGACGCATCAAATGAAGCAATTTTTGTCAATAGCCAGGACTCTTAAGGTGCAACGGTTCTCTCATCAATCAATTTTTAAGATTCACTACGCTGTGCACAATCCTAAACAAACCGCTTGACGGATCTTATCCTACAACGGCTCACTTTCTTCGTAACACCTTTCCGGACTGCTTAAGTGCGGCACATTTTTTTTAAGTTCTCATCATGGAGTTACAGGCCACTTTTTGAATTTTTGACCCATTTTTTGTTTCAAAAATCCAAAAACTGGCCTGTAACTCCATAATCAGGACCTAACAATAAAATGTGCCGCACTTCAGCAATCCGGAAAAATGTTACGAAGAAAATGAGACGTAGTTGGATAAGATCCGACAAGCGGTTTGGTCAGGATCGTGCATAACGTAGTGATACTCAAAAATGGATTTATGAGAGAACCGCTCCACCTTAAGGGTTCCAACTAGCGTCAAAAATGTCTTCATTTGAGACGTTAAATGGAGGACCATTGGTCAGGTTTACACGTATTCAACCAACATCAATATTGATGTTCAAAAATCTGCGTTTTGACCTTGATTCGGTCCCTTAAATAAAAAATCGGTTTAGAGGATCTACATCAGCTTTAAACTAAACACAATTGATTTGTACTGCACAGTTAGGGGTTTTAAATTTAATGAGCAAGGAATTTGTGGAATTTCAAAAATGTTTGGTACCGACAAAAGCACGTTTCTGATACAAACTTTTGTTTTCTCAGATCCAATATAAACACCGAAAACTTTTTTGGGATCTGAATTTTTCCAGTCTAAAAATGCATAACTGCTAAATTTTAAGGTTCCAATTTCAACAGCAGCAGCATTGGAATTGAAGAAGGTCAAGCGCTAAAAAATAGTGTAGTTCTTTCACATTTCTCAAAAATCATTTTTCAAAATAGTTGTAAAACATCTGAAAAATAGTCCAATCATCTAAAAGAATTGTAAAAAAAAAGTATAAATACTTGGATGAAGGGGATAATCGGAAAAAGACATGTTTATTTGAACCGCCCTAATAGGTATTATCGCATACTATATGCTTCATTTGAAGTGGGAGATCGTACAGGTGCCCAGAAGGGAGTCCGCAGAGAAACAAAGAGGGAAAAAGAGAGAAAGAGCGAGAGAAAGAAAAAAAGGGAAAGAAAAAGAGAGGAGGAAGCCCGCAGAACGTATGGAATCACGTTACACACCGCTTGCCGCACTGCCAATGAATTTTTGATAAGCTTTATCCGGAACGAGGAAATGAGAAATAAAGGAGGCAAGTCGCTCCATTTTTCTCTTTCTCTTTCATGTATGTATTATCGATTCGCCAAGTAAATCACGAACTATTGCACAACTTTTTTATACTCTCCCTTTTGCTTCTATGTCTATTTCCCTTTCGCTCGTCCCATCGTTCATAACCCATCATTATATCGATGGAAGAGGGAAAGAATATGGCTCTGTGTGTCACTGGGGAAAAGCACCGGACGAGGAAAAATCGCTCGAGAGAATAGTAGCGGTTAACCAACCCGCGATTCGATCATTGATCACTGCAATTTTCGTGATTTCTAAGGAGCAATTGCCAAAAGCTTCCAAGGAAAAATAGTCCAAAATAGTATTCAACGAGATGAGTAAAAAAAATTCATACAAATTCAAATTGCGTCTTTGTGATACCATTTGTAAAATCGTGACTTTAGTTGATGTAAAACGGACAAATCTCTCGAGACCTGGATTTCTAACTACTGTATTAAACCTGCCTAAAATGACGAAAATTTCACAATTTTTTGCTAATTACTTAAGGAGGTTCATCTGGAACCGAGTGAGTCAAAAGAAAAATGTCAATGCTCAACCTCAAAATAAGCGGTGACTAGCATAGTCATTGACAATGCTTAACCTCAAAATAATCAGCATTTTCGAGACTAATTAATTTATTATGAATCTCACAAGTACCTAATCGATGTTATGAAGCTTTAAAAATGTTCCTTAGATACTTTTTCATTAATTCTCAAATTTTCGCCAAAATAATTAATATTTATAGACGGTATCCCATAAGAGCCCATGTTATTTAGGATTCACATTTTTATTTATTTCTCACGAACAACGTACCCTCAGATCTTGAAATTTCAACAGATGACTTTTTAGATATTAATAACTATATTCTGATTTTTTTATCAACATCTGTATTGTAAATCGTGTACCAGATAAACCTCCTTAAGATAATTGTTGATCGTAAGGAAATCCCAATTAAGTCCTAATATCTGATAGACCTTAATCGGGATTTTTTTGAAAATCGATTATTTAACATTGATCATTATTCTCTAGAGTTTTAGGCTCATTTTAGTAAAAGCACATTGAAAAAATGCCATGTGGTTCCAAAGTTACAATGGAAAATGTGACGACGCGAGGTAACTCTCGTTTGTTGGATAAAATAAAAATATTTGAAAAATATATAATTACAGGTAAGAAAAGTGTACAATATAAAGCTTGAATGAGATTTTAAATGTAAGTTCCCATGAAATTAAAGATATTCACAAACTTCAAAGAAATTGCACTTAAATCTTTAAGTGCGCTTTTTCCGAACTTTTTCCGGCATGGTTTGCACGATAACTCATAGAGTTTTTAATATTTTATGTTGCGCCTTTTTCTTAGGGATGTTGTGTTCAAAATTGAATATGACAATAAAATATTAAAAATTTGGCATGCCATTATGTAAAACATTTTAAAGGTTGTGTAAAAATTTCACGACGATTAGAAAGCTGGCTACTGAGAAATTAAAATTAACGCATTACACGCAGTCTCATGGAAAGTGAAGTAACTTTGTAATTATTATTATATTTATTATAAAAAATGATGTTGAAAATACAAAAAAAAATCACACTAGAGGAAAAACATATATGAAGCATCGTATAATTTTTTCAACCCATTTAGGAAGATCGTGTTCCAGAAAATAAATAATAAAGACAAAGTACGTGGTTTTCACAGCAAGAAACAAGAATATAGCGGCAACGTTGCATAAACCGAAAGTAGCGGGAAATTCAAATACTCATTTTCGTTCACGTGCGACATCGTTTCTTGCACCATAAAGAGATCGCGTATGATACCGCCTGCAGTTTCAATATTAAGGGGAGGATAAAGGGGAGGAAAATCGAGGTTAAAGGGCAGGATAAGGTTCGGATGAGGCTCCAAACCTGACTAGGTTCACCGTGTAGAGCGCGCCAAGACAAAAAATTAGCTTTTTTTAAAAATGTTGTACGATAAAAATTGGCTTAGTTATTAATGTTGTTAAGGTTGACCAATGACGGCGAGCATCAAGGAGAAATGCCGCTGGTGGGGGTTTCTCCCTCCACGCCCACCGTTACCCCCACCACGCGGCTCACCAGTAGCATTGCTCTTAGATTCGAGCCGTCATTGGTCAGCTTTAGAGGTTATGTTTGCTGTCAGATTCTGGATCGTACAGTTCTCAGTAATGCCAACTTATCAATCACGCAACGTTGTCAAATGTAAAACTAATAGAGCGACTACTTTTAATATTATAAATATTGTTTTTTTTTTTGCAGTTCAACCTAATTTCATGTTATATTTCTATGGTTGCGATATAAAGTAATCAAATTTTTTTTGAGAATGAACGGTTTCCACTATCGAGATTTGAGCGGTGTCAAGGTTGCACAGAACATTCTAAAGTTAATCCTCGCTAGTAAAAACGTTGTTGAAACTTGATACAATACATAAATAAGAATTTTCCATCATTAATATGCACAAATACAATACTTCTTTTCACATCAAAGGTATTACGTATTTATCAATCCCAATTAAAGTCAGTAAAATGAGAAGAGGTGCCAAAATTTTGGAAGGGACGGTACGGACACAATATCCTTAAATGTTCCAAATTATTTTCTCTGCAGTCCTTCGGGGCCAACTTTAGATATTTGGATTCAAACATTTTCCATAAATAATGGAATTGTCAAATTTCTCATGCGAAATGCATGAGTTTTTTCAAACTGCCGTGAATCATTGAATGTTTCGAAATTAAAAAATTCGGCTCGATAGACTATAACAACAAGTTCATGTGACAAGAATCTTTTTGAATATTTTAGATTGATCAATATTTACTGAAGATATTATGAAGCCACATTTATTTCGACGCAATGAACGGGTCATTTATCAGGGAATAATTGTTGTACAAATCGAGCGAAATAATTTTTGTTTTCATTTCAAGTACCCATAAACGATGCGTTTATGGTTACTTGAAAAGTAAAAAAAAAAATTGTAAATTTATAAAAAATAAAACGTAAAATGTAAATTTGGTACTTAAAATGTAAAAAATAAATAAAAATCAATATTACACATGTGTAATATTCATTTTTATTTATTTCTATTGCTATGCCCTGCCCAGTACATTTTTTCCAGAAGCGCCTTTTGGGGGTTGCTGGATGTCTTTAAGGGCTTAAAGCCCTTAAAGTCCGAGAGCCAAATTTTTCATATCAAATATTGTTGCTCGGAGAATTAATTGCTTTGAACAGACAAGATACCGAAGATTGTAGAAAATATATATCCCATTCGATCGCATTACCGATCGTACATGATACTTTCATGTGGCACTTCGACGCGTTTCTATTGAGCCAGTTTGTAATTAATTTTTGATATTACGCAGCGATGCAACTTTTGATTCTATCCAGCGATGAGCGTTTTCAAAAGCCTGACGAGGAGTAAGAGAGCACAAAAAGCATGAGCGTAAAGTAACAAGAGCAAGAGAAAATCGTTGAGTTTAGACGAAACCATTTGCTGGCGGGCTTTTGCCTGAATCGTGAATTTACGAGCCTCCGGTAACCAGGTTACATTCCAACCAAAGTTCTGAGCATTCACAGGAGAGATAGGATATTACTTGTATTCACGTGTGTATGCCACGTACTTATTCGCACAGGTGTGAACGTGCACGGTTGAAGTAAATAGAGCATTTCAGGGCAAATGAGCCGCTTATGTCCCCAACTTCATCCGATTTCTACGTTTTCTTTTATATGCCTCCGTGTCAAAGCGGTTTCGGAGGTTAAAAAAAAAAAGAAATCATCTTCACTGAGGGAAAAAAAGCCTCATACTTTGAAGAAGCATCTGTATGAGTTTTTTGGGTCTAACAACGTCCGCTCGTAGCAGCAAAAATTAAAATGTACACTGAGAAAAAAAAATGGTTGAATATGCAAAATCGTTTAGTTGAATACGTGCAACTAAATATTTAGTTGTACAATCCAAATTTTTGTTGCCTGAACAATATTTTGGTCAACCGAAGCGCGGATATATTCAAGAAACTAATTATTTAGTTAGACCAAATAAATATTTAGTTGCCCGTATTCAACTAACGATTTTGCATTTTCAACCATTTTTTTTCTCAGTGTATCATTAGGGCATTTAAATGAGAGCCTGAGTAATTTAACTTAATATATAAATAGAACAACTTCAATAAATAAATAGGAGATAGATAGACCAACTTTCAAAAAGTCAACTTTTTGCGCATACACGTCCAAAGGGTGATTCTATTAATTGAATTATGATTTCTGAGCAGCGCGCCGTAATAAAAGCACGATAATTTCTTTTTTTTCTAAATTTTCAAGTTTTTTATGTAGGAATTTGGATTTATCATAAAAAAATACCTCGAATAGTGAACACATTTTTTAGGAAATATAAGATTTTTAACAAAACGGAGAAAAAATTCAAGTGAATATAGTATTGACTATAGAACTGAGGATTTTTTATTTAATCAAATTTTGTGAAAATGGCGTGCTTTGGACATTCAATTTTTTGCTAATAGAAAGTAAGCAGTAAATGAAAAAGTTTAAACCTGACCAATGGTCCATCATTTGACGTATTAAATGAAGTAATTTTTTGAGCTAGTTGAGACCCTTAAGGTGCAGTGGTTCTCTCATAAATCAATTTCTGAGTTTATCCTATGACGTCTCATTTTCTTGGTAACACTTTTCCGGACTGCTTAAGTGTGGCACATTTTTTTTTAGATCCTTATTATGGAGTTACAGACCGTTTTTTGAATTTTCAACCCATTTTGTGTTTCAAAAATTCAAAAAGTGGCCTTTAACTCTGTCATAAGGACAACAAAAAATGCGCCGCACTTAAGCAGTCCGGAAAAGTGTTACGAAGAAAATGAGATATCGTAGGATATCCGTCAAACGGTTTGGCCAGGATCGTGCACGGCGCAGTGAAACTTAAAAACGGGTTTATGAGAGAACCGCTGCACCTTAAGGGTTCCAACTAGCGTCAAAAATTTCTTCATTTGATTCAAATGATGGACCATTGGTCAGGCTTACATGCATTCAACCAACATTTATATTTATGTTCAAATATCGGCGTATTGACGCTGACTCGGTCCCCTTAATCAAATTTTGTGACAATGGCGGAGTGCTTTGGACATTCGATTTTTTATCAAAAAAAAGTAAGCGGTAGATTGTTTGTAAAGAAAAGTTGCTATTCAATTGAAAAATCCCTACGTACTTCCATAAAGGAGGCAAATTTGATGCTAATGCCAAAATTTAACCTGATCAATCCAACTATGTTGAAGTGATGAGATCGCTGAGATTGAAAATAGTAGTTTCGAGTGGATTCTTTTTATGAAGTTGAACCGTCGCTTAAAACAACGAAAAAATGATTTTTACAAAATGCTAGAGTGGTGTGCTAGAGCGGTTACTTCTCAAACAATGACAACTTCATTGTTCATCAATATTTTCAATCAAAATCCAAACTCAACAGTACCAACCACTCGATATCCGGAAACTCTCAGCCGAAAATAAGTATTTGGGCATCGACCTGTTTCATGGGCCTCATGAAGCTCATACAGACCCATTAACAATGCAAAGAGACGTTGAAAGCCCAATATTTCGACATGCTCATCAACAAAACACACTTACACGCACTCGAAATACGGTCTATTAGGGTATATCGAGTATCACGACTCGAGTATGATTAAGCGTGTTATATGGCATGGATACTCGCACAATCATGGGCGCACCTAACAAGCGCATAACCAAGGAATGGGAGAGAGCGAGAGAGAGAGAGAACAGCGTCTGGGATAGCGTCGATAAATTCTCGAGTTATGTCATCGGAGATATATCGCTCGGGCAATCGATTAGCATCGATAGCCTTGCCATTGGATAAGGTTGGATTCGAAGCGATAAGAGGGGCGGAAGTTAGTCGCAAAGCTCCTCAGGCACTGTTGTACTCTGCTATGATGGTAGGTGCCATAAACGGGGTCTCTGAGGGACAGAGAGAGAGAGAGAAAGAGAGAGAGAGAGAGAGAGAGAGCGAGAGAGAGAGAGAGAGAGAGAGAGAGAGAGAGAGAGAGAGAGAGAGAGAGAGGCAATCGAGTAGGAGAAGGCGGGAATGAGGAATAGCGCGCTATCTTGCGCGATTCTCGAGCTCAGAGAATAAGAGAGAGGGAGAGACAGGGAGAGAGAGAGAGAGAGAGAGAGAGAGAGAGAGAGAGAGAGAGAGAGAGAGAGAGAGAGACTACTCAAATTGCATTGCCGCTGGTTTCTGGTGCACGCCGGAAACCGCCGACCTGTAGCCGCAATCCTGTCGCTCTCTCTCGCTCTCTTGTGCAATTGAAGGAATCGATCTCCTACCGAGAGTCACAGTTACTCCCTGTCCAAACGCGACAGACATGGGCTCATAGCAACAGCTTACACCCATAAGGGCGTATGAGACCGATCGAAAAATGTACCTTTGTATATCATCGCTCACTGGGATTCGAGTATCTCGTTACGAATAAGAATTTCTCACGCATCAGGATCCGCGTCGAAGGTGGATTTATCACTCGACTCCCTTTCGGCACTCGAAATCTGAATGGTGATCGTTGAGAAATTTGACATTCATAAGGAGGTAAATACGTTGTTTGTGAGTCAACAAGAGTGTTTGTGAAACTTTGACAAGCCGGAGTTGGTTTTATTGTTAGAATATAGATTTTTCTCGGTAGTGGATTATTGGGACGTGTTGGGATTTATGATTTATCAATGATTTATTTAACCATGAGAGAAAACCTGGTTTCTCTAGATTCCACATTTTGCCCACTTGAAAAATTATAAGTTTCTTTTGAATATTATTGATCCAAATTAATGGAGGATCTATGTTAATTAAGGGATTATACGAAGTCGAGATTTTCAAAAAACCGATTTTTCAAATTTCATTTTCGCAATAGAAAATTTTGTGTTGATACGATAAATATTTTCGAAGTTATAAGCATATTTGTAAATCCAGAATTACAGTGTGTAAAGTGCCGAATGGTATAGCCGATCAATTTCAAATTTTTACCCAAGCTTTATAAATATATTTTTTAGTAATAAATCGAAGGTTTTTTTACCGATAAATATTTCCCATTTTATAAAAAATTTAAGGCAAAAATCGAAAGTTCTGTTTGTAGAAGCCGCCATTTTGTTACAAGTAAGCACTTTGCTTCTTCTTTCGATTAGCAATTAGATTATAGATTAGAAAATATTAGATTGTACTTTATATTAACGAAATATTTCTTAATTTTTTTTATTTCAGAAGATCCAATCCAGACAAATAGTGCTCACCGCAAGATGCTTTTTTAGAGGACCTTCCGGAGATCGGCTACGGTGCCATAAAGAATTATTATTTTTCAAAAAGAAAAATGTTCAAAATAAAGTCAAAAGTTAAAAAAATATGTATATAAATTTTTATGGTAATAAATGAAAATGTCTATAAAAAAAAAATCTTGAAAAATCGCTTCTTGCAACCTCCTGACTGCGTGTAACCCCTTAAATCGATTTTCATTTCATTGCCGAACCCGATAGGAATTTATTCGATTACACTAGTCCATTTAGATAGACCGGTTGGATCAGTGAGACTTGATTTTCATGATTTTGTTACTGAAAACAAAAACCAATTCGTTGTTTGTCTCTGAAAAAAACAAAATTTTTTTTGATCAACTCAGATATGTCGTTGACAAGAAAAATAAATAAAAAATCTAAAAATTTTTTATTAAATCCAAAATGATTGTATGCAACTTTTTACTTGTCTAGGGATTACACGAAAACCCAATAGTTTAAGTGTTAGCTACATTTTATAAATATGGTCATTTTTTACGAAAAATGGACTATTTTTTAGAACAAAGACCTACGAAACGTTTAAAAAAACGAAATTGAAGCTTATACGCCCCTCGAAAAGCTTTTCATGCGAAAAACAATTTTAAAAAAATTAAAAAAATACGCCAACATTTCAACGTCACAAAAAAACCGAAAAACTAACATGTTTCAAAGGGCGTAAAATTCAAGTTCAGAAAAAATCGATTTTTTTTTTTGGAAACGCTATAAGTGAAGCTGAAAATGTCCCCTTTGAAATGCCGCTTATTGAATTGAAATATCTTCATTTTTAAAAGAGCAGTCAAAGTTTTTGTGCGGCGCGAAATCGGGGCGAGTGTTTCCAAACTTTTGAGCGAGAGTGTACATGTGATTTTTATAGTCGATTCAGAACTAAAGCCTTGGAGCTTCTAAAAAATACCAATATTTCAGTAAGATTTTGGCTATATATATCTCATTTTAAATTATCAAAAACAGTTTTTACGCACTCATTCATTTATGACAGAAAGTGCCTATTGCAATTGCCTCGAATTCTGCGTCGGATGTCCGTCCAAACCAAGATCTCAAAAACCTGTGTACGAAATTCAATCTCCTTTGGAGGGAAGTTGCGTATGGTTGTAATATTTATGCCCGAGAAGTTTAAATCCAAGCGGATACTGTAAAATTTTTGTAAGATTTTTGAAAAAAATAGCAATTTTTAAGCAAAAAAAGACGTTTTATGACCATATATAATTGAAACTTGGAATTTCACGAACGAATTTTTCTCCAACTCACACAATGTGTGTATGTGATTGTAAACAAATATTTCACGAAGTATGAATCCAATCAGACACCATTAAGTTTACAATTTTGCAAAAAAACACAATGTTTAACGAAAAAACCGCTATTTCTGTCCACGTACACTTGGAAGTCAAAAGTTTACGAACGAATTTTTTTCTAACTTACAGAACTTCTGTATATGATTATGAACAAATGTCCCATAAAGTTTCAATCCAATTAGACACTGCTGAGTGAATAATTTTTGCACAAAAACAATGTTTTTAACAAAAAAAGATGATTTTTCTTACTGACAGAATTTCTATACAACTGTAAACAAGCACATATCACTTTCACGTAAAGCATAGACCTGCGTACGCGACGTCACCACGTACGCCACGACGCCGCTACGCCACATACAGAGTAAAAGAGGAACTAAAAACGGCCTGAGCGCGTTAAATTCAAAACCCATATTTCCCTTATAAAAAGTACATGGTTCTTTTGTGTGCTTGCGCTCCGTTGGCAATATGGTGATCACCCGCGCGTTTCAAACGTGAAAAAAACAGAATCTGAGCATTGATTTGTAACTTAAAACTTTTTTTACTTATTATAAATGGACTAATAATCATTAAATGATTTAAGTGTTATGATAAATATGCCCATCTCAAATGTCACTAATATTCTTCATTACTGCCTAATCTTTTAGCAATTCTGTGAATATAATCTATCCAAGCATTTAGATGATATAATTGTTTAGACACTTTCATATCATATTGATTATATTCAAATCTGTCTTTTCAATAATGATTAATAGAATTTATTCGACTGCTCGATGTTCACAATGAATCAAAGAGTTTAAATTACGGTGTTAGTGCCTATTAAAACGTCCCTAAGGGACATGTTAACCAACATTTAAAATATACCACAAAAACAAAATGTATGATCCTTATATTCTAAAATTGTGAATGCCTACTAATATAATCCTTGAAATTCGATCACCATAACTTTATGAACAGTTGCCTCTATGAAGGAAGAAACATGTGACTCAATATTACCAAAAACAATGTACAGTAACATGAAAACAATATAGTATTTCCATACTGAATCAATCAAGACAATGATCAAGAATACGGAGAGCGAAGCGTGACGACAACGGCACGCGAAGGGCGGGGGGGGGGGGGGGTGTGGGGGGCGAAGCCTCCCAAAGGGTACGCGAAGCGTGCTTGTTTGTATTTAGTACGGTTTCATAAACATGTAGCAGTATAGTTTAATTTAATACCGTATAACGAAAAATCGGGGTAATGTTGGTCACGTGAAGAGGGCAAATAACAGTCGAGTCTCAAGACACCTAGATCAAGAGACCCGGCAGCGTCTCGACGCCTAGTATTTAACCTATTCAACAGCCACGTGCTAGCATAAATCTCTGAACATTTTGCCACGGTATTAAAACGATGCGTGCATTTGCCTATCGAATAGAAAGATGCAACAAAAATCTGTCGTCGAAATATACAAAAGAATAATTGGACAATAAATATTAACTAATATGTTCTATTAAGAAGAGGCTAAATACCATTTTCGTTCAATCCCTACATTATCGACTTATCACCGTCGTCCAGTCTTTCTCCCAAAACCGTAAATGAAAATTTATTAAATTTTGAAAATTCAGAGGAGGATAAGTTAATTAACAATTAATTGGTAATTAAGGGGCTAAAACGGGTCACAACTAACTCCAACGAATTCATTGGAGCCCCAAAAATATTAGGTTACTCGTCAGAATCCATGGTGCTGCCCTCCCTCGCACGTTTGTAAACTAGATTTCGCCATTTCGTGTTTCAATAAAACTACAATTTATCGATATTTATCTCCTTATGCGCCATCCAAACTTACGATGTGTCTTTTCCATGAAATAATGTCGAAAACGTCTTGATATTTGTGTCTTGGCGTTCTTCATGGAGCCTCACTCTTAGTTTAGACGAAATACAGTAAAAAGTCTCATAATTCAAGATTTTCAATTACAGATTCCTGATGGTAATCGGATCTATAATTTTTTTTTTTTTGATTTTTCAAAAAAATTTTAGTGAGGCTCCATTTGTGCCATAATTCCGATTATGCTGTTAAAATTTTATTGAATTCCATTCATTCGTATGAGAGCAAGTTTGGATGGCGATTTCGAAGCGTAGTGTCGGTATTTAGCCTCCTCTTAAGGAAAAATTCTCTTCATGAACTCTCAATCGTTCATATATGTCAGAATTGGATTTTATCTCACAAAGTGATAAATTGTATAAATAAATTTTATTTCAGATGCCGCAGAATGAATCATGAATTCCTAATTGTTTTTAATGAATCGTATTTATATCGTAAGAAAAAAATGCATCCTGCATGAAAATCACCTGCAGAATTATGAAAATGCGGTTGAAGTCTTAAATGTCAAGACACAAATAACCGTGGCTACAAAAAATCGAGCGCACAATTAACCTGATACACAAATATCTATTTTACAAAAATATCCCGTCACGAGGTTATCTAAGTACAAAATTATTCATTGACATAATATCCGTGTAAAATAATTTTCAACTGCAAAAATAACTCCACAATAACGTCCACTGATAATTATCCACTGATATTCATTAATTATGAATACTGAAAAGACACATGATTGCTTGGAAAGAAAAATGTATAAAATAAATTCGATTCGTTTGTTCTTGTATCAACATTATCATATTGCAACAATTATTTTTCTCAATATTATTATAAATTACTCAATAATCATTATTTATAAATATTGCAAAAGTTACGAACAAAATTAAGGTGACAAATAACTAGATTGAAATTGAAATTTTATCCCTACAATTTTTAAATGGTGGTTTTTCTAAAATAATAATAATTATTGTTTTTATTATTATTATTATTATTATTACAGCTCAATATTTATGGATCCGAATTTTATTTATAAGATATAATTGTATTTAGATATTATATAAATGGTTTTCTTTGGGCGTAGATATTTTGATCCGCTTGTTTATGTACCCGATTTTTTTTTTTTTTATATTCCGAACGGGCTTATTCGAGTTTACTTTTCGTCCTTCACACCTTTGTTCTTGCCTGCAGATCGTTTATGCAAAAGCTTCGATTCTTTACGAAATTTTCCGGGATTGTCGCGTTCGATTGAGAGAATAAAAAAGGAGGAGAGGGGGAAACAAATTGATAGACAATCGAGAGTTTTATTGTACTTATTCGTGGAATTCCTCCTCGTCAATCATTCCTGTGACTCTATTCGCATCGTACCATACTAAAAGTTTATATTCCATTACGACGGAGAGTCTCGATTGTGAGAATGCCGGACGATGTGCAGCCGAGAATCGGTCACGCGACGTACCGACGTCGATCGAACGACGAGAAATTGCGCCGGTGCATCGGTAACACACACGCTATATAACACGCGAACCGCGATCGATCACGCAGTCGCGCTATTATAGCGAGAAACACTCGCACGAGTGAAAAGCGTAACCACACACGCGCAGATCAAAGAAACACCCTCAAAAGACTGATTTAAATAAGCGACAATTTTTTTTTTTTTTCGAAAGTCTCTATTACCCGTAGTAAAAAACTCCATTCGTCACCATTGAAAAATCCCCATTCATTCCCCATTGCCAAAATAACCAACGGAGATGAATGCCGAATTGCCTAAGGGGATTTTCGCCATTGAATTCCCCATTTGAAATCGAATGAGGATTTTCCAATGAGGATTGACTCCCCCATTTGAAACGGAATGGGGATTATCCTATGGGGATTCAATGAAGAAAATCCCCATAGGCAATTCGGCATTCATCTCCATTGGTTTTTGTAGGCAATGGGGAATGAATGGTGATAATCAATGGAGATTCTTTCATATAGTAAAAAACTCCATTAGTCACCATTGAAAAATCGCCATTCATTCCCCATTGCAAAAATAACCAATGGAGATGAATGCCGAATTGCCCAAGGACATTTTCGCCATTGAATTCCCCATTTGAAATCGAATAGGGATTTTCCAATGAGGATTGACTTCCCCATTTCAAACGGAATAGGGATTATCCCATGGGCATCAGTCGGCAAGAACTCCTTGCATGGATTTTTTGGACACCGACTCCTGCTAATATTCCGTGCTCAGACTCGTCTAGATAAGCATACTCTTCGCATAATCCGTATGGGAGTTTAGCGGGTTGCCGCCCTGCGACATCTCACCAGGGTTGCCAGATGCCCTCAGAGCGTAGTCGCCGTATTTCCCCCGCCAAGTAGCCCAAAGTCGCCGCCGGAGCGAGTCGCCCAAAATCGCCGCCAGAGTGCGTCTTGAGGGGAGCCCCCCTCCCCCCCGATTTTTTAGTGCAAGAGAGACGGAACTAAAATTTCAACGACATTTTTCTCAAGAACGACACAACCAAACAAAAAAATAATTATGAGACCACCTGCATAAATTAATTACGCAGGCGGCTCCACAGCTTGTTTTTTATTTTATGAAGTCACCATCAAGAAAAATGTGTCCAAAATATTTTGAGGTTAGGTTGAAATTTTGAGATTACATGCACACCTCAAGACATTCAACACATTTTTATTGGAAAGCACCAAACACAATCTCATCATATTTAAACAGTCATTGTAGATTAATGGCTCCATTTTATTTCGCTCAAATAATGTCAAAGTAGTGAAGCGATTTGTGAGAAAAAATCTGCAATGGGAATCCGACTAACACTCCCACCTCAAAACTTTCAACACATTTTTTCTCGAAAACGACTCAATGGAATAAAAAAAAACGGTGGGGCCGTATCCGTGCTAGTATTCTACAATGACAGGCTTAATTTGATAATATTGTGCTCCGCCAATGCCAAAAATAATGTGTTGAATGTCTTGAGGTGTGAATTTTTGTATTCGAAATCGACATAACCACAAATCTCTTTTAACACATTTGCCTCGAAGATGACTCGATGGCGATGGGATGAAAAATAAAGTGTGGCCGTTGCGAAATTAATGTGTGCAAGTGGTCCAACTATTCTTTTTTTACTTCTTACAGTCGTTGTCGTGAAAAATGTGTTGGAAATCTTAACTCTGTGTCGTAGATGGAAAGCACCCTCTATCTCTTTTGCCCTCACACACATTCGCGAAAAGACCGGGAAGGGGTTTTTTTTTAATCTCAGTCTTTTGCTTAAAGCGTAGTTGTCATCCCAGCCACCCCAAGCGCAAAGCGCCAGCCGACAAAAAAAATCCGCGGTCATATTTGAAAAATAATTTCGTTCGAACTTCCAAATGATCGGTCGGACGATAATAAATTGGAAGCATTTCCACAGACGGAGTCTCAAAAACTTGAGTAGCCCAAAATCGCCAACATAAAATTTGAGGTAGCCCATTTGGGCGACAGGCTACTTCCCTCAAATTTGTGGTCGATTCTAAATAAACATACGAGAAAATTAATTAAAAAGTGTTTATTAATTCATTTCTCCTGTGTTTATTTAGAATCCACCTTAAAAATGATATATGTAACATACAATTTTCTCAGCTTTTCGAAAAAAATATGGAAAAAAAAATTCAAAAAATGGGCCTTGGCTAAAAACAGCTTTTTAGATTTAAAACTCAATTTTTAGAGCTTTTCACAGTCATTATCGGAAAAACAATATTTTTCTTGGAAAGCTGAGACTTTTTTACTCGAAAAACGTATTTTTTCAAAAAAAAATTATCGTAACGGAAGATGACAAAAAAAATGAATAGAATCAATTTTTGTTCATTCATTCATTTCTCGTATTTTTATGGAGAACCCATCTCCAAAAATATATATTCCATGTAAAATTGTCTCAGCTTTTCGAAAAAAAATAGTGAAAAAATTTTCAAAATTTGGGCAACGGCCAAAAAACAGCTATTTAGACTTTAAGCTCAATTTTAAGAGCTTTCCAAGTGCATAAACAAAAAAAAATAATATTTTTTTTAAGCTGAGACATTTTGATGCAAAAAACCTATTTTTTGATTTTTTTTTAATTTGGTGGAAGATGGAAGATCTTAATGGATAAAACGAAAATTGTAAAATTAGACGGAATACCCCATGTTATAACTGCGAAAGTTAAAGGAGAAAAAATCTGAAAAAATTTGGGAATGTGTTTTGCAATGAGGACTTTCAGCTGAAAAAAATGCGAAATCTCTGGCAATCTCTTCAAAAATTAGGTAATTTATGTTAATACAATTGAAACTTTTTTTCAAGAAAGATTACATGATATTTAGTGATGAGTTTTTACATTTTACCGGAAACTAAAAAAAAAAGTGAAATTTACTCCAAATTTAACTTTAACCTTGAATAACTTGTAAAGGAGTGAGTTTATCGAAAAATCGTCAGAGACCTTTGTTGTAGAGCGTTCAATTCCCTGCAAGAATATGTATCGTTCATTTCGGTTCATTGAGTTGAAACCGAGGTATAAAATTTCAAAGTTCGAAATTTTTTTTCCTGCGTTATTTAAATGGGAAATAGAAATATGCGATGAGACACCGCTAAATATAACTGAATCCTGAATGGAAGTTTCGAGGATTAAAATCTCATATACAATATTATAATCCCATTATTCTCGATGAAACAATCTGGAAACCAAACTTCTCATATTCGTGTGAATTTCACGTACGATATTGAGTGAAAATTTCAGAGTTTCCGACTTTGTTTTTCAAAAATAAATGATATCGTGAGGTTTCGAATTTTATTTTTTTCTCTCTCATCGATAAAATTTTGTTTCCGGGAATTTTTTTCCCCTGAGATCTCATCGTCAATTCATGAAACTGTTCTAATACCTTCAGAGATGATATTGATGATAGAAGAGAAAATTAGACTGAAACTTTTTGGACAGTTGATAGAGGAGCGATTTTTAATTTTGTCGACGTTTTCGGGTTTTATGTTTGCTTTATGATTGATCGATTCAGCTTTTGTCTTGAGATTAATCGAAAATTGCCAGAAACGAGTTCGGTTTGTCTGTTTCCCACTGAATTACCGATCGAACAAGGTCTTGAAATCTCATTAAACTTGAAAGAAAATTTTGATGAAAACTGTGTGGATCAATTATTCTCTAAATTTACCGATGGTCAATCAATGAAACAAAAATAAGTCTCAATCGGCTGAGAGAAAATTGCGATTCTCGGAATATATTTATAGAAGAATTATATGAAATATATATTCATAGGGAAATATTTATTCATAAGAAAATACATATAAACATACATATTTTCTTAATGAGGACATAATTAAATAATGCAAAAAAATGTTCATCTGACTTTTACATGATGTACACCCAAATAAAATTCCGACGAATGAAATTGTTTTATTTAACTGGATAGAGTTGCATGAAAATTAGCTATAACAAAAAAATTCCCCTTAAAGAATTACTGTTTTTCATACTGAATCATTCTTCCGGATGAATTGCCAAAGCTCATTAATTAAATCAAGAAAACTCCGGAAATAAAAAGAATGCATGTTACTTCCTCGTCTTTTGCCATTTCAATTTTTCTAAATTTTCCACGAGGAATCCAGATGAATTCGCACTTTAAAGTATCACTACATTCGTGAGACAATTTCACGGGCATGATTTTTTTTCATTGAAGACTTCACAATGTGAAGGGAGGTAAATTAGCATAAATGCACTGTAAAAAATGTTATTAAATTTAATATACAAAAGTATATGAAATTTCAATAACAAGAATATGAAATCGAAATTAATATACATTATATTGGAAAATTAACAATTTCATCTTAAATTTAATATTTGTATATATTAATATTAAAAAAGTGAACATTGAACATTTATATCCCCGTATATGAAAATGGTTTTAATATACTTTTTCGCAATTTTAAGATACTTTATTGGAAAATAATACACTTGTATCTTAAAATTACAATCAGCAACTGTAAAAAATGTCTTAAAATTTAATATACAAAAGAATATGAAATTTCAATAATATTATTGTAAAAATTGTTTTTAAATTTAAAATACAAAAAAATATGAAATTTCAATAATAAGTATACGAAATCAAAATTAAAAGCAGCGTATTGGAAAATCAACAATGTCAACTTAAATTCAATATTTGCATATTAAAATTAAAGAAGCGAATGTTGAAAATTAATATTCGTATATTAAAATTAAAGGAGTGAATGTTGAAAATTAATATCTCCGTATATGAAAATGGTTTTTATATGCTTTTTCGCAATTTTAAGACGCAATACCGGAAATTGAGACACTTATTTCTTAAATCTACGATCAATCACTGTGAAAAATGTCATTAAATTTAATACACAAAAGAATATTAAATTTCAATAATGTGACTGTGAAAATTATTTTTAAATTTAAAATACCAAATAATATGAAATTTCAATAATAAGTATACGATATCGAAATTACTAGACATCGTATTGGAAAATTAACAATTTCAACTTAATTCCAACAATTGTGTATTAAAATTGAAAGTTTGAACGTTGAAAATTAATATTCCCGTATATCAAAATATCCTAGCACCCCCGAGTACACGGAGAGAATTTTATACGGAAAATTGCTATGTATGCTTAGTAGTCGGGTACTATATTGTCATTAGTAGTAAAATTACTATGGTATGTATATGGTATGTACATAGTAATTTTACCACTAATGATAATACGGTACCCGACTACTAAGCATACATAGCAATTTTCCGTATAAAATTCTCTCCGTGTACTGAGTCTCATCCGGATTAAATAATTTTTGCATTCTGGGCCGTCATATTGGAGGCGCCATTTTGAATTTCAGAATTTTCAGTTTAGATTGGTGATCAATCATCCCAAAATCTCCCGATCACCAAGTTTCATTCAAATTAAATCATTCTTGCATTTTGATCCGCCATTTTTAATTTTAGAATTGTTCAGATTCATGATCAGCAATCTACGGAACTCTCAATTACCGACTTCCATTAAAATCAAACCGTTTTTCAATTTCGATCTGTCATATGGGATCCGCCATTTCAAATGGAATGAAGTTTCTAATTCGAATTGAGATTCGATTTCGCGAATCTGAAAATCAATTTTCACGGATTATCGTGCATTCAAAAGCAGATATCATTTTTCGGCACTTCAACATTCATATATCACACGAGTAGAAGGAGTTCATAAGTAGTCGATAGCGTAATAGGTAGCGTGGTTAGGTAGATAGGTAGGATGGTAGGTAGGGTCGAGGGTTCGAATCCCGATCTCAGAGAGAAATTAGATCGGACAATTTGTGCAGGGTTTTTTTTTATGAATTTCTTTTTGGGGCCGGTATACTATGCATATTAAACTATTTGGCAAAGGCTATAGATTTTTTGAAACATGTTTAACCACAATTAATTCCAGATACGGTAACGTAATTTTTATAACATGAATATGAAAATTCAGACATATGTAATGTGATTTTAATATACAAGCGTATATTAATTTTAATATTTCGTCATGTTTGAACACATGGATACTAATTTTCAAATTATTTTTCCCACTTTATTTAAAAAATTAAGTTCCTGTAATGTAAAACTAATATACAAAAAAATATTAAAATTAAAAGAAGTTATTACACATGTATATGAAATTTAATATACGGTATATGCATTCAGGCTTCATATACTTGATATTAGTTTTAATACAAAATTTTTTTTCGGTGTGAGGGAGAATCCTTTGGCCATTGTCTTTTGGCTTATTCGTGACAAATAACGAATATATTTTCCCAGAGCGAGCGAGAAAGCTGGAACGAACCAACGATCTAATAATGCGAGAACACATAGAGCGAGCCTACGAGTGACACGCGGCCATATTGATTGGCTTGCTCTCGTATGGCATTACGTAATGTCATTAACACATCGCTTACACACATGCACACTCCTTGTCACGAGGTACGCCTCGGGTATTGTTGCCGATGATGCTGGACGCTTAAACGTGGTCTAACACACCCAAAGTTAGCTATATCGTCCCCCATGTCTCGCTACCGACACTGGAATTGTCATCAATATCATTTTATACATGAAACGTTCCATCGTAAATTGAATCAACATTCCACTTTGGATGATCTGCTGCGAGGCAGCACTAAATTTGAAAGAAAAACATGAATAACCAATCAGTTGATATTTACTATCGAGTGAAAATAAAGTATTATTGATATACAAGTTTTTGCATAGTTTTTTAGTGACTTTTTCACATTCAAGAATCATTGATTCGGTTTATGTCATCACAAGGAAAAAAACAACAGTGATTATTCATGGATAATGGATTCATTATTCATGGATCATCCATTATTCATGGATTTCACACCCAGAAAAAAGATCTAGTACATTTAACTAAATCGTAGTCAAGCCGAATAAATTTTTTTAGTTGTAGGCCGGCTCAATACAACTCTATTCATGTCAACGAATTTTTTTTTTTTTTGGACTGACCTCTTAGGAAAATATATTGCGATCTAATAAATTCTTATTTAATATTAATAAATATTATTTCTAACTGAATAAATATGTATTTATATGAAATAATTTGTTTTTAATGTTTACACAATATATATTTTTTAACATTTCAATCTTTAAATTTATAGATACACATATGAAGTCTACAATTTCGTGGGTGGGGGTCGAAGAGTCGACTAACCAATATTTCGAACGGCCGAAATCCCGAATTTCACGATAACGAGCGTTCGAATAACGAAGCGCCGAAATCCCGAACGCCGGAAAAGCGAAAGCGGAGATCACCGCCCCATGCGTAAGACAGAGAGAGATGCGCCTCCTCTCTCTCTTACGCATGAGGCGGCTCTTTCGACTTTCTCTTTTCTGTCAATCGGGATTTCGGCGCTTCGTTATTCTAACGCTCGTAATCGTAAAATTCGGGATTTCGGCCAATCGAAATATTAGTTAGTCGACTCTTCGACCCCCACCCAATTTCGTAAAGCTTCGACTTTCCTTCAACAGAAGGAAAAAGAAAAAAGACCCTTTTTTATGGGAATCCTTTTCGGGGATTCGACCATCTTGCGTTTTGCCGCAATGTTCAATGTATTAAATATCCCTACTGAAAGATAAGAATATCAAACATAGACGAGCTTGGAAAGGATATAGGCGTCGAGAGGCAGGTTCGCTTGTGCGAGAGGCAGCCACCTGGCGGATTTTTGGAATACTGACAAATCTGCAGATTTGATCGGATGAGATTACGGGTGAATAGGTATTTAGTAACAACGAATAGAATTTTTCTGTAACGCCTGTTTCTCGATGACAGGGAATTCAAATAAATAAATATAGTGGAAGTAAATATCGCCCAAAATTGGATAGAAAGAAAATTTGCTTCAAAGTGACTAAAAAATAATCAAATAAACGATTATAGTATCTACGACTAGATCTTTTTTCTGGGTGCAAGCTGCAAATCCAGTGATATTTCGCGTGAATCCGAAAAATTACTGGCGCTCCATGAATACTAAATGGGAAAAAAGCCGATGTTGAATAACCAGCACGATTTACTGTGGAACTCCAATAATATTCACTGGTAAAGTATAATCAATTATCCAAGACCTAGAGACTCAAATATAAATTGAGGATCAGAAACTTGTCAGAATAAAAACTTATGTGAATGTAATATAATATAAATATATTATATATTTTTTTTAATACATGTATATAATTGTCAACAACAGCGCGGTTTTTTGAAACTTTGTATTACTATTCGTTCGCAATATATTTTAAACCATGGCAATAATTATAATGTAATATATTTTTAATAATATACATTCGTCAATTTTTAACCATTGCAGTGTAAGCCGAAGAAACAGCATTAATGGCCTGAGTAGATATTTTTATGGACTGAATAGCACATATTATTGGGCTAATAACAATAACTCTACTGTGGCATCGCACTAATCTTGACCAGGTTATAATTTTTTACTTCGAAAAACAGTGAAAAGACCGTAACCAGATCGGTGCTATTTGATTTTTAAATTATTACTGTCGTTGCCCATAAACTGTCATGTTTTTTCTTTCTACGTCTATAAATGAATGCGCTTCTTCAACAGAATTTCAAAATTCACTGGTCAAAAGTATTAAAAAATAAAATTGTGTTTTATTAATTATTATTAACCATCATTCAGCTGAAATTGTAGTTTCTCAATGACATATTAATTACAAGCCGTGATTTTCATATCACCTCCGATCGGATTTCGTTAAGGTACCTTCCCACACGGGACCGAGTGTCCATTGGACGTCCATCTATCATCCATAGATCCTTAACACGTCTACATCCACGATGGACGTAATGCGGACATCCATTGAACATCCATGGTATACTTTTGATTGGACAAAACGCAATGGATCACACAGGACGTATATTGTATGTCCACGACACGTACTATTTCTTGAGCTACAAATATACACAACACGGCCATCCATGGTATGTCCATAGGTAGACATTAAATAGCTTTTAATTCAGGATAGTAATTGAACATCCACTAGACGTTCCAGGTTCGTAAACGAAAATCACATTCGGAGGACGTCAATTGAACGTCTATCGGATGTTCCATGTAGGATTTCATATAGACGTGAACCTGGAACGTCCAATAGATGTCCAATTACGATACTGAATTAAGAGCTATTGAATGTCTACCTATGGACATACCATAGATGGCCGTGTTGTGTATATTTGTAGCTTAAGAAATAGTACGTGTGTGAACATACAATATACGTCCTGTGTGATCCATCGCGTGTTGTCCAATCAAAAGCATTCGTCCTTTAGATGTACATTTAAGTATTTCGGGCAGCTGTGATATGGGTACGCCGATTGACCGTCGTATGTACGTACAAATTACGTCTATCGAAGGATAACGCGGAAGTTTATTCGACGTCCACGACACATATTTTTGGAGCTATAAATATATTCCGCGCGTAACTTAACAGCCAGGGGACGTCCAATAATCATTTAAGTTGGATGAAAATTTCATTCCGGGGAAGTCCATGGGACATTCCTTAAACCACTATCGGAGATGCGAAACGGCAGCGATTCTATGTGCTGAAAAAGTTTCGTATACGTACCCTTAGATATTTTTTAGAGGTACCTATAGACCACATAAAGTGACATTTAATGTACGTATTTAAGACGAATGCCAATAGTGCAAAAGATATCTAATGATCATCTATTATACGTCCCTTAATTTAAACGCTATTGATTACACATTATCCATTAATTATAAATTTCATTACGATTATACATTATTCAAGGTTTGTGAGACAAAGATATATAAGTATATCAGCAAACTACATCGTATAAGGTTTTTACATGCATAAGCTTCTCATAAGTCAAGTTAGTGTAGGTAGGTAGGTAGGTAGGAGATTAGAAAAGTTAAGCAGCACCCCTTGAATCCAATACTTGGATGGGTGACCGCAGTGTGAAAAATCGAAAACTATTTTTTTTTCTTTTTTTCTGTAAAATATGGATATCTCGTAGGCCCCGAATATTATATAACCAGTAACAAAGTTTATAATTAATTAATAATGTGTAGTTAATAACGATTAAATTATTTAAATAAAGGGATGTATAATGGATGATCATTGGACATCTTTCGGATCACTGGTTTATTCGTCTTAAATACGTAAATCAGACGTCATTTTTTGGGGTCTAGTCCGTCTAAAAACCGTCTCAAGGTACGTATAAGGGATGTTCCCAGTACATAGAACAGGTGCCGTTTCGCACTTCTTTTAGCAGTGATAGGGATACTCATAGACGTCCCTGGGATGGAGCATTCATCCACCATGTATGGATATTGGACGTCCCGTGGCCCTAATGTTCCGTGTGGGTTCGCGACAACCTCAACCAAAAGTTACACAGCATGTGCATATTTACAGGTTTGATAATTATCTCGATTTGTAGTACAAAAATTTAAAAGCACACAATATTAATTTAGTGCCAATAGATAATAGGATAGATATATTTTACTGTCGTAAAATTTATTCTATTAAGTGTTCTTAACCTACAACTGCTTTACAGTGTGAGTCAACTTTTTGCCGGAACTCTCCCGGCTCTGCCCCAATACAGAAAGAGCTACATATGCAGACGACGCATTCCGATTGGTTCCGATCGCCGTTCCGTTTCCTCTCCACGCGCTCCTCCGCTTGGAGAATTTATGTTACAATAAACCATTGGATTCTAATGGTTATTTCTTGAAAAATAGCCGGTAAATCATTCTGATTTTTTTTCACGTAATCCGTGATATCCCATTCGAGCTTCCCTCAGTTTTTCATCAACTTGGTAATTTTTGTTTTGACGGTAGAATTAATCACGTAATTCACCATGCGTGGCCAATGTCTTACGTGTAAATTAAGCCCACTTCGAGTGTGAATATCTCGGGTACGGGACGGTCAAATTTATTTAAACTGCACAAATATTTGCATAACATATTAAATAACCTGTATGCCAAATTTCAACTATTTCTTAATTAAACGACCTCATGGAGAAAGTACCTTTATGACGAAATTAAACTTCAGATCATTGATTGGTTTATTCCAATCGATCCCAAAATGCATTACCTTCAGAAAAAAAAATCAAGCTTCTCCACGGAGAAGGCGTGGAAAAAAATCGAAAAAAAATTACCTTGACCCGAAAGTTATCAAAAGTAAAAATTCTGAACACGCTTAACTGAACAATCTCAAAAATTGATGACATTCTCCTCAGACGGTTAACAAACTGCAAAAAATAATGGATCGAAGCGAGAATGTAAGAAGGTTGGATCGGTTTGAGACGAAATGCCTCATATGTAATATAATATCTGCGTGAAACGTTGTGCTGAAAGATAAAGAGGTGCGCCCAGAGTCGCGAAACATGTGGAGTCATGTGAGTTGAGGCCTTCTGATTCTTTACGGTTGATTTGCATATGCGGACAAGTGTCGGCCTGCTCTCTCGAGGCTGCATCACCTATGATGCACACGTGCACTCGTGTAGCTTCTCTAATACGTCTTCGTCGATCGTGCGATGGATACACGAGCGATGTTACACATACGGTCAGCATATGACTCAGTACTAGCTCGATTCTGTACATTTATAACTGTTGCGATAATGGGTTTTACGACCAAGAGAGAGAGAGAGAGGGGGGGGCGAGAGAGAGAGAGAGAGGGAGGGAGGGAGGGAGAGAGAGAGAGAGAGAGAGAGCGAGAGAGAGAGAGAGAGAGAGAGAGAGAGAGAGAGAGAGAGAGAGAGAGAGAGAGAGAGAGAGAGATGGAGAGAGAGAGAGAGAGATGGAGAGAGAGAGAGAGAGAGATGGACAGGGAATGACGATCACAGAAGTAAAATACCATCGAGTCTCAATGACGACCCAGATTATGTATTCACAGCATTGCCAGTGCAATTTTTCTTGGGTCTTGCAGCTCACGACGTAATGGATAATTGAAAAAAAAATCTTGGTTATCTCAAGTGGCTGAAACGGTCGGAATCTCCATGTCTTAGTTAAGTTTTGTCCTGAGAAAGGATTCCCAAGTCGAATTCAATCTTGTTGTCAATTTCGAATCAGAGATAAATGTGAGAACATTTCTGTTTCTTCATCTTTTGTCCTTCCGAGATTTGTCCCATCGACGATCATGAAAACTTTCCGTGAGTCTGTCCTTACTTTATAAATCTTAAGGTTTGTGTACAAACGCTTTCGTTCTTCCGTGCCGACGAAACGCATACACACATGCACAAGAAAAGAAGGAACGAAAAAACCACCGTTGCCCTCGAAGAAAACCGAGGGCGAGAAATCGTTTCGCAACATTCGTGGCTTTAACCACCGCTGTATGCCGTAAACTTGCCACTGACAGAGAGACGAGGGAGAGTTTTGCGGTTCCCGTGGCAGGCACGAGAGAGATATTGCTCTCAAAGCTGCTCTCTCGCCCGGTTATTTTTGGCCCTCTTTTACGAACCGCAGAGTTGAAATTTATGAAGACACGCTCTCACTTCGTTTGCGAAAGACGATGCATAGAAAGAGTGAGGGAGAAAGACTGACAGAGAGGAAAAGAGAACTAAGCCTGGCAAGAAATATGAAATGAACCAGCTGATTCCAAACCCAAGATATCGAAAGTTGGTCTTGATATGAAGGAATAACCACGAGATCATTATAAAAAATCGTCATACTCGTTGTAACAATCGTCCAGATATTGGATTGAACACACGGAAAAACGACTTAGTTGATCCAACCAACCACTCAGTGCTCTACGCCAGAAGGGAAATTGGTTAGATCAACTAGATGGTGGGTTAGATCAACTAGATAGTTGTTTGGATCAACTAGATAGTTGGTTGGATCAACTAGTTATTTATAGTCGACTTAGTTGTGGTAACCAATCATCTAGTTAATCCAATCAACCATCCAGTTGATTTAACCAATTTCTTTTCTGGTGATCAGAGCACTTCAGCACTAAGTGGTTGGTAGAATGAACTAAGTCGTTTTTTCCTTGCACCCCATTATTTATAAGGAAAAAATAAGGGAGGCGGGTTGACACCATCCCTTGTTCCTTGTTCTTTCTCACAGGTGGACAGTGGGCACGTTGCTCACTTGCCCAACTAAGTAGATTACTCAACAAGTGGCGGTCGAATCGTTGTCGACGACCACTTCACAGCTGAATCTCTCCCGTTCTCTCTACCTCCTCCTGTCTCCCAATTTCTCTCTTTCTCGCTATATTGTCCTCATACCCTCGTGAAAGTGCCAACTAAAATGGAGTCACATGATTGTATGACCATATGCTGGAATTCCAAAAAATCAGAATGGAAAAAATGAGCTTTGAGCATTGGGAAAATGATAACCAGTTGATTCTTGACAGTTTATGATTATCCTTGAAATACATAGTGATGAGATCCTGGCGAGATGTGACCCTGTGTTTAATAAAGAAAATTATTCAACTACCAAATTGGAATCCTAAGAGACATTTTGGGACAAAAAAAGACATTTGGAGACGCACTGGGACGTTGGACTCAGTTTGTATTTTGAGAAATGCTTGATTACAGAAAAGACACAAATCTTTAGATATAAAACTGTGTTTCTTTAAATATTTTCCGCATTCTTAGACACTAAATTTAATTATTCATAAATTAAATTTGCGTCAAAGCAAAATTTAAAGCGAATTATTTTCCTTATTGTAAAATGAAAATAAATTCATGTCTCATCTATCTGATACATTCATAAAAAGCGTGGGTAGATATTTAACCCAGTCGTTAGGCGGTAAAATAAATTAATAGGTTGGTTCGTTCTGAGTTTAACTATTCGTCACGAGATATTGCGTTGCTTGTTTTTCTTTGTTAATAGAAATATTTTTCACTGAGAGCACGATTTCGTGATAAAGAAGATCCTTGATCAATCTGATTAAATGAGAGTCACAATGTGTGGGATACATTTTAAAAACTACTCCAACTCCACTCCACACCGAATAAAAACGTATAGTACATTTATAGTAGTTTAAGGAACCTCTGCATTTTATAGTAACACTAACCAAACATATATAGTAACAACGAATATCAAAATAGAAGGTTAAATAGACGATTTATCAGTTATCAATTCTTATTTAAATTTCAACTTCTTATTTAAATCTTTTTAGTTCGGCAAAATAAAATTTACGCTACAATAATATTGAGGATATGGTTTGCGACATTTGGGTATCATTAACCATAATTTCTCGCTATATAGGCTTTATCTATACAAAATTATTTATATTATTGGGTCACTCCATGTCAAGACGACCAATAATTGGGTCGACCCCTTTCGATTTCGATAAAATTTGGTCAGAAATTTTCTTTTATCATAGTTCTAGCAAAGGAAAATAAAATTCGAAAGCTTTTTCGTAAACTTAATATACATGAATATTAATAAAAACATTCACATATATATTAATAAATAAAAACGCAAATTTAATTATGTTTCTGTTTTTACGTTCTTATGTCATTAATTGAAATTTTTACTGCTCAAAATTACAAAATTCCATGATTGCTCAACTTTACGTAACTTGAAGGTAAAAAAAAAAAATTTACCAAAATTCAAAAAATCATATTAAAAAAAACGCCATTTTGAAAATTTTAGGATCTTTTAAGATCAGTACAAGGTATTATATCAAAAAAATTGAACCAAGAACTTAATGTTGATCGTGGATTTGCACGAATTTTAAAAATTCAAAAATTCTCCAAATTCAGTCGTTTTTCAAAATTTTTTTTCGGAATATATTTTTTTTCGTAGCCCCAGTATATTCTTTCAGAGGAACCCGAAACGATTTTTCCGTAACTATACCAGTTTTCGAGATATTTTAAGAATAAACTTAAAAAATTGAAAAAATTGTGAAATTTTTAATTTTGCATCAACTTTCGAAACAAACTTATTGATTTTCTTTCCATTGTTAGAACTTCTATTTATGATAAAAGAAAACTTCTGACCAAATTTCATCGAAATTGAAAGGGGTTGATTTTACCTATTGGTCGATTTGACATAGAATGACCCTATTATATTAATCGACAGTCTTTTGTTGAATTAATATATTGACGGATTCCATAGTTCTACAAAATTCCTACTATTTCTAACATGTTGAGTGCATTATTCTCATCTCATGTAAAAATACATTACATCCTAATTAAATAGAAAAAATGCTATTTAGCCTACTAAAAATTCATTATCGACTGCGCCCTTCAATTTATTTCATACAAACGGTCTCAAGTCAATGAATTCTTTTACTTTTTTACTGTTTTACATTTTTTCTTTTTTTTTCTTTTTTACTTTTTTACATATCACTGGGACCGAATTCGTGAAACATCATTGAGCCTCTAAAAATGCCTCCCTTTCTCGATACCTACACAGTGCATTAATGACGCAAACGACTGTTTGAATCAACTCGAATTCACGGGTTAGTCGTAAACGTGGAAACAATGTTGATACAGCGAGATGTGAAGGCTTGGTTTCAAGCACCAAGGGGCTAATACGAGGCAATCATAATTTCATATGGGCACAACGCTGAACCAATAAACAGTGAATCGGTAACACAGAGGGAGTGCAATACCAGCATCCAAATTTGCAGACTTGTCGGACTCGCTTGTATTTGATCTCTGTGCTTCGATTTTAGACCTTCGGGGGGCTCCACGGTTTCCGCACACACATCGATTCGATTTCGATAATTAGCAGAGATTGGAGCAGTGATCGGGAGAATTGATGGCACAAGGGCGATATACCGAGAAAGAGGATGAGGGATCTGTAGTTAGACCGGGTGCTCCGATGTAGATCATGATGTAGATCGTCGTGGGAAATCGTTGAGCGATATTCAGGGATACACATAAATCTAAATTGGCGACACTTTGGTGGCGCATTTACTCCTAATCACCAGCCGATGTTACAAGTGGTCAGGTCTATGACGGTCTATGACGGTCTATGGCGATCAAAGCAACAACGGTCGGAGATACCCATCCACAAATCCATCCACAAAGAGTAGAATGAAGAACCAATTCAATTCCCCATCGTTTCATTATCACGTGATGAAAATAAAAGTCCAGGATATGCCTCGAGGTGAGCATCATCTGAAAGACAACCTTGCAACATTGCGACAAAAGAATGTCCACCAAGGTGTAGAATAATTGAGTCCCACTGTAATATGCGACAATAAATGATGGTTTTTCTCGGATTTTTCAAAGTCCAAATAGCCAGTGTATAAATTTTTAGGCTATGGACAGCGAGAAATTACACCTTCAGTGTGGGGCTGGTCCATTTTGCTCCCCATCCGTCCATGAGGGGTTGATTTTGGTTATCGAGGTATATTGTTGTATCATATTCCGTGTGGAAATTTTGTTAGGGGATTCATAGAGGCCCGATTAACTTTCCCGAATAAATACAGGGGCCCGACAAGGAAACCCGTTCAGGTCCTGTTAAGGATTGTCCGACTTTATTAAGCGGGGCCCTTAAAAGATTCCCGATCGGGACCCTTAAAAGATGCCGTATCGGGGCCCTCAAAAGATTCCGTATCAGGACTCTTAAGAGGGAACTATTTATTTTTTTCATATATTTATCATTGATTACGATAAAATTCAATTCTATATTCACAATTGATAGTTTCTAAGGGTCAAGAAATAAAAAAAAAATTTGAAGAAAAAAAAATTTAGCCCTCAGTTGGGTTTGAACCCGCGACCCTCGTTTTCACGCAAATCCTCAAATTCAACATGAATTAAATTTAAAAATAATAGATAATTTGAAAGTTCATGAATTTTTCTGATTGATTTAGTTGCCTTGCATATTCGCGGACCCTAGAATATGGACGAGACCAGATTGCCTACCTACCTACCTATCGATCCTAAACTAACGACCTAAGACTGGAACGCTAACCACTACACCACCGACTACTTTTGATATACTGATGTAAATATTATATTTATGGAACACAGGCCGAGAAATAAATACGTACCAAAATAGTATTAGGAATTTATTTTCATTACCCGAAAGCCAATTTTGGTTGAACTGGTCTTTAAACTAAATTAATAAAAATCAAATATTGAATCAGATGAGTAATAATAATAATAATAATAATAATAATAATAATAATAATAATAATAATAATAATAGTACATATAATTATTAATATTTTCAAGTATATTCATTATTATTAATAATATTTATTATTATTAAATAAGAATGAATATTATTACTTAATTTATATTGTCTAAGTATCCTTTTAAGTAATATGAAGTAATTACTTCATATATTGACCATAATTTACCTATAAAGCCTTCGTTCAAATATATAATCGAAAACTTATTGAAACCTGACCAGGCCCTGCCTTGATTCACCTATCAAGGCCTGATTGAATTTTAAACTGGAAAACCTATTCAAACCAGATCGGGCCCTGCCTTGATTTACCTATCAAGGGCCTATTGAATTTTAAACTGGAAACCTATTTAAACCAGACCGGGCCCTGACTTGATTTCCCTATCAAGGCCCAATTGAATTTTAAACTGGAAAACCTATTTAATCCAGACCGGGCCCTGCCTTGATTTACCTTTTAGCGCCCTATTGAATTTTAAACTGGAAACCCTATTCAATCCGGACAGGGCCCTGCTTTGATTTACCTATCAAGGCCCTATTGAATTTTAAACTGGCAACCTATTTAAACCGGACCAGGCCCCGCCTTGATTTCCTTATCAAGGCCCTATTGAATTTTAAACTGGAAAACCTATTTAATCCAGACCAGGCCCTGCCTTGATTTCCTTATCAAGACCCTATTGAATTTTAAACTGGAAGACCTATTTAATCCAGACCGGGCCCTGCCTTGATTTACTTATTGAGGCCCTATTGAATTTTAAACGGGAAAACCTGTTATTGCCTTATGGGGACCTTTTCAGGCTGTACCCGGGAAAATCACATTAGGGTTTCTGCATTTAAGCCGACCCGGGCCCCGATTATTATCAGGGCTTCCCTAACTATTTTCCACACGGGATGTGATGCGGTCCGAGAAAAGGGACCTACTAGGCAAAAAAATTATGAGTGATTCTATAAGTTCATTAACTGGTCTTTCATGAGGTACAACCAGAAATTTTCTATCTCAATTACTTTACAAGATATGAGGTTTTCAAAAAGAGTCTCCAGAAGCGTTCCGACGCGGCAGCATTTCTTCAATCGCCTGCCCTGTAAACTTTCTCTTCCACCTAGTTGGTCCCTTTCCTCGGATCGCGTCACATATATGTAATATTATATAATATCCATATAATGTACTGTCGTATAGTGTAATATTGTTATCACCAGTGTAATATTGTTGACACCAATAAAATATTTCTTAACGACTAATAAATGTTGTAATGGTTAAGAAATATTTAAGTAAAAGTGCCAACTAAATCTATTTCTTTACTACAAATAAACTGTTTTCTCATTGCGACAGTGTATCTTCTTTCGAATATACATATTCTAAATTTTCCAATTTGCAGAATTTTTCCTATTTGAAAAAACAAATTTGATGACATATTCCATATTTTATGACTTTAAAAATTTTCTAAGACTCCTGGAATTCGTCCTATTGCTCTGATGATATTGCAGTTCCGTATTTCGAATATTTTGCCGAGATATTAAAAAATCGTTTCAAAATGATCCACATCATATCTAGATCACAGAGGAGCAACGAACTTGCGTCTTCGTGCACGTGAAAATGTGGAATGCTGGATCTCGTCGCTCATCTAGTTTACAAAAGGGAATAGATACAGAGATGGAGTTGTAACACGTTGGAGTGTATGCGGCGGACGTTACCGACACAAGCGGCAATTGAAAGAAGACGATGCGTTTGAGAGTGTGAAAGGCACGATGGATCCGTACGAGTACACGTAAGAAGATTCCATATCGCGCTTGCATACGAGCAGGCTCATCGTGAAAGGGTTCAGTTTTCATGGTGAAACGGGGACAGGAATGAGAATGAATGCGACGAGAAATGGAAAGATGGAATGAAAGAGAGGCAACGCTCGCGCGCATATGACGACCACTGAAAGGGAAGAACGAGAAAAAGAAAATCTTCACAAAACGTGCGCATGTACCCCATTTACGTGTAATGCACGATATATATACCCCCTCACACACGCACATATATATGAGTAATTCCATGTGAATTCAACAACGTTTTGTCGGTGACCCCCTTTGATTTTTTTATTATTTTTTAATATGTTATTATACATGCGAAGGAAAGTATTCATATGTAAATTTTTACCTCTCTATCTTAAACCATACCGAATTTATTGATTTTTGAAAAAATATTCTTAAAATAATCATAACTTCTACAATATGCAGGACATTCTAACTTGCTAGGAAGTCATTTTTTTGTTTTTCGAAGTTCTCTTTGAAAAAAATATCGAAAATTAAGAAAAAAAAAATGTCAATGTCTTTTTGACGGTTTTAAGCTAAGAATTGAATTTTCTTTCAATGGGACCCTTTTGATTTTTCTCAATAAAATTTATAAAATTCTAAGTAAAAAAAAACAAATTTTTTGAGATTTTACCAAAGATGGGATTCAAATAACTTCTTATTAAAAAAAAAATCGATTTTTTTTTTTTGTAATTTTGATATTTTTTCCTTCAATTATGTTAAAATAAATCATTTAACTTCTCTCACATATTTCCTTTGTAAATTATAATAATTGACATTGAGGATTACAATTTTAATGTAATAAAATTGAATAAAGTGCAGAACGTACTTGAATAATGTACATACATGTATAATAACGCAAATAACGCATTTAAAAAAATAAAAAAATCGAACAGGTTTACCGACAAAACGTCGTTGAATTGACATGGAATGACTCATATATATGGGGCCTTCCACGTCAAATCAGGCGGTCATTGGTCTGACCCCCTCGGATTTTTATGTCCAATGAATTGTGGGCTTCGATTGGCCCAAAATATGACCTCAAATTTTTAGAAATGTTTACTTTATTTTTTAGGGGTTGCCCGAGCGAAAAATCATTAATTTGAGGGAAAACAGAAAAAGAGGCCTTTTTTAAATTATTGAATTTTTTTTCAAAGAAACTAGGGCCCAGAACAAAAATTTTCGTCATAGTTCGATAATTGGATAAAAATAATTAGTATTTTTTTTTTAAATTATAATTACTATTCTTAAAATTTTTTCAAAATTTATCTGGTTTTTTCGAGATCGTCGAGGCTAATAAATTTTCGAAAAAAGTTGTCGTTCCACTCTTAAACCAAGAAAAAAATGAAGAAAATACTTTTGTCATTGTTATTCTCACTACATGAAACAATTAAAATAAAAAATTATAAAAATTAATAAATTAAAATACAAAAAAAAATAGTAATTATTTTTGTCCCATTATCGAACTATGACGAAAATTTCTGTTTCGAGTCCTAGTTTCTGTGAAAAAAATTTCAATAATTTAAAAAAGGCCCCTCTTTGTGTTTTCCCTCAATTTAATAATTTTTCCCTCGGACAACCCCTAAAAAATGAAATGAAAATTTCTAAAAATTTATGGTCATATTTTGGGCCAAACGAAACCCACAATTCATTGGACATCAAAATCCGAGGGGGTCAGGCCGGTGAGCGCGTGATTTGACGTGGAATGCCCCATATATATAAACATAAATAGACCGTCATGCAACGTGATGAAAAGTTTTTCGAGTCTCGCTTATATGACGCAAGTCGAAGATTTTCATTTTCAGAAAGAAGTGAAGCGTAATGGCGAGCAAACTAAATTTAGTCACAGTGATTGACAGTGTTTGTCATAAATTTATTCTGGATGAAAAGAGCAACCAACTTTGCTTCCTCCAGGGAAATAGTTATTTTTTGGTTAAAAATTCTTTTGGTTCCTCGTAAAGAAAGCTTTGTGGACGAAAAAAAAAATTTAATTTTTGAGTCGCAATGTTTATAGTGTTATATAATGTGTGTGTACTTGTTGGCCTCGCAAAATTCAAATGGGTTTATCTGCAGAACGAACAATCGTCACGAAATTTCAGGCACATATAAATCTTCCTTCCATGAGTTTGTGAAAATTGCAAGTTAATTAGCAATTAGCAGGATTTTCAATTCTACGCAAAATCTCTATGATCGTTCTGACTCAACTGACTCTGCAGTTAACGATCTTTATTGTTCTGTAAAAATGCACCAACTAAGAAAAATATTCAACATTGTATTTCCAAAACCTCACTCCAGAAATTCGGTTGAAAAAAAAGGTATAACTCGTAAAATCGCTCTATAACTTTTGCCAAACCACGAAATAGAATCAGGACATTATTTCGAATGTGACGATATTAAATCAAAAACAACAAGACTTTCTTTGAAGAAAACAATGCTGATTCTAGAAATAATCCGAATCAAATTTCACAAAAATCTATAAATTACAGGATAGACATAGATAAACTAAGCAGCGTATTCTATAATAAAACCTGAATTCTATAATAACATATAAAATAGTTTTTATTGCACTCCGTGCGTAAAGTGACCACTTCTCGCACGCTTCGCTTCGCTGCGCGCGCGAGAAGCGGGCACTTTACGCACTCGTGCGATAAAATGTTGTACGATACTCGTGCGAGAAACTTTTTCTCAACTCGTGTGATTGCAGCATTCGCCTTCGGCTCATGCTGCAAACTCACACTCGTCGAGAAAAAGTTTCATCGCACTCGTATCGTAATGTACTATTTTTTTTAAAGACTGATTTTAAAAATAGCCCAAATCAAATCTCATCAAAAATCTATATATCTACAGGACCATTTACATCATCTACATCTACAATGTATATCTACAGGATAAATATTGATGAACTGAGCAAATATATGCAACGCAATAATTTAGAATTGCTATAATTACAACTGAAGGTACCGTTATATTTATACAACCAGGGTTGCAAAAATTTTAATGAAAAATTAATTCATTAATCATTACTTTTTTAATGACCAAAGGAAATATTTTCCATTATTAGAAAGTCCCTCAGTACCGGACACTTAACGTTATTCATTAATAAAACTATTATATATATAAGAACTTCGATTTTTTATATTTTTTTCACAAACTTTGGAGTATTCTTTTGTGTGTTAATGATAGTATAGATTTAGAAAAAAAAGTAAAACTGAGAAAAATATATTTTTGAATTTAATAGTTAAAATGGTCGAGTCCGAAGAGTGGCACCTAGTACCGGACACTATAAATATTATTTTAAAAAATGGATTAAAACTGGTTAAATTTTGTAATGATCGCAAATATATTGCTTACAATTGCCGCACTGGATCCAGACATTATTGTCATCGAGGCTTTTTTCCATATTTTCCTCGAGTCATTTCCCTTTCGACATTATTTTTAACCGATTTGTCATAGTGAAATACCACTACAACAAAAACAACTTGTTTTACATAAATATTCCAATAACGAAAAAAATGGCTTCTGGTACTGGCGAAAAATCGAGTGCCCGGTACTAGGGACTCAACAAGCAAGATTAAATAACAAAATGCGTTGCCATTTCACAAGCATTTTAAAATTTAACCTTGATTATTTGAAAGAATACTTACCAAAAAGCATTCCAAGCTAAAAACGGCGCCACAAAACCCCTATTTTTTAAACAATGAATGTATGAAAATTACGGCTGACACGAAATATTAATCGGCTCAAACAAAAATCAACTCTCGACAACGCGCGCATGCGCACTGCGGTTAGCTCTCTAGCGCCACCGCTACCACTGTTCGAACTAAGCACGAGAACTATTGTCGTTGCTATCTAGTTTAGCTTATATCAACAGTGTCCGGTACTAGCTGCCGTCCGGCGTTAGGGGACTTCCCCCTAACCATTAACCACTAACATTAAATGGTTAAGGGAAATTATCTTCATTAACCATTAACATTCAATGGTTAATGGAAATTATTTCAATTAATCAATAAGAGTTAATGGTTATCGAACATGTAATTGCATTAAAAAAAGTAATGCATTATTTGCAACCCTGTATACAACCGAAACCATTCTACAACATAAACAATAAATCAAAGAAAAAAAGAAAAAACTGATAAATTTAATCAGCCAAACAAAATAGATTAACCTCCCTAAAATAGGATAGACTGGATTAATAACCGCCCGAAAAGCAATCATAAGTAACCACTTTTATCAAAATTATAAATTTAATTTCGAGATGCTTCGAAGATGCATCAAACTATTTATATAAATTGATGAAATAAGTGTACGACGACAAGATATGTGTAATATCCTATAGATTGGAAATAAATTTCTGAAGACGATCCGAATTTGGATCGAAATTTAAAATCAAACGGATACATTATTTAACCTGATCCCTCATCATTTGGATCTTCTGGCCGATCGAAGCCGCTATCTAAACAATATTTAAACATCACTACCGCATCACACCGCACTTTGAAAACATATTTTCAAATATTACCGCAGCGCCCAAAGTACACTGGACTCCCGATAGCGGTAACACGTAGGGGGTTTATTGCCCTCAGCGAGAGCCATATATATAAATATAGTGCTCTGACCTCGACACGTTTGGCACAGAGCCAATGTAAACACTACACATACAATGCGCTCCGTATATATATATATATGAGGGCGATTTTTTTTATTTATTTTTTTCACTCCCCACCTAAAATGTTGTTGCATATGTCTGAAAGAAACTACCCTGAAAGTTGCAGCCCTTAATATTAATATTAAGTACTCGCCCTTCGCGTGAAAAGATTTCCCATCTAAAATACACGTAAATAAAAAACTTTTCTTCAAATTGCTATAACTCCGCGGCATTTTATGCTATCATATTGTCCTTGGTCGCAATTTACGCAGAATTGAACGTTCTTCAAAAGTGTCCTGAGCAGCATAAGTGTAATTTACACTGGTGAGATGGTACGAGTCACTAAAGTTGATTTTGACCCACACTTCTCGTTTTTTTGCTGTTATTTTTGAAATGATCAGCGTTATCGAAAAATTGCAAAGGAAAGTTTTGTTGGAAATTTAATTTCCTACAGAAAAGGTCCTCTAAACCTACTTGCGAAAATTGATATTTCTTGAGATATTGGACCTTAACTTGGTTTTGGTATACAATTTTTATGGTTTATTCAACCAAAAGTTTCAATTTTTTGATATTCTATATCATATCACCATATCACATATCATATCACCAGTGGCGAAATGATATGGAATATCAACAATTAAGAACTTTTGGTTCGATAAACCGTAAAAATTTTATACCGCAAATAAATTAAGGTTCAATATCTCAAGAAATATCAATTTTCTCAAGTAGGTCGAAAGGACCTTTTTTGTAGGAAATTAAATTTCCAACAAAACTTTTCTTTGCAATTTTTCGATAACGCTGATCATTTCAAAAATAACAGCAAAAAAACGAGAAGTGTGGGTCAAAATCAACTTTAGTGACTCGCACCATCTCACCAGTGTAAATTACACTTATGCTGCTCAGGACACTTTTGAAAAACTTTCAATTCTGCGTAAATTGCGACTAAGGATAATATGATACCATAAAATGCCGCGGAGTTATAGCAATTTGAAGAAAAAAGTTTTTTATTTACGTGTATTTTAGATGGGAAATCTTCTCACGCGAAGGGCGAGTACTTAATATTAATATTAAGGGCTGCAACTTTCAGGGTAGTTTCTTTTAGACATATGCAACAGCATTTTGGGTGGGGAGGGATGAAAATTAAAAAAAGTCGAAAAAAAAAATCGCCCCAATATATATACGCGCACACTCCTGAATTTTTCTCGGAACGCAACGCCTCGAGCCAAGGCCGCGAGATATGTTACCTTTATAGGGGTTTCCCAAATCGAGGGTCCAATGTACCACGTAAAAGGACCTTTGGAATTAGCACCAGCGCTAAAAGTTTATATTGGAATAGTTTTCGTTTACAGGTCTTACACCAAAAATTCTCATACAATTCTGAACGAATATTTGATACTTTTGTGGATTCTACTTGATGAAAAATGTGCAAAAGGGGTTGAAATTGGGCTATGCGCAAAATTTTGGAGGAATGCTGTTGGCCCTACTTTGTTTCACCATCGGCCGATCACTGTATCGCATTTCGCGAAAAGATGGAGTCGGATGAAATAGGGATGATGATGACCGACTGTGTCGGCGACCCGGAAGCTGGGAGAGGGAGGAGAGACTCCCGTAGAACGAAAACGGGACAGATCGATGTGTGTGTGTGTGTGCGCGTCACTTCCGTAAACAATGCACTCAGGTCCTCTCACTCGACGTTCTCGTCGCGCACGTTCCGACGCGCTGCGTTCATAGAACTGTTTCGGAGGACACAAACCAATGACAATGTGTGTACATCGCATGTTATGCATGTGGGTTATGTGCTCAACGTTCTGTGAATGCTGCTCGCCAGTCCGAGACGACGCCTAGCGTGTATATGATCTGCCTAACAATGTAACTCGGTTACATGCAATGCCTTTTATACGTGTACGTACAATATACCCATATACGCCTTATATATGGGTGATTCCATGTCAAATGGACCACTTTTGAACCCGACCCCTTTCGATTTGGCTGATTTTTTTTCCTTTTTTACCCCATCAAAACCATTTTTTTGAAAATTTTCAAATTTTTCTTGTTTTTTCAATCGGTAAAAAAAATAGAAGGAAATATCAGCGGACGCCATGATGGGCGGCATTTTTTCCGTAATTGATCGAAGTGTTTTTTGAGTGCAAAAAAAAATCAATAATGGCAAACTTTGAGAAAAAGATGATTTTTCTCGAAAAAGTGAAAAATTTCATAGATTTTAATATCTTGAATTTTTTCTATTTTTTTTTCAGAAAGTACACTTATAGACGAAAATTTTGAAAAAAACGTCCCGATCATTCAATTTTTAAAGAACTTATAGCGATGTGAAAAAAAAAGTTTTTTTTGGGTTGAGTAGAAAATTTGACAATTTCCTGAAAAATGTTTTTAATAGGGTAGAAAAGGAAAAAAAAATCAACCAAATCGAAAGGGGTTGGGTTTAAAAGTGGTTGATTTGACACGGAATGCCCCATATATATGTGTATACAAGTACAGAGGCAAGGATGTACCAAACAGTAGCTCGTTCTGTATTATACAGACCAACAGCAGCGGGTATAACGTTTGTAAAATTAAAAAACAAAAAAAATGAAGAGAAATTCCGAATCAGCTACGGCTCTCCTGCGGGATTTCAATGTCCAACGAGGTGACTCTGGACCACTGACGACAGAAGTGTGCGATCTACAAATTGAACTAAAAAATAAAAGAAAAAAAACGAGCAGGAGGGTAATAATACAAAGAGCAGCAACGAATGAATGAGGATAACTAGAGCGAGCGACAGTTCATAAAATAAAATAAAAACCTTTGTACACAATTTCATTCATTCATTAATCGTAACAAATTGAACGAGCTGTGCGAGTATGAGAAAAATTGTGAATACAGAAGATGAACAATTTTTCATTTCGTTCTTTTCGAGCGAATACGAGCAACTGACAATGAAACAGTTATTGGCCACTTTTTGGTTAATCTCAATTTCCGGTGAAAAAGAACTTTCGATATTCTTCATCTGCAGGATTACATTTTTTTCTATTGTTCTAGTGGTCCATCGTTATCATCACGAGAAGAGACGATTGCCATGGCTAATATATTCACCAAATAGTAATTAGAGCGATGAAATAAAATAAACAAGTACGCTTCGCGTACTCGTCGTCGTGTAATTTAAACCATTTGATTCATTGTGAACATCGAGTAGTCGGATAAATTCCATTAATCATTATTAAAAAGACAGATTCGAATATAATCAATATGATATGAAAGTATCTAAACAATCATCATTTAAATGCTTTGGTAGATTATATTCACAGAATTGTTAAAATATTAGGCAGTAATGAAGAATATTAGTGACATTTGAGATAGCCATATTTATCATAAGACTTCAATCATTTAATGATTATTAGTCGATTTATAATGAGTAAAAAAAACTTTAGGTTATAAATCAATGCTCAGATTCTGTTTTTTCACGTTTGAAACGCGCGGGTGATCGCCATATTGCCAACGGAGCGCAAGCACACAAAAGAACCATGTATTTTTTACAAGAGAAATATGGGTTTTGAATTTGGCGCGCTCAGGCCGTTTTTAGTTCCTCTTTTACTCTGTACGTGGCGTAGCGGCGTCGTGACGCACGTGGCGAAGTCGCGTGAGCAGGTCTATGTCTCGTCTTACTTGAAAGTTATATATGCTTGTTTACAGTCATATAGAAATTCTGTCAGTGAGAAAAATAGTCTTTTTTTTGTTAAAAATGTTGTTTTCGTGCAAAAGTTATCCACTTAGCAGTGTCTAATTGGATTGAAACTTCATGGGATATTTGTTCATAATCATATACAGAAATTCTGTAAGTTAGAAAAAAATTCGTAAATTTTTGAGTTCCAAGTGTATATAGACAGAAATAACAGTTTTTTCGTTAAAAATTGTGTTTTTTTTTTGTTGCAAAATTGTAAACTTAATGGTGTCTGATCGAATTAATATTCCCTGGGACATCTGTTTACAATCATATACAGACATTGTGTGAGTTAGAGAAAAAATTGTCCGTGAACTTTGGAGATCCAAGTGCATATGGACAGAAATAGCTGTTTTTTCGTTAAAAGTTGTGTTTTCTTTGCAAAAATTGTAAGCTTAATGGTGTCTGATTGGGTTCATACTTCGTGGTACTTTTGTTTACAATCATATACAGATATTGTGTGAGTTAGAGAAAAATTCGTCCGTGAACTTCGGAGATCCAAGTGCATATAGATAGAAATAGCATTTTATGGTTAAAATGGTGTTTTTTGCCAAAATTGCAAACTTAATGGTGTCTTATCAGATTCATACTTTGTCAGCCATGTTTTTTTTTTTTTTATTGTGCATTTCCCCCCGTCTAGAGGCTTTCGCCTATTACAGGGTCGGCCCGGGTCAGTAGCCAGTCCCCCCTGAGGATCTGGTCCGGATCAGTAACCAGATCCCCATGCGGCCGCATCCGACTTCCCCCTCTATAGCCCATTTGCTATGGAAATTAATTTCCATAGACACAGGGAAACTGCGGAAAACCTGTGTCACTATAGCCTGTCCTGAGTTCGCTTTCCGATGCCGGAGCTACGTCACGTTTCGTCGAGAAATTATAAATATGGACTACAGCTATATACATGTGACTCACACCTGTACGAGTACTTGTGTATGCCACATATATATATCTGGAGCTTGTCACGCCCATATTTTTATTTCTCGACGAAACTACGGCACAGGGAATTGAACCGAGGACCTCCCGATGCTCTGGTTTAGAGACGAGCACGCTAGCCACTACACCAGAGTACCGGTTTGTTGTTTACAATCATATACACACATTGTGTGAGTTCGAGAAAAATTCGTCGGTGAAATTCCAAGTTTCAACTACATATAGTCATAAAACGTCTTTTTTTGCTTGAAAATAGCTATTTTTTTCAAAATTTTTTGTTTTGTAGTATCCGATCGGATTTAGACTTCTTGGGCATAGAGATTACATCCATACGCAACTACCATCCAAAGGAAATTGAATTCCGTCCACCGGTTTCTGAGATCTGGGTCTGGACGGACATCCGACGCAGATTTCGAGGCGATTGCAATAGGGACTTTCTGTCATAAATGAGCGAGTGCCTAAAAATGAGCGAATAAACTCAAACAAAGAAAATGACTCCCGCGAACTAGTTACATACATTTCTACGGACGAAATGAGCTTTTACGAATCAAAATCGGAGTGGAATTAAAAATTGCATTTTGAAAATACTACGTAAAAATAGGTTCGTGGATATAATAGCGAAAATTGCTGTTTTTTTTTCTATAATTTCATTGGTATACATTTTTTTACATCCGGTAAGAAGTCTTTGATTCAGATTTGCTTTAATTCGTACTACTTACTCCTTCAAAGGGTTTATAAACAATTTTTGAAATCTCAGTGTCACGATGAACACAACTGAACCACAAGGACTGTGTTAAGGCGGGAAACCAGTTTAGACGGGTCAAAACATCGACTTTTTTTTATTTCATAAATTGTTAGTAGAACGATTCAAGAATATGTTGCCAAATTTTCAAAGCGAAATTCCAATTAATTCCAATTCTATGAGCACTTAAGTAACCGCCCGTCGGTTCGACCCATCGGTTCGTTGGAGACCAAGGAAGCTCAGAAAGCTCTTTTTTTCAAACGCCTTTTTCTCGAAACAACTTTTTTTCGACTGGTGGGCATTCTAGCTCAAAAATGTATTGACCAATCGTTCCAAAAATTTATGTGAATATTCTTTGTTCAATTACAATGTACATGAACCTAACTCTGGGATGATATTATCATTAAAAATATTTTTTCAATGCAAAAAAGGTGAAAAAACATGGTGTAAAAACATGACATTGTGTTCAAACACCTCAAAAACATACAATTTTCAACTTTTTAAAATCACAATTAGGTTCATATTCTTAGAAAATATGTTGCCAACGAAAAAAAATTGTAATGATTACCGATAAAAATTGTGACTTCGGGAATGCCCACCAGCAAAAAACTCAGATGGCGATCGTCCATGGACAGCAGCTTCTAACTCCACTATTTCCAGCGGAAATAACTTGAAAAAATTACAAAATGTACTTCATAACATGAATAAAATCTTCTCCGAGTTGAAAGAAATTCTGATTATTCCTTCCTGTTAAAAAAATTCACGAACAATACGAAAATTTCGGCTTCCTAAACTGGTTTCCCGCCTTAAGGTTGTTGTGTCCAAAATTGAAAATGATAATAAAATATTACAAATTTGATATGTCATTATGTAAAACATTTGAAAAGTTGTGTAAAATTTTCACGACGATTATAAAGCTCTGGCTACTAAAAAAATAAGAATTACCAAATTACACACAGCCTTATGAAAACTGAAGTATCTTTGCAATTATTTTTTTCTGTTATAAAAAATGATACCAAAAATACAAAAAAAGTCACACTTGAGGAAAACCATATAAGAAGCATTGTGTAATTTTTTCAACACATTTAGGAAGCTCGTGTTCCAGAAAATAAATAATAAAGACAAAGTACGTGGTTGTCATAGCAAGAAACAAGAATATAGTGGCAACGTTGCACAGACCAAAAGTGGCGGGAAATTCAAATACTCATTTTCGTTCACGTACGACGTCGTTTCTTGCACCATGAAGAGGTTTCGAGGTTATGTTTGCTGTCAGACTCTCGATCGTACAGTCCTCATTCATGCCAACTTACCAATCACGCAACGTTGCCAAATGTAAAGCTAATACAGTGACTACTTTTAATATTAATATTGCTTATAAACATAGTTTTTTTTTTGCAGTTCAAATTAATTTTGTGTAATATTTCTATAGTTGCGATATAAAATGATCAGATTTTTTTTGAAAATGAACAGTTTCCACTATCGATATTTTAGCGTTGTCAAGTTTGCACAAAACTTCGAAAAGTTAATCCTCGCTTGTAAGAACATTGTTAAAACTTGATACAATAAATAAATAAGAATTTTCGATAATTACTATGCACAAATACGATACGTCTTTTCACATCAATGGTGTTACGATACAAATTTAAGAATTGATCGATCCTAATAAAAATAAGTAAAATAAGAAGAGGTACAAAATTTTTGAAAGGGACGGTACGGACTTAACATCCATAAGGGGGTCGAATCGGCGTCGAAACACCGATTTTTGAACAGAAATATAGATGTTTGTTGGAACGTATAAACCTGACCAATGGTCCATCATTTGACGTATCAAATAAATACATTTTTAACGCTAGTTAGAATCCTTAAGGTGCAGCGGTTCTCTCATAAATCAATTTTTGGCGGATCTTATCCTACGATATCTCATTTTCTTCGTAACACTTTTCCGGACTGCTTAAGTATGATACATTTTTTTTAGGTCCTTTTCATGGATTTACAGGCCACTTTGTGGATTTTTAATTTTTTATTCAAAAATTCAAAAAGTGATCTGCTACTCTATAATAAGGACCCAAAAAAATGTGCCGCATTCAAGCAATCCGGAAAAGTGTTACGAAGAAAATGAGACGTCGTGCGATAAGATCCGTCAAGCGGTTTGGTCAAGCTCGTGCACAGCGCAGTAAAAATAAAAAATTGATTTATGAGAAAACCGCCGCACCTTAAGGGGAGGCTAAATACCGACATCAGCACCTCGAAATTGAAATCCAAACTTGCTCTGGCACCAATGGATGGTAATCGATAAAATTTTGACAATATCATCAGAATTATGGCACAAATGGAGCCATACTAAAATTTTTTCGAAAAACAAAAAAAATACAGATCTAATTATCATCAGAAATCTGTAATTGCAAATATTAAATTATAATGTTCTTACGGCATTTCGGCTAAAACCAAGAGTGGGGCTCCATGACGAACACCAAAAATCCAAAGTACGAATATCGATACGTCTTCGACATTATTTTATGAAAAAACCGCGTCGTAAGTTTGGAACCCAAATCACGAGATAAATATTGATAAATTTAGTGCTTAATCGAAAAACAAAATGGCGAAATCGAGTTCACAGAAATGCGAAAGAGGGCAGCACTATGGAATTCATATAAAATTAATATTATTCTCATAAGACTTCTATCCAAACTGTCTGAGCTGTGAGTGGCAATGAACGAAAACGTTGATTTATGTCTCGCATTTGCATTTTGCACTTCATTCATCATTCATTCATAAATTCAATTCATATTCATCCACCGGTATTGGAGAAAGTTTGGACAGCAATTTTGAGTCGATAATGTAGGGCTTCAGTAATAATGTCGGTATTTAGCCTCCCCTTAAGGGTTCCAAGTGGCGTCAACAATTTCTTCATCCGATACGTCAAATGAAGGACCATTGGTCAGGTTTACACGTATTCAATGAACACTTACAGTGTAAAAAAAGATATGAAATTTCAAACATTTTTACGATACAACTGTCACGGAAATTCACAAACACGGAATATGAAATGCAAATTCATACACATGTATAGTAAATTTCAGAAGAGATAGTAATTTCAATATACTATTTGAAATTTAATATACATAGTGTAGGAAAATCAACAATTTTGTCTTAAATTCAATATTTGTATATTAAAATTAAAAGAGTGAACATTGAAAATTAATATCCCCGTATATGAAAATGGCTTTTATATACTTTTTCGCAATTTTAAGATACATTATTGGAAATTAATACACTCATGTCTTAAAATTACAATCAGTCACGGTGGAAAATGTCTTCAAATTTAATATAAAAAAGAATATTTATGAAAGCGTCACGATTTTTTTCAAACAGTTTTAAGGATTTACATAACGAATGAAGGGTCAGGGGCTCTGAAATTAAGTTATGAGGGGTTACTTAACTTATGAGGGGTCAGTAATCCTGGAATTAAATTTTGCGGCTTCACATAACCTACGAGGGGTCAGAAATTAAGTTATAAGGGATTACTCAAGTTGTGAGTATTTACTTAAGTTATGAGGGGTCAGGTATTCTGGAAAACAGTTTTGAGAGTTCACATAACTTATGAAGAGTCAAGGGTCCTGAAATGAAGTTTCTTAACTTATGAAGGGTCAGGAATCCCGGAATTAATTTTGCGGCTTTACAAAATCTACGGGGGGTCAGGGGTCACGAAATTAAGTTATAAGGGGTAACTTAAGTTATGAGGGGTCACTCAAGTTATGAGGGGTCAGGTATTTTGGAATAAAGTTTTGAGAGTTCACATAACTTATGAGGGGTCAGGGGCCTCGAAATTAAGTTATGGGAGGTCGCTTAACTTACGAGAGGCCACGATTTTGTTCAAACATGTTTTGAAGGCTTACATAACTTATGAGGGGTCAGGGGCTCTGATATTGAATTATGAAAGGTCACTTCATTTATGAGAGATCAGGTATTCTGGAATAAAGTTTTGAGAGTCCACATAACTTATGAGGCGTTAGAAGCCCGAAATTAAGTTATGAGAGGTCACGGTTTTATTCAAACCAGTTTTGAGGGTTTATATAACTTATGAGAGGTCAGAAGCCCCGAAATTAAGTTATGAGGGGTAACGTAAGTTCTGAAGGATCACTTAAGTTATGAGGGTTCACGTATTCTGGAATAAAGTTCACATAACTTATGAGGGGTCGGGGATTCGAATTCGCAAATCAAAAACCAACTTTCATGGTTTATTGCTCATTCAAAAGCATATACTATTGTATTATTTCGGCACTCCTGCATTCATATATCATACAAGTAGAGGGACTTCACAAGTAGTCGATAGCGTAATAGGTAGCGTGTTAGGTAGATAGGTAGGATGGTAGGCAGGGTCGATGGTTCGATTCCCGATCTCAGAAAGAAATTAGATCGGGCTGTTCGTGAAGATTTTTGTTTTTTTTCTGTGAATCTCTTTTTGGGGTCGGTAAACTATGAATATTAAATTATTTTGCAAGAGCTATATATTTTTTATAACATGTTTAACAACAATTAGTTCAGCTACGCTAACGTAATTTTCATGAAATGAATATGAAAATTCAGACATGTATTGTGATTTTAAAATAAACACGTATATTAATTTTAATACACATTTTTTGAATAATAATATACCTGAAATTGAAATTTCAATGGCATGTATATGATTTTTCAAATACATCAGTATTTTGAAATTCAACTGCATATTTTTATTCTTCAAATTCGGGTCCATGAATTTTCAATACTGAAATTGAAATTTCATACATGGTATCTGCAAAAAAACTTCCCACATATGTATATTAATTTTAATACAGATTTTTTTAACAGTGTATATTTCTGTTTGAAAATCGGCGTTTTGATGCTGACTCGGTCCCCTTAAGATTTTGAAATTCCCTTTCCCACTGAATTTCCAATCTTATACCGCCATTTGTAGGATGAATCGACCTCCATCAAGGACAATTTTTCAAGGAAGCGATAGGAAAATCTGAGTAGCGCAATAAAAGGGTAACGTGATTTTTATAACCCACCCCTGTGTGCATTCTAAATCCTCCATTAGCCTATAAATGTCAAGCGTGTTTTAACGTTATTTTGAGATTGTCAGAGTACTACATTGACGATAAATCGTGCGTTATGCGAGCCATTACGTACCCGTATCGTATTAAATCGTGTATCCAGGCTTCACTGTACACAAATGTGCACGAATGTACAAACATACGTATTTGTGTTTACGTATATTGTATGTATACGTAAAGATAATTACAGACATAATCGCTTCCTCCTTTCCACGTAAATGAGCGTACACGCTCTGTCGAAGCATCCGGCGATTTTCCCTCTCATGCTACGTCCTGGACCGTTGATTGTCACAAGGACTCAAAACAGCGTACAACGAGACACTGACAGTGTAGTTTCGCGTCCTTTTATCGGTTGCACAATTTTTCGCTTCAGTATTGGTGAACGGCAACGCTTGTGCGGCGAAACGTCGATCATTCTCGTCATCGTCGGGTTCAAAGACTAGACACGATAGCACCGTGCAAGGGAAGCCGATATCATCGAGAATGAGATCCACCAGTTCAGTTGCATAAACGTTCATTACGTTTCACTATCATGCAGCGTTACAGAGAGACATCACGTGCATAAACTACCGACGGCAATATACGGATTACGCCTCGTCGTTGTTCACTCCGCATATATTTCTCTCCTCTTTTATGCCATATCTACTCGGGGATATCCATCAGTCGGTTTGTCTCGTCTCTCGTTCGCGAAGACCTCCGGCTACGTTCCTATATCAAACATTAGCGCACACATTATATATTCACGTAAAGATAAACTATGTAGAGCGCGATGAGATGAAACAGCAACACGTGTGCGTGACAGCAAAGAGCTACGACATCCGGAATGAAATATGAAGAAGTGCAAGGAAATTTTGAGAACAACGTTAAAAAAAAAAGGAACCCGTGCGTGAAAATTCTAGGGAAGCCCTGACGTAGGTCAGGACCTCGTCAGGCTAGGACGTGGATGCCCTGTCAGGAATTGCCCTTACACCGCCAGGTTGAGCCCCGACAGGGCAATGCTAAGGTTGCCAGGCCTATTTACAATATGGCTGACCTAAGGCAACCCGTTGAGGACCTTGCTGGGCTTAAACGTGGGTGCCCTGTTATGAATTGCCATAACACCGCCAGGTTGGACCCCGACATGGCAGTGCCAAGGTTTCCAGGCTTACTTACAATATGGCTGACTTAAGTCAACCCGTTAAGGACCTTGTCGGGCTTAAATCTGGATGCCCTGTCATGAATTGCCATAACACCGCGAGGTTGGGCCGTGGCAGGGCAATGCCAAGGTTGCCAGGCTTACTTACAATATGGCTGATCTAAGGCAACCTGTTGAAGATCTTGTCGGGCTTCGATCGGACAACCCATATTTGAAGAAGTCGGTATAATTACAACAGAACCAAATCGGACCCAAATAGGGCGAAAGTATCAGAGCCCTAATTATTTCAAACATGGAACTGACGAGGCAACCCTTTGAGGGCCCAATCGGGCTTCACGGGGAGTTAGTTCCGAGACTCGCCATGAGATGTCGCATACGGCGTGCGCTCTCTCGCATACGGAATGTGCAAATAGTATGCTTATATAGCCGAAGTGGGAGCACGTGTTGTATTCGACACCGCAGAGTCAGTCAATTGTGTAAATGAAACTCGGTCTTTGAGGTTCCAAACAGCACAAAAACCCCAAAAACTCGCTTATATGCGAATGGAAAAGTTATTTTTATTCGAATGAAACAGTTAAATCGACCTTTTAACTGAGAATATAGGGCCCATATTTCCGGGGGACCAATTGTCTGGAGGCCAATTTTCCGGGGCCAATTTTCCGGAGGCCACTTTTCCTGTTAGGCTCTTTTAATTATGGTAACCAAAACCATCGAATGATGAATGGTACGAAACTTTTAAGATATTGGCGATTGTCTCATGTTAGTCACATCGCAGCCAGGAGTTTCAAATGGACGGTGTCTATATTTACGGTCCTCAGAGAAATTTCTTGCGGTAGTGAAAATGTCCAAAAAAAGCGTTCAAACCCTCGAGGAATTTCGTGAATTAGTGAAAGTGTCAACAAATAGCGTTCGAGAAATTTTGTGAATCAATAGAATGTGCCCACAAAATCATAATAGACGCCATATTTAAACGAGAATCTTCTGATAATTCAAAATCTAATATTTAAGTGGCATATAATTCATTTGAACTAAAGCTATTGTCACGTGTCCATATCATGAGTATAATATTGAGTAAGGACAATTATATACCGATGATTAGCGATTAAAAGGACGTGAGTCACCTCATTTACAATTTACTGAGTAGCAGAAGGTATCCCACACAATTTCCGTGGAGCTTTTAGACTGAGCTAGAAAAAAACGTTCATATACCCCCCAGGCCAAAAGTTTGGGTACACCTCACGAAATTCCGAGCCACTCTAAAAGTTCGATAACTTAGTGAAAAAAAAGATAATCGAATTTCCATAGCGACATTTTAAAAAGGGTATATCAAGCGTGATTTTGCTTTTTTAACAAAAATTTTGCGATTTTTTTCAGCCCTGTGCACCGGTTTGAAAATGGCCGTTTTTTGACTTTTTTTTTGCTGTTTTCAATCGATTGCACAGCGTCGAAAAAATTTGTTCGTCAAGTTTTTTTGGAATATCATTGAAACGGTAACTAATAGTTGCAATTTCATTTTTTACAAAATTTGGTGCGAATTTTTTTGTTTTGAGGAAGTTATGATTGGTTTACCTAAAAACGACCATTTTCAAAAAAGGAAGCGGAACTAAAAAACTTTGAAGTTCAAATTAAATTGTCAAAAGGGAAAAAAGTTGCATGCCATCATGCTGAATTGACTAAAATTTTTTTCAAAATTTTCTTTTGAATTTTTTTTCTCACTATTTTGGGGCGAGCCTCTAATAATTTAAGTGGCTCAAGCTCGTAGATTATTGAGTTTGGGTTCAATTATCACGCGAGAAAATCTTATTTGAACATTTTGAGCAAAGTAAGACAATTAATATAAAATTGTTTTTCTTTCTCGTTTTTTTTACAATTTTTCAAATTTCGACCAAAGAAATGTGGCAACAAAATTTTGAAAACATTATAAAAGGCTCAAAATATTCAAACAAGAAGATTTTCTTGCGTGATAATTAAGCCCAAATTCAATATTCTACGAGTTTGAGCGACTTAAATTATTAAAGGCTCGACCCAAAATAGTGAAAAAGAAAAATTCAAAGGAAAATTTTGAAAAAATTCTAGTCGATTAAGCATGATTGTATGCAACTTCTTTCCCTCTTAATAATTTTATTTAAACCTTAAAGTTTTTTAGTTGCGCTGCCTTTGCTGATAAGGGTCGTTTTTTAACAATCATAACTCCCTCAAAAATAATCGCACGAAATTTTTCTAAAAAATGAAATTGAAGTTATTGGTTACCGTTTCAAGGATATTCTAAAAAAAATTGACGATAAAATTGTTTAGAAACTGTGCAACCGATTGAAAACAGCAAAAAAAAGACAAAAAACTGCGATTGTCAAACCGGTTCACCGGGTTAAAAAAAAATCGCAAGAATTTTTCTAAAAAAAAAAACAAATTGAAGCCTGATATGTCCTTTTTAAAATGCCGCTTTGGAAATTCGATTATCTTTTTTTCTCACTAAGTTATCGAACTTTTAGTGCGGCTCGAAATTTCGTGGGGTGTACCCAAACTTTTGGCCTGGGGTGTATGATTGAATATGATAAAAAATATATATTTCAAAATAATTTGGAACACATTATTCAAATTCAAACAATTCACTTGAGTGCCATTCAGTCGTTAGGATCTTCTTTTCACATTACCGATATCATCATTGTAATGTTTGTGAACTAAAAAATTCAGCTTCCTGTGCGGAAATTTGGTGGGTTATCCCAGTTTCCAGGAAAATCCTGATGAGGATTTTTTAGGGATTGCCTAAAAGGGGAGTCCTTGCTAGATCCCTGCTGGGTCCACAGTGGTCTCCTCATTAACGCTAACCGGCAACCTAAAAATTCATATTTTGATTAAATCTTCATCAGGATTTGTTGGGGTAACCCTGAAATAAGTATTCCTGTGCAAAAATGTGCTGGGGTCTTCCAGTTACCCGTAAAATCGCGATCGGGTTTTCGTAGGGATACCCTAATAAGGGAGTCCTTGGTGGATCCGTGGTTGACCCCAGGTTGATTCCTTATTATAACGTTCAACCCTATAATTTTAAAGTCATATTTTTTGTGATTACATTGATTGCGACTAATTATAAGGCGCGCTTCAGCAAGTCATTTGGGAAACACACGTTCAAACAATGTTTTAGTCATTAATATAGACAAAGTGTGTAGCTCAGGTGCAATTTCTGAAAAGTGTCCATTTTAATAAATATAATTTATTTAACGACCCGATAGGATTCTTCAACAATCCGCTATGGATCATTCAAGCATCAAATAAGATCCACCCTGGATCACATTCATGGATTCATTTGAGAGTTCCTGCTGGATTCCATTTTACAAACGCTTTATTACAATCATGGAATCTGGTCCGATCTCTAGAAGAATCCCTATCCGTGACTAGGATGAATAAAGGGAATCCAGCGGGATCCCTACCACATCACGGGCTTAGTTGATCCAACCAAACTCTTAGTGCTCTGAGCGCGAGAAGAGAAATTGGTTGGATTAACTAGATGGTTGGTTGGATCAACTAATTATATAGTTAACTTAGTTATGGTAACCAATAATCTAGTTGATCCAACCAACTACCTAGTTAATCCAACCAATTTCTCTTCTGGCTCTCAGAGCACCAACTAAGTGTTTGGTTGGACCAACTAAGTCGTTTTTTCCGTGCAACTCCTGCACGAATTGAAGTTGGATTCCATTACCACGGGACGACTACTTTAGTGAATCAGTATAGCCGTCGATATTATTGCAAATGCGAATTTCCTCCCTTTTAAGATGTTTCCAAATGAACTTTTACTGCGATAAAAATCCAAAGCTCTGATTTCATAAAATTCGTTATCTCGTGCCCTACCTATCAATTCCATTGCGCTTTATAGCGTGAATCGCGTTATTCATCGGTCTCTGTAATGAATCGAAAAGTTTCCTATGGAGAAGAACTACCAACACACCCCTAACACTTTATATAATAGTCGTGACCTCCCGTGACGTTGGCAACTTCCCTTTTCCATCTCCACGTACAACGTGAAGAGGGACAGGGAGAAAGGTTCGGATGACATACGTACACGTATGTAGTCCGTAAGAGGGAATGAAGGAGTAGAAGAGCGTGAACGTCGACGAAGTGGGCCGCAAACTTTGCGAATGTAGGGTCGTGAAAATAATAGACGCGATTCAATAACTGTGGAAAACGTCGATGAGCATAAATGAATTGTGGGTGAAATTCAGCAGGACGATGCGGAGATGAAAAACTCTCGAATGAAAAAAAATTGTTGAAGATTAAGTATCATTCGAAAAAACGTGCGTTTTTTAAAAATATTTATTTTCTTTCTTTACCAGTGATTTTTATCCTGTCAATCTAATCATGCAAATGTCAACGATAAAAATTGAGACCAAAGTTGATTTTCTACTTCATGTCGACTGAAAATAGGAATATAATTAAAATACCATTTTCGACAGATTTTCCATTATCTTTTTCCTCATTACAAAATTTCAAATTTCGTCTATTTTCATGGTCTAAATGAATATACCGTTTCAACAGAATGATGGCAATTTTTTACAATACTCTAATGTATTATTTTAAAAAAGCCAATTGAATTTTAGGTTATGATTTTAAATAATGTTAAGTGGAATTATTCTTAAACAAAACTCGAACGGAATAAAATTAGTGGCATTGCTTTCAATTCTTTACTAATAAATTAAATTCTTTGTTAAAGAAACACAACCTCAAGGTGAACCTACGTGATTAGTCTTTCGTACAGTAAAATATATTAAGAGACAAATATTACATTTAAGTATCAATGTAAATAAATAAATATAAAAATATAAATATAAAAAATATAAAAATAATTAATGTAATATTGATAATTTCCGTTTGATCTTAATCTCCCTGCCAATAACTATTATTTGCTCAGATTTTTCAACCAATATTTTTTTTTTAATGGCGACGAAAAAGAATCATTCTTAGAAAATTAATTGTGGACAACCAATTAAAAATGAATTTGTCGAGATATGAATCTATATAATCAACTATTGAAACTTTACAGCTGTAATTACGTCACTATAACTATGTGAAATATTACCTTTATAAATTCACTATGCCGTGATTCGTCTGGACCGTTGGTAAATTGACCAATTGTCCGGTTGGTTCAATAAATATTTTATTTGGTCAACAAAGTTTTACTTATTATTGTTCTGCAGCGCCTGTCGAACGGTTTTGAAAAATTGCTCGTGACAGACAGAGAGCAAAATGATTCCATAAACTGTCGGTATTAGTACAAAAAAAAAATTTTAAAAATGAAATCCAGGCGCTGTGAATTCATCTGTTTAGTATAAGTTTTTTTCAAATTTAAGAAACCCTCTTAGAATTAATTTAGTCAAGTTAACTTTTATGATTTAATTAAGTATTCGAATTTATTTAAGTTTTGGAATTTAATTAAGTTTTAGAATTTAATTAAATATTTGAATTTAGTTAAGTTTCAGTATTTAAAATTGACCTCTATACGCGTTGGAAGGTAACAACAATGGCTCCTAAATTTTAAGATCGAAAATGGAATTATTGTAACCGTTTGTAGAAGAATTTTTATCAATCACACTTAGTGATTCGGTATGAGACGAGACTGTCAAGCATCTTGGTCAATTTTTCTCGCGTTCGTTGTTTGTTTCAATGTCTTGTCTCGATCGTTTGCTGTCAAGATCAAGCCGTGTTTCGAGATGAAATTAGCCAACGGACAAGCGAGATCGAGCGAGAATCTCGAAATCCATGCTTGTGGAAGAACGTTTTTCAAAATTTTTTTTTAATTTTATTTTTTCCATCTTACTTATGATGTAGTAACACTTTTTCAAATGTCAATAATATTTTTTGGTACAAAACATGATAATTGATTTGTTTTCAAAAGAAATCTTTGATTTTCCTTTCCTTGATATGGTTCATTTTCAGGTGACTGAATAATTTTACTTTTTTCGGCATAACTGATCGCAACCCAGTTTTGCTCAAACATTCCGATGTACATGACGACAATCCATAGCAATTTTTATTCCTATTGCGAATTTTTTTTTGATGGACATTAAAGCCAAAATACTTTTTTCGGCCGTTTTCGCTCACATAGCTATTTACAGCGTAAAAAACAATACCTTTGGGGCTTTAGTAAACATTGGTTTACATTCTACAAACATTGAGAAATAGTCAGGAATTTTTTTAGATTTCTTGAAACATTTTGATGCGTTGAAAATTGTACGCAGAAACAGACGACCCAGTGTGACCGCGGAAGCATCGGAATTACAGTGTGGCCACTGAAGGTTACAAAATTTTTGACGTTTGACTCGCTGTTGTCAATTGGTATAAATGACATAAACGACCGAGAATCTTGAAAAACAAGATGTCATCGAAACAAGATCGAGACAAGATCTGAGCTCGCCTCTCAAATTCGAGAACAAGAAAAAATCTTGCTATATTCATTCGATCGAGAATTGGCAAAGATCGATGTTCAATTGTGTGAAGAGAGTCTCGATATTGATATTTTCTCGTCTCATCTCGCTTGCCGAATCACTATTCACACTAAAATCTGTCTACCGTCAGAAAACAGTAGTCGACGATTATAGTTATCTCTAAACCATTCACAATACAAACGGGAGAGTGTTCTGTTTGCTGGTCTCGATTATCTTTGAATGAGTGAGCCGGCGAATGCACATTTTACAAGACGATCGAACTAGTTTAGCGCGGAACTTTTCTATCGTCACTTTTTTCTCTCCCTCTCTATCTCTTTCACTTTCTCGCTCACAATTCTTCTCACACAATCTCGAAAATATGCATATCACAAGACACGAATGATGATATACATTCGCACGAATGTGGGTCAGACCACTCACTCCAGTTCTTGGCCAGAGTCGCCTTCGCATTATATGTGGTAAAACCACTATTATGACTATTATATGCATATTTCTTACTCGCCAGCTTGGCTTCCCGAGGGCCATCACTCACGCGCGAGAACTACCACCCACGATGTTCTCACGCATCTTGCTGTTACCAGCTTTGATCATCTCGCTACTAAATGTGCGAGTTTATTTCCATTGATAAAATTGTTCAAAAATCGTTAGCGCTATATCGGACATCGATAGACCAATGATCAGTGTAAATCAATCTGCAGGAATATGTTTTTACACTGGGAATCAAGTTGATTCTACTTCTGAATTGAGTGAGGATGTTCAACTTTGCAGCGTTGAAATGCAACGAAAAAAGTTTTTTTTTCAATTTAGAACCCTTAAGGATGTGTTTTCAAAGTGAAAAATGGTTTTAATGTTTTTTGGGGTCTCTATTAATGATTTAGGATTCTAAGTAGACAAACATACAGGTAAACAACACTGTTAAGTGTTGTTTACCTGTCTAACCCCACATTGTCATTTGTCTTTAGGCATTATGATCACGTTTACACTTAATACAATCTCATGCATTTTTTCGCTTGCCTAAAATCAATAGATTACAGGTAGCAATTGTTCAAAAATTCAACCCAAATGTGAGAATTGCGGGACTTTTTGGGTGTCACGATAAACGGTTTGACAAAATGGTCGATATTCTTTAAGACACTTATTGCCGTTACATGTCATTACATTGAACATTGCTTAATTGATGAAAAAAATCGAGTATTAAGACAGTTTTCCGTATTTGAATCCTCTGAGAAGATTTTATGTTATTCATCATTGGAAAATTCGAAGGATTAAGGACCTGTTACATTGACCTGTAAAGTTATAAGAAATGAAAAATTAATTATCATCCACTAATAAAAAGTTGATGGAAAAAATACATCGAAATATCGAATTTTGTCCTCGTTTTGTTAAATTGTTGGTGAGTCTAAATTTGTGTAGAATTTATTACGTAATTTCATTTTTACATCTCATGTTATTTTGAGTTAATATTTATACACGATAAAGGTGCTGATATTCCTTTATAATAAGAATTTTTTTTTAACTAAACGTAGAAAAAGTTAACGAGAAAAGTTTGCGAGTTTGAAGAGGTTAAAATAACCCTCACACGGCAACTGATATTTTTGCGAAAAAGATTTTTTTAATTCTATCTTAAGACCTCAGAAGGTATTTAAAAAAAACATAAAAATAGTCATCTTGGCAATTATGGAAATTTAAAATAATTTTGGTCTGAAAGTCTGCCAACTGGAACTTCACATATCGCCGCATCTCATGATGTACGATGAGACCCCAAAATGTCAGAAACATCAAAATTATTATGTTGAAGTTTGCAACGTTTAAATGCATCAGAAATAGTTTATTTGCTTGTAAAAATCATTCCTTCCAGGAAATTTTAAAATTAAAAAATTGTTGTAATACATTTTGGAGTCTTCATTGAGGATTTGAAATGCTCAATGAGAGAGCAAAACATTGGTATCACTAAAAAAGAATCGAAAAAAAATATTGTCATTTCATTGCAACGATACAAACTTCACTCAAAATTGTAGGTTGGGATAGCTGGTTGATAAAATAATAAGAATTATCCAACTTTTAGGAAAAAGATATTTACATATTCATATAAAAACCCCGAGTGAGGTTTTCTGTCCTACACATGAGTAGTCCTACACAAAAAATCCTACACATAATAATATATTATTATATATTAACTAATATATTAATATATTATTATAAATTATTTTTAATAATAATATGTGTTTTGTATGAATGAGATTCAATCCTACACATTTTCTGTGCTACACAAAAAATCCTACAAAAAATATCCTACACGTTAATAATGTCCAGTGATTTTTATCCTACACATATTGTTATCCACCATATTACATTCTATACAATTATTTGAACGTGCTACACGAACTTATAACCGAACATATATTCACATATTTTCCTGCCATATGTGTAGGATGATAGTCTACGTTTGAATAATTGTGTAGGGTATTACGTGTAGGATAACAGCCTGTATTATAAAATTTAATTGTGTAGGTAAATATGTGTAGGACAATAGTCTGTATTTTGATAATTGTGTAGGACATTATGTGTAAGACAATTGCCTGCACCCAGAAAAAAGATCTAGTACATTTAACTAAATCCTAGTCAAGCCAAATAATTTTTTTAAGTTGTAGGCCGGCCTAATACGACTCTATTCATATCAACGACATTTTTTTTTTGAATGACCTACTAGAAAAATATATTGCGATCTAATAAATTTTTATTTAATATTAATAAATATTATTTCAAACTGAACAAATATGTATTTAAATGAAATAATTTTTTTTTTTAATATTTACACAATACATATTTTTAAACATTTCAATCTTTGAATGTATAACTACACATATGAAGTCTACAATTTCGTAAAGCTTTCGTCTTTTCTTTAACAGAAGGGAGAAGAAAAAAGACCCTTTTTTATGGGAATCCTTTTCGGGGATTCGATCATCTTGCGTTTTGCCGCAGTGTTCAATGTATTAAATATCCATGCTGAAAAATAAGGATATCAAACATAGACGAGCTTGGAAAGGATATTGGCGTCGAGAGGCGGGTTCGCTTGCGCGAGAGGTAGCCACCTGGCGGATTTTTGGGGTACTGGCAAATCTGCAGATATGATCGGATGAGATTACGGGTGAATAGATATTTAGTAACAACGAATAGAATTTTTCTTCAACGCCTGTTTCTCGATGACAGGGAATACAAATAAATAAATATTGTGTAAGGAAATATCGCCCAAAATTGGATGGAAAGAAAATTTTCTCTAAAGCAGTAACTAAAAAATAATCAAATAAACGATTTTTAGTACCTACGGCTAGATCTTTTTTCTGGGTGTGTATAAGAAAATATAATTGTGTAGAAAAATATGTGTAGGACGTTTTAATAATTGTGTAGGATGAATATATTGCGATATGAGTTCGTGTAAGACGTTCAAATAATTGTGCAGGATGTAAGATAATGGTGGATAATAATATATGCAGGATAAAAGTCATTGGACATTATTATCTATAGGATAAATTATGTACACGGAAAAAACAACTTAAACGAGTTGGTTGGGGCAAACCAACTGGTTTGTAAGGTATGCTCTTAGTAATTAGTCGGTTGGGGCAACCATTTTCGTGGTTCCCGCAACCAACTTTTTATTGAGTGGGTGTTTGGCAATCGATATAATAGTTGCGGTAACGACGAAAGTGGTTGCCCCAACCAACTAATTACTAAGAGCATATCTGACAAACCAGTTAGTTGCGACAACTAACTCGTTTTTTCCGTGCAGAACTATACCCATGTGTAGCACAGAGAATGTGTAGGATCGAACCCCACTCAAACCCCCTTCACGTATATTCATGCCTGATATTAATATCCACGGGCAATAAGTGTTAATTTTGAGAACGGGGCTAAATCTTCTTTATCTCCTGTATATCAAACCCTCGCAGACTGTGCAGCGAATTCTATTTTCTCGACCCGTCGGACTGGAATGCCGCCTTAAGAAAAACGCACGAAAATGAGCGCCAACAACCAGAAGCCCGATCAAATTTCCAACAAAATCTTCCGCGCGAAATAATGAAGACGAAAATGCTCGAGAGTTAGAAGTAGAGGAAGAAGTGGAAACGGCCGTGTACCGGTCAGACAGTCGGCTCACTAACCTCCGGTATTAAACCCGCGAGACTAATTCATGGATCGTTGCGTGTAAAGTGGGTGAAAAGAAGCGGTTACACGTGGTTAATGAATGAACGCGGAAATTCTCTTGGCTTCTGTGAGAGCTTTGTCACAAATTGCGCTCTCGCTGTCCCCAAAAATCTAAAGATAAACGCTCTATGGACTTGAGGTAGACGTAGGTAAGTAACTACATCATGAAGGCGAACGCGTATTTATCGATGCCGAGCAAACGGTCGCAAGTAAAGCTTTCTCAAGTGGACAATTAGCGTGGTTAGCGCCCTTTTCACAAGCGCGTTTATACATAGTTAACGAGCAAAAAGGGCAGAGACCGCGCACACGAATCATCGCATGAATGTTAGTTACTCGGGATACTTTTTGGTTCAAGAAGTGTATCAGTGTGTTGAGTGAAAGATGACCGATGTTGAGGATATAGAGTGATGCAGTGGGTACAGAATTAGGTGGTTAGAACGTCGTCTCGGTTATAAAGCAGTTTACTTCGAGGAGGGTTAAGGGAGAGGGGCGCATATATGAACGGGAGAATTTCGGACGCGGAAGGAACGTCGCGGCGAATTATCCGCGTCGGTTGGAGTCGTTGACCCTCCGCTTTTGCAATGGCGACCAGTGCGCGCCTTCAACGTTAACGAATATCGTTGGACTAACAAGCTGGCGGGAAAGGACGGCGAACAGTCGAGCGCACTCTATAACAGGGGCACATACACAGGTCAACGTTTGCTCGTGTTATATGGGTTATCTTCAATATGTATATATATGGGTCATTCCATGACAAATCGACCAATACTTGGAATCGACCCATTTCAGTTTCGATGAAATTTGATCAGTAGTTTTCTTCTATGATAAAACGAAGTTCTACTAAAGGAACAAAATTTTAGAAAAAATTGTTGGCAGTTGTGCAAAAATCAAAATTTCACAATTTTTTCAATTTTTCAAGTTTATTTTTTGTAATATCTCGCAAAGTTACGAAAAAATCGTTCGGGAGTCGTCTTAAAGAGTATACTTGGGGCTACGGAAAAAAAACATTCCGAAAAAAAAGGTTGAAAAATGATGAATTTTGAGAATTTTGAATTTTTTAAAATCGTGCATTACATTTTTTGTTCTATTTTTTAATTGTAATATCTTGTACTGATCTTGAAAAATCCTGAAATGTTCAGAATTGTGTATCTTCTTTCAAAAATATAAATTTTTGTAACAACATTTTTTTTTACCTCGAAGTTAAGTCAAGTTGAGTAATCATGAAATTTTGTATATTTGAGCAGTAAAAATTTCAATTAATGACAAGAATTTATCATTAAATGAAATGTGTACTGCTCAAAATTACAAGATTACATGATTGCTCAAGATTACTTAACTTAGAGGTAAAAAAAAGAAATATACTTATCAAAATAAAAAGTTCATATTTTTGAAAAAAACGCGTTTCTGAAAATTTCAGGATTTTTTAAGATTAGTACAAGGTATTTTATTTTAAAAAATTGAACAAAAATTTCAATGTTTATTGTGGATTTTCACGATTTAAAAAAATTGATAATTCTCCAAATTCATCATTTTTCAACCGTTTTTTTAAAAATTTTTTTTTCGTTGCTTCAAGTACTTTTTAAGACGCACCCAGAACGATTTTTTCATAACTATAATAGTTTTCGAGATGGTTAAAAAATAAACCTGAAAGACTGAAAAAATGGTGAAATTTTGAATTTTGCGTAACTTTCGGAAAAAATTTTTTATTTTTTTTCTCTTGGTAGAACTCCGTTTTATGATAAAAGAAAACTTCCGACCAATATTCATCGAAATTGAAACGGGTCGATTCCAACTATTGGTCAATTTGACATGGAATGACCCATATATACATACGTATATACAAATATCTTTGTCATGCTCGCGCCAGGGTACCTCTATGTCGCGAATAAATTAGGCGTCCCTTTCGACCTAGTTGCGTAATTAAAGTTCCCCTCGGTGAATCTCTCGAGAGGGTTAGACACATATATACACGTACGGAGATGCATCCAAACGGGGGAGAGATGCATGTCGCTTGTCCGCTTGTTACACGACAGTAGAAATTATAAGCTGTACCACCACGAGGCTGGAAAGCCTACGTGCATCGTCGACGCATCCAACAGAGATTTAAGAGAAGGCTAAATACCATTTTTATTCAATCCCTACATTATCGACGTATCATCGTTGGCCAGTCTTTCTCCGACAACCGTGGATGAAAATTAATTACATTTTGACAATTAAGAGGGGGATAAATTAATTAACAATTAATTGTCAATTCAGAGGCTAAAATGCGTTACAGCTAATGCCAACGAACTCATTCGAGCCCCCTAAATCGACGGCAGTATGGAAGAAGGGCTATCTCAAATTGTGCTAGAAGAACGTGCTATCTCAAATTGTGCTAGAAGAACGTGCTATCTCAAATTGTGCTAGAAGAACGTGCTATCTTAAATTGTGCTAGAAGAACGTGCTATCTCAAATTGTGCTAGAAGAACGTGCTATCTCAAATGATGAGAGAAGAAGGTGGTATCTCTAATTGATCACAACTGGAGATACCACCTTCTTCTCTCATAATTTGAGATACCACCTTCTTTTCTCATAATTTGAGATAGCACGTTCTTCTAGCACAATTTGAGATAGCACGTTTTTCTAGCACAATTTGAGATAGCACGTTCTTCTAGCACAATTTGAGATAGCACGTTCTTCCATACTGCCGTCGAAACATTATAGGTTACTCGTCAGAATCCATCGTGCTGCCCTCACTCGCACGTCTGTGAGCTACATTTCGCCATTTCGTTTTTCAATAAAACTACAATTTATCGATATTTATCTCTTGATGCGCCATCCAAACTTACGGCGTGTCATTTTGATAAAATAATGTCGAAAACGTCTCGATATTTGCAGTATCGTGGCGTTCTTCATGGAGCCTCACTCTTGGTTTTACCCGAAATGCAGTAAAAGTTTAATGATTTAAGTTTTTCAATTAGAGTTTTTTGGTGGTAAATGAATCTGTAATTTTTTTTTTTCGGAAAAATGATGTTAAAATTTTATTCAATTCCATCCATTTGTATAAGAGCAAGTTTGGATGGCAATTTCGAGGTGTTAGTGTCGGTATTTAGCCTCCTCTTAAAAAAAACGACTTGAATATTTTTTATGTATTTTCCGAGAAGAGTTTCGGTGGTTGATTTTTTTTTTGTGATACATGTGGAAATAAATTTGTGGTCAGCACGTTTATATATGCGCTTGAAATCTTTTTTTCGCGAGGTAAACATAGAAAAAGGTAACGATAATAGTCGGAACGCTCTTTTCAGGTTCATCACCTCATAATTTCTATATTGACGAAAGAGATGCGACTTACATACGCAATGCAAAAAAAAATGACCGGTGAAAAATGAATATTCATGTCTAAAGCTTTCAAAAAGGTATGTGGTAAAAAGGTAAAGTAAAGGTAAGGTTCAGCTGAAAATTTACGATGTCAAATTTTTGTCGATTTTATTGGACCTGTAGTTTCATTAATTATTACATTAGTTATTACAATATTGTTCCATTCTTCGAAAGTACAAAACAAAAATTTATTTTTTATTTTCATCGTTTAAATAATTTATAGAAGGCGCCAAAGTCGAAAATGTCTTTTCCCATGGCCGATAGTTAATTTCAGAATTGGCCAGTCTGAAACAAAAAAATAAAAAAGCAGTTTAAAGAGGAAAGTTTCTTACACAACAACTTACTACTGTTAATGAAAAATGGATTTTTTTTTTAATGTCGGATGTTTGAAATAAATTGTGAAAAATTAAATTTTCATTTTCATTTCAAACATCCGCCATTTTTGTAAATCGATTTTTCATTAACGGTAGTTAATCATTGTGTAAGAAACTTTCCTCTTCAAAATGCTTTTTTATTTTTTTGTTTTAGAAAATTAATTTGTTTTTTTTTCGCATATTCTTCAAGTTTAGACTGAAGAATATATCCTCGAAAGAAAATTTTTAAATTCCAATAATTTATGTAGTTATAGTTCTAAAATATGAAAAAAGAGTCTAAAAGCGCCTTTTTTGTTCAGACAACCGCCATTTTGCAACAACCGTTTTCTCTGAAGTAACGACTATAATTTATTAAGAATCTTTTTAAATAAATTTTGCATCGGATGACTAGAAAGGTTCAGCCCTTTTTTTAGCCCCAACTTTACCAGCTTATAACTTATTTTATTTTCATTTTTTTCCGCATTTTTTTTTGTTTAGTATCAAAATATTAATACATCTGTTGCAAAAATTAGAATGGTAAAAATGTTTTGTTTTGTTTTATCAAGCCCGACAAAACACTCAAAATGTATGTCTCCAGACCAAAATATCACCTTAAGAAAAAATAATTAGAACATTTTCAGTTAGTGGGAAATTTTCTATCATAAAGCATTAACATTTTATTCGACAAAAAAAATATTACAATATATTTAAAAAGTTAAAATATTAAAATATATAATCCCTAGAAGCATAAAATAATTCTTAAATTAATGAATTCAAATTACGACGATTTTCCAACTAAACAATATTCGAGACTGTTGAAAAAAAGAATGGTAAAAATGTTTTTTTTTTTATCAAGCTCGACAAAACACTCAAAATGTATGCCTCCTTACCAAAATTTCGCCTTAAGAAAAAATAAATAGAACATTTTCAGTTAGTGGAAAATTTTCTATCATACAAGGCATTAACATTTTATTCGACTAAAAAATGTTACAACACTAAAATATATGGAGTATTCTTGTTGAAATTTTCACGTCCGAACCCGGACCCTCTTGAATAATTATGCAAAAAAAAATTCCGAAAAGTGTTCTGAAAAAGAAAAGACACGTATTTTTTTTATTAAGGCCGAGAATTGAAATTCTTCGTCGTACGATTTTAGTAAAAAATCCAAATTTTTCACTTACTCTCTACTCTAAACACGTAATATCTTGATAATCCGAGATCCAATCGAAAAACGCTGTAATTTATGTAATTATACACATGTATAATTACATAAATTATATTATATTATATATTAGATATTATATATAATATATTATATATTATATATTATACATTATATATATTATATATTATATTATGTATTATATTACATTACATAAATTGTATGTGTATAATTAAATAAATATTTAAATGTATTTCTGTGTATAATTTTTCAAAAAAATATAGTTCTGCATAATCTGGCTCAAAAATAAGGTCAAGACGAAACTTTGATTGGCTGTAGTTTTGCGGATTATGATCTTGCCCTTCTTATTCGGGTCTTAAAAGACCAGAATTATTTACAATTTTCTACCTATAGAATTTTCACAATTTTTTTATTTTATAATTCGAGGTGACGCACTTGCTGAAAAAACGTTTTTTTGTGTTTTATGAAGTCAAAACAAACTTTCGTGTGCCTACAATTTTGTAAAAAAATATCAATTGTTTTACTCGTTTTATAACGAACAAGTTTTGTTTGAAGCGTTTTTCGATAGGATTTCGAATTATCAAGATACGACGTGTTTAGAGTAGAGAGTTAGTGAAAAATTCAGATTTTTTACTAAAATCGTACGACGAAAAATATCAATTGTCGGCCTTAACAAAAAAATACGTGTCTGTTCTTTTTCAGAATACTTTTCGGAATTTTTTTTTCATAATTATTCAAGAGGTTCCGGGTTCGGGCGTGAAAATTTCAGCGGGAATACCCCATATACATTCCCTAGAAGCACAAAATAATTCTTAAATTAATTAATTAATTAAATCTATGTCAATTTTCCAACTAAACAATATTCGAGACTCTTGAAAATAACAATTTAGCAATTTGTCAAAGAGCACAGAGACTCGTGTTTCATCTCGGAGCTTAATAATTTTTCTCCAAGATTACGAATGAGCGACGTTGCATCGAGCAAGATGCACTCTCTGTGTCATGTGAACATATAAGAGAATCTTCTCGTGCGTATTAGCGAGTCCATCTGCGCGGCCTCGCCCATTAAAAACGACCGACTGCAATTACGTTTAAAAATAGCGACATAGAAAAACGGACAGGAGGAGGGGGTGGGGGGGGGGGTGAGAGATGAAAGAGAGAAGGAGAGGGTAGGATAGGTAGGACTGTTGCATTTGCCCGCTCGATTGCATCAGTAAATGCATCAGGGCTCTTTGCATCGTCCAGAGGAAGGGGAGAATGATAAATATAAGGAAAGAAGAAGAAGTAAAAAAAAATGGCTCACTCGTGGATCGCTTTTTTCCATCTTTCCGTCGGTTTCATTGTACAACTTTACGAGCTAACGATTATTAGTCAAACGGGACAAACCGACTCGAGTGGGCAATAATAGCTTTACGACAGAATGATTAGAGCAAGTGAATTCCACGCTTTCCTGGTAATAAACTCAACCTTGTAATTGGAAAGCCAATAATCAAACAAGCTGCTGTATTCATGACAAGGTGTAAAAAAAAAAATAGTGAGAGCGCGACCAAAAGAAATCCGGGCGTTCTCTGCGCTTACGTACGTTTTGTGAACGAATGACAAAAAAAAGAAGGTAGAGAGAGTGAGAGGGAAAATGGAACGAACAAGAGAGAGAGAGAGAGAGAGAGAGAGAGAGAGAGGGGGGGGGAGGGAGGGAGGTAGGGAGGGGGGAGGGAGAGAGAGAGAGAAAGAGAGAGAGAGAGAGAAAGAGAGAGAGAGGTGGAATGACTTATGTAACGATGGCAAATAACGCTAATGAGCCTACTCCTCCTTCTTGCGAGCTCCTTCACTCATCTTCAGCTTCTTCCCTTTCTTTGCTCATCTTGAACCGTGAACGTCGAAATCGTGAATTTTTCAAGCTACAAGTATTCTCGTGAATGTTGCAAAGCCGTTAGTATTTAACGCAAAAGCTTCAGGGTCTGTTATTGCACAATAGACGAGACGACAAACACACTTCGGTGATTGACGATTAAAAAAAAAAAAAAAAAATAGCTCACATACGCACTCCAGTTTTTTTATATATCAGACGAACCTCAAAATATTGCTTCTTCGTCTCTGGCGATATAATTTATTAGTATTATATAAGCGTGTTTGGTGAAAAACGTGCTTCGCACATTAATTGCATCAATTGTACCCTAAAAACCGTTCAGAGGTTTGAATAAGCAAAAAAAAAAGTTTCAGAAACGTTTATCGAAAGACGGTGACTTACAAGGAGTTACTTTCGGTTGCGGATTTTTTAAAATAAATACGGGAGCAAAATGGAATTAATTATTGGCAATTCATCTGATAAATCTAAATATGTTTTTTGTTATTCCACTCGGTAATTTTCTTTGTTTACATTCACGAGTAAAAATAAGGTGTAATATCCTTGCGGATCGGTTTTATAAATATAAAATGTAATTTGTAGACAGAAATTTTTTTTACGATTTCATCAAGTAATTGTTTCCTTGTTAAATTTTTCAATAAAAAAGAATGTTCCGTTAACGTTGCCGTAATGTTTAACTACGTCGTAAACTAATTTGTGAAATCCATGAAGTCAATTCATCTTATATGCAGCAAGAGACTGATTCAAAAAGGGACTATTTTTCGTTTTTTGCAGTAACATATTAAATACTTTCGGGGAGGTGAAAAAAGATGCCTGATAAGATGAGAGCTCTTAATAAAAATATTTAGCGGTGGCACATCGCATATTTTGATTTCCCATTCAAATAACACAGGGAAAAAAATTTCAAACTTTGAAATTTTATATCTCGGCTTCAAGTTAATGTAGCAAAATGAACGACACATGTACTCTTGTAGAGAATTGAACGCTCTACAAAAAAAGATCTCTTGTGATTTTTCGACAAACTCACTCCTTCAAAAGTTATTCAAGGTTAAAGTTAAATTTAGAGTAAGTTTCACTTTTTTTTTAGTTTCCGGCAAAATGTTGAAACTTATTACTAAATATCGTAAACACTTTCCTGAAACAAAAGTTTAAATTGCATTAACATAAATTACCTAATTTTTAAAGATTTTACCATAAGTTCACCCATATTCACAGTCTAATATATACATATGGGTCATTCCACCAATTCTAGACTAAAGTTGTGCCGGGGGGTCTGAATTCTGGGTAACAAAATTTTTTATTGAAAAGTACATAACAAAGAGAGCTTCCATGATTTTTTTCAATTTTTTTCGTCCAACCCTTTTGAAGATACAGTAGATCGAAAATTGCAAGATTTGCAATTATTGACTTTAGATATTAAAAATATCAATCCCTTGTAAAATTTCTAAAAATATATTAAATATTGGTTTTTGTATAAAAAAAGCTCAGCTTTCTGAAAAAAATATTTTCAATTTCCTCCAGTATCAGGAAAACCCCGAAAAATGAGGTTAAAAAGTAAAATACGCTTTTTCGACCAATGTGTCATTTTTGATATTTTTTAAAATATTTTTTTCGAAAAGCTGAGACTTTTTTACATGGGGAAGGTATGTTTTGATTTTGGGAATATTCAAAAATAAACCATAGCAAAATAAAGTTGAAACTTTTGTGATGAATTGCCGATAAGTATTGTGCTGCCGTCACGGTCGATACACGAACTATCGAATCAAGGTTGAAAATTTCTGTACATAGCATTATATTCAGCGATTATGTAGTGAATATATATGTTCAAAGTGTGAAGTGGGTAAGAAATTAAAATTATAATACAAAAGCGATATGACAAGGATCAAATCTTTATTATTTGTACTCTTCTTGTCACTGTTGACAGAGAAACATTTCTTACAATAGCTGAACCATGATTCTCGGCATCAGGGATAATACAATGCATAGATTGCGTCTTTTTTACAGCCACAGCATTAGCAAATCTGGACTTTAGCTGTGCTGCGCGTACTTCGTATTTCTCATTTGAAATGAAAGTGAAATCAATATTTTTAAATGACTCACGTGCCTAGTCATACAATGCCAAGGCTGATAAAAGTTCTGCTATTGTAAGAAATGTTTCTCTGTCAACAGTGACTAGAAGAGTACAAATAATAAAGATTTGATCCTTGTCATATCGCTTTTGTATAATAATTTTAATTTCTTACCCACTTCACACTTTGATAATATATATTCACTACATAATCGCTGAATATAATGCTATGTACAGAAATTTTCAAACTTGATTCGATAGTTCGTGTATCGACCGTGACGGCAGCACAATACTTATCGGCAATTCATCACAAAAGTTTCAACTTTATTTTGCTATGGTTTATTTTTAAATATTTCCAAAATCAAAACATACCTTTCCCATGTAAAAAAGTCTCAGCTTTTCGAAAAAAATATTTAAAAAAATATTAGAAATGATACATTGGTCGAAAAAGCGTATTTTACTTTTTGACCTCATTTTTTGAGGTTTTCCTGATACTGGAGAAAATTGAAAATATTTTTTTCAGAAAGCTGAGCTTTTTCTACACAAAAACCAATATTTAATATATTTTTAGAAATTTTACAAGGGATTGATATTTTTAATATCTAAAGTCAATAATTGCAAATCTTCCAATTTTCGATCTACCGTATCTTCGAAAGGGTTGGACGAAAAAAATTGAAAAAAATTATGAAAGCTATCTTTGTAATGTACTTTTCAATAAAAAATTTTGTTATCCAGAATTCAGACCCCCCGGCACAACTTTAGTCAAGAATTGGTGGAATGTCCCACATATATATTAGAACGTGAATAACTTTTGAAGGTGTGAGTTTATCGAAAAATCACAAGAGATCTTTTTTGAAGAGCGTTCAATTCTCTACAAAAATATGTATCATTCATTTTGGTACATTGACTTGAAGCCGAGATATTAAATTTCAAAGTTTGAGATTTTTTTCCTGTGTTATTTAAATGGGAAATGAAAGTATGCCATGTGCCACCGGTAAATATGTTTATTAAGAGCTCTAATTTTAATAGGCATCGTTCTTAACCTTCCCGAAAGTATTTAATATGTTACTGCGAAAAACAAAAAATAGTCGCTTTTTTTGAATCATTCTAATGCAGCAACAAAAAGAAACCCCAAGTCGTTTTCTTATTATTATTCTTCGACAAAAGTTTATTTTTCTGTAAATTTTTTGTTAAACATTTGTCTCCATATCAAGTACAGCATCTCTTTAATCAAGATCTACCTTTTCTCAAGCTGCTTTCTTCTCTGAAACGTGTCTAAATAAGCATAAAAATGTCAGGGCTCGATTGACTCCCCCACAAGAACTAACCTAAATTTATTCAGCGTTAAAACCCTCCGTGAAAAATGAATTATTCCACTGATTAGTAGAAATGTATCCGTGACCAGATCTACATCGTTACACTGTGATGGTAATTACAGTGCAGACTGAGGCGAGTGACTCGAAATGCATATTACTGTTGCAACGCGAGTGATAAAGTGATCAGCGTGTTGAATTAGCGTCAATTACGAAACAACCGGGGTCTTATCGCGATGCGCAACGGAATGCTTATCGGTGCAACGGTGGCTGTGATTGTGCAACAATAATTTGTACTGTACTCTCTCGAAAGTCCGGTGGAAAAAATTATGATTGGTAATATTGTCATTGCAAATGGCGCGTTATGAAATCGAACACAGATTCAAGACACAATCGATCGACATAAGCGCGCAATTTGTACCCGGAGGAGGATGCATAATGGCCTATAATCGCGTTATCAGCGTGGTCACTGATAAGCCATCTCGCGCTCGAGTCTCGAAACGCATGTATAAAGAAAAAAAAAGAAATGTCACAGTTTCATGTTCAAAGCTCTATAGTAGCGTAAAAACATAGTTCGAATCGTCGAATGAATGAATATATTATTGATAAGTGAAGCCAGTCAAGCTGAACGAAACGCGCAAGGAGCGAACGTCACGAATGCATTTTGCAACTCTCGAGCGTATTTTTTTTTCTTCTTTTTCTTTTCATTCCCATTCTTTACGAGCATTCACATGTTCTGTCCCACTTCCGACAGCGTTATTGGACTCTGCCGTACAGTTGCTGCAACAGAATTCTAGGAAAGTCAGTGAGCTCAAGGAACGTAACCAAAGGAAAAAAAATGCAATTTTTTTCCTTTTGCTCGATGATAAGGGAAAAAATGCAATTTTTTTCCTTATCTATGCATACTTAAGGAGCGTTGATTAGCATTAGAGAGGAGCAGGGTTGCGAAATTTTTAATGAAAAAGTAATGCATTAACCATTACTTTTTTATTAACCATTAACCATTAACCATTAAATTTTAATGGTTAATAGTTAATGAAAATGCAAATGCATTTTAAAAAATCATACATTGTTTGCAACCCTGCCCATTACAATGCAGTGTGTAATAGAAAAACATTCCATTACCCATTGCAATGTAATGTGTAATGGACAAAACTTTGATTGCAATTTTGGGAATGGAAAAATATAGATGAATAAATTATTGCAATTTTGCATTACATCATATTGATTTAGGACTTAGATTGTCAGGTACCTTAAATTCTAAAAAGCATCTATATTATTATTGCAATGTAATGTGTAATGGACAAAATTTTGATTGCAATTTTGGGAATGGAAAAATATAGATGAATAAATTATCGCAATTTTGCATTACATTTTATTGACTTAGGACTTAGAATTATAATATAGATGCATTTTAGAATTTAAGGGACCTGAAAATCTAAGTCTCAAGTCAATAAAATGTAGTGCAAAATTGGAATAATTTATTCATCTATATTTTTCCATTCCCAAAATTGCAATCAAAGTTTTGTCCATTACACATTACATTGCAATGGGTATAATGGAAATTTGTTCTATTACACACTATATTGTAATGGGCAGGGTTGCAAATAATGCATTACTTCTTTTAATCCATTTGCATTTTCATTAACCATTAACATTTAATGGTTATTGGAAATAATTTCCATGAGAATTTAATGGTTAATCAAAATAATTTCCATTAAAATTTAATGGTTAATAAAAATGCAAATGAATTAAAAAAAAGTAATGCATTATTTGCAACCCTGGAGAGGAGTGAAGCGGATTATATAAAATAGAATAAAATAGACGTTTCTTCGTGATTTTTATGATTACAATCCATAAATGCGATAGATATTCTTCTCTTATTCCTGATTGCGTATCTATGGACGATAACATCGATAAATATTTTGGGAAAATCGCTGTTAGGTTGAGAGATAAAAATAATATACAATCGAAGGAATGTCGAGATTTTCATCGATTCATTCGATGAAACAACGACTTTCCTGAAAATCGATATTAAAATAATGTCCGATTGAAATGTATTTGATACTTTTTGTTTATGATAATTTCTTTTCTCTTTTTTATGAATTAATCTTTTTCGTCTTATTCAATAAAAAAAATATGACTCACCTGGACTAGTCTGCCATGATAGACCACCGATGAACATTTTTCTGTAAACAAAAAATTTCATATGAGCCGAGAACGACGATGAGGATTATAATTATGATGATTTTGATGACTCGAGAGTGCTCGCTAACTTCTTTTTTTTTCTTTTCGTCTATTTACATTTCTCTTTCCCTTGGAAATTTCCTCATTGAAATTGAGACAGAGGGGAATCGTTGACGAGGAAACGAAAAAGAAAATGACGTTAGCAAAGATAGCGAGCACTCTTATTTGTCTTTTCATAATAATTGAATGAAAAAAGAATAAAAAAGTAAAAAATAAATTAAATCAAATTGCGGTAAAAAATCTCAACGTTGTGCGAACAATGAAACAAATTGTAGATTAAAATTCTATTTTCGATAATCTTTCTCAGGTGCGAGCAATCTTACTCACTGAATCCTATCATACAAATCATGGATGAGACAATTTAATTTCATTTATCAAAGAATTCCCACTTTATCTAAGACAATATACATAATCCTGACTTTACAGAAAAACAACTCAATTTATGCTGGTAAATCTATGAGCATGTTTATACACAGTTTTGTATTTCATATTTCATTATTTGTTATAATTATTTTTATTATTCTAAAACGATAAATATGATCATTATTCTTATTTATCGTTTTAATCGCCATATGTTCTATTTGAAAAAAAGACAGAGCTCTGCCTTTAACTAATTCTTTTTGTTTTTAGGATCTGAATAAATCATATTATTTGGTTAATTCGTAAAAATTATTTTAATAAACAAAGCTGACACTTGTCAGAATCGAGAAATTCAAGTTATTTAAAACGTGAATGGTTTTTAATTGATTGACCTTGATTGTATTACAAGGACTAACTTAATACTTCGTGGTCACACTTCTAATTCTGAATCTAGATTGAATAAAAAAAATGTTGAACCCATTTTGTACTCTGTATAACGTGTAACAAAATTTATTATTCATGAAATCAATTAATTAGCATATAATTACTCTTTTCACTAAAAAAATCATGTCTTCAATCTTCAACTTTAAAAAATGAAATTGATGAGTGATATTGTAAAATATCGTTTTTTAGGAGAAATCATAGTATGCGTTTCAAAAAGCAGTCTCATTTTCAGGATTTTGAAGAGGTACCAAAAATTATGAGAATGACCCTCGCACGAATTCTAATGCTCAAATTTGCAAACTCACTGTCCCTATCGACAGGGAATACTTAAAGCTCCATCATAGACCGATTAATTATAGATATACAGTATATAATCTAAAAGTTTAGGATCACTTTTCGAATGATCGATTGACAACAAAAATTGAGATCTCGGCTAAAATAAAGGTTGAACAATTATTTAAGATTTTGAAGATAGAAAGAACTAGCTTTTTATGCTTTTTTGAAATTTTTCTTCTTTTTTGGTAGCGCTTATTGAATAGCGTTGAACCTAATCGTTCTTTGCGATTCTTATTATTATCATAAAGTGAAATTTCATTTCTTGGGAAAACAATGATAATTTTTACCAAAAAGAACTTTTAAAAAAACACGATTTATTTTTCAATAGGAGTTTAAGAATTATTTTTGTATTTTTTATCACAAAGGTATTCAATTTTTTCTACAATAACTCTGGTTTTTAATATTGTACTGGTCAAATTATGAATTATTTAAAAATGTATCATTATTAGTAAATTTTATGCATTTGAGAGATCTGGTTTTCAGGATTCATTGTCGTAAATCAAAGATAACAATAACAATCATAATAGTGAAAATAATACATTTTTTAATAAAACTATTTATCATTTTACCAATATAAAACTAACGTTGAAATTTGTAATCTTTTTGTGTAATTTCCAGAGGTTCATCAAAAAGTAAAATAAATGGGATGAACTCGTGGATGTCTGACCAACAATGGTCACTGATAAGACTTTCAGAATCCCCTCCAAAAAAGATCTGATGGATCCGCAATGGAAGCACGGGACTTTTTTGTCTTGACATTATATTTTGAAAGCCATAGTTTTCGCATTACAGCGCATTTTTCCAAAACCACCTGGGGAAAAAATAAACAAAGTTTGCAAAATAATATGCCAAAAAAAAATGCTTTTCTTCTGTGTAATTTTTTTGTTCGCCATTTCCAACAAAATTCATGCGATTTTATGATGTTATATATATAGCAAAAATGAATATATTCAACGAAACCTAACCAGTGTTAAGGCGGTGAGTGACTGTAAGAAATGAGGAAAACAAATTTCGACAAGCCACAAATTATTGCAAATTATTGCTATAGGCTCATTATTGCTTTCAAAACCTGCTTGAGTAAAAAGAATGCCTTAAGAATGAGAACAAAATTCAATTCGTAGTCATTTTGTAAATAATAAAAAAAAATCCTATGCATAATAATGGCAATACATGCGTATAGTTATTGGTATTTTTGTTTCTGATTTTCAGATAACCCTTATCAAGATATCAATGGGGCACTAAAAAGAAGATTCTTTTTATTGTCTTCAAGATAATATCTCTGATAATTGTTAAGATTTTCATAACAATAAAAATTGCTATGAAATAAGTTGAACATGTACTCAATAAAATAACAATAACCCAAACATTTATCAATTAGTTATGTTCGTGAAAAAATTCTCAAGAATTGACAGATTTTTTTCATAGAGGAATTTTGTATAGGTTAATAAAGCAGATTCTTTCTACTCTCAAATGTGATCAGTATCATTCAAATACCCCTTTTTTCAGGCGACCTTTTGAACTTTTCAACTCAATAGGAAATTTAAAAAGGAATCCTAAATTCGGCATAACATAACATAACTGCGAAGGGTTGAATAAGATTAACCCTCGATCTGTACTATGAAATTTCTGTACTATGGATCCTAAGAGTCCTGTTGATATTTTTTGGAAGAAAAAAACGTAAAAAAAAATCTGAAGAAATTCTAAAATACTTTTATAATATCCATTTTGATGATCCAACCTTGTATTTAGCCATTTTCAGTAAAAGAAAAATGTTTATAATAATTAATGTAAATGAAGAAAAAATTTGGCTTGTGCCCTAAGCGACCCATAGCACAGACGAAGGGTTAAAAAATATTGATTCAAGCGGATAGTGTATAATTTGCAGAAAGGAAACACTGATTTTATATTTCGCAGGAGAAAATCCCTTTCCCATGAGGATATTTATTTTTGGTTTCATCGTGTTTCATAATCTCTCTCCCTCCCTCCCTCTCTCTCTCTCTCTCTCTCTCTCTTTCTCTCTCTCTCTCTCTCTCTCTCTCTCTCTCTCTCTCTCTCTCTCCCCCTCCCTCTCTCTCTCTCTCTCTCTCTCTCTAGACTCCCTTCCTCTTTCAACCCCACACGAGACGCGCAAGGCGACGCGAAACGACGCCACGTGATTGTGAACGATGCTCGAACGCGTCTGCGTCACGTGGTAGCAACGACGACGACGTCGACGTCGACGACGACTACGACGACGACGAAGACGACGAGAAGGAGACGAGACGCGTTTAGGGGCGCCGAGACTTACGATTCACAAAATCCAACGTCGAGGCCCGTCGTCGACGTCAACGACGACGAGAGCTCGGGTCTATTCGAGAAAAACGTCCCGCGAGTGTCCGAGGGAAATTTGCCAAAAATACGCGTTGTCGGTCTGAACGTCACGAAGAAGCCTTTTCCACGATGACACGCGGACGGTTTATGACATCGAAAATGTGCAACGACAATGACGAAATTGGCTTACATTATTATGAAAATGAGACACGAAACAAAATGAATATTGACAATTTTCACGTCATTTTCTAATCAATACAAATTGGAGAAAAAAAACTTCATCAATCGGCAAATGATTTATCCAAATGATTTTTGATACAATCAAATTATCAAAATTCTTCTATCTATACTTTTTTATTTAATTACTCTCTGATTTGCAAGTTTTCAATAGTAAAACGATCCACAAATATTTCCGCCCTTATATAAATAATTGAAAATAGCTGTGAATTAATTTATTTTGCAGAACTCTTTCGCGACAATTTAGGGGAAAAAATTGACTAGTTTTGGTGAAATTTTTTCCAAATATGTAACAAATATTAATTTAGCAATAAGACTTTTCGCAATAATTTCATCTCGTAATTTTACTTTACATCTAACGCTATTACATTTTATTCAATTATTTTTGGATCAATTTTTGGTCATACGTAAAACCGTCGAAATTTAGAGGAAAAGGTCACAATTATTAGGACGAAGAAAAATTAATCAATTCATGAATTTCTTTTCAACTATTTTATTGGAATTATCGTAGGTCTTTGTCAATATTTATCAAAATGTTCATAAAAATGGACGACAATTTCCTAAAAAAAAAATTATTCCAACCGGCAAAGCGTTGAAACAATAAATTCACCCGAATAATCCGAAAAATGATTTAAAATGCATTCTTATTCCAAGCTCATTAGCAAAAGTACGAAAAAGAGTTGATCAATAATTTATAAGCATTTGATCATAATGTAAGAACAATAAACAAGAAGAAAGTTCTTTTTTTTTATCCTCATGAGTCATTCCATGTCAAGTTGATCAATAGTTGAAATCGATCCCTTTCAATTTCGATGAAATTTGATCAGAATTTTTCTCTTATCATGAAACGAAGTTTTGCCAAAGGAAAAAAATTATAAAAAATTTTCGAACGCTATGCAAAATTTCAAATTTCACCATTTTTTGATCAATTTGCCAAGTTTATTTTTTAAATATCTCGAAAACTATCATAGTTACGAAAAAATCGTTTCGGGTTCGTATTAAAGAGTACACTTGGGTTACGGAAAAAAATGACGAAAACAAAATTTTGAAAAATGATGAATTTGGAGAATTTTACATTTTAAAAAATCGCGTAAATCCACGATGAACATAAAAATTTTAGTTAAATTTTTTTATATAATACCTTGTACTGATCTTAAAAGATCCTGAAATTTACAGAAATGCATTTTTTTTACAAAAATATGAAATTTTGAATTTCAGTAAAAAAAAAAATTTTTAACCTCCAAGTTAAGTAAAGTTGAGCAATCGTATAATTTTGTAATTTTGAGCAGTAAAAATTTCAATTAATAATATAAAAAAACAGAAGCATAATTGAATTTTCGTCTTTATTTATTTCATAAAGCGTTATGAGGGTAATTCCATTTGACATGAAATGGCCCTGATTAAATTCAGTTATTGGAGTAAATCCCTCGAAATCACGCCGGAAACGTTACGACGAAAGGGAAAAAACAACACGCGGAAAAAATTAATGCAAATTAAAAGGACGATTATAACGTGTGAGGACAGAGAAGAGATGGCGCGCGCGCGCGCGCGTTTGAGGCTTGAATCGAGGGGGTGGCGTTGGGGGTCTGGTGCTGGAAAAGGTCGAGCGGCAAGAGAACGAGAGAGGGTCACAAGGGGAGGGGGTAAAATCGCGAGAGACAAGAGAGCGCTCGTGAGTGACAGAGAGGCAACGAGGTTGCCGACTCTTCCCGCACTGAGAGATTGAAATCCCACGCGTGTCGATCATCCCTCCCCCGAGGCTTTCGATTACATTGCTCACGATCAAAGTTCCTAAGTTAACCGAGGGTCCCTTCATCCCTTCGACCCCTTGGATCATCGAAAAATGAATCCTCATCAAAAATTAAAAAAAAAAAAGAAAAAAAGAAAAAAAATTAATCAAATTTTGGATTCTCGTACCCTGGATCGTTGGGCACCTCGGCAAGCGATCCACTCGCCACGATCTCCTGGCTCTGGGGTTCCATGATACACAACGACTTTTTCCTTCGAATTATTATTAATTAATTAATTCTTATTTCTGCCTCTCTCAAAGAGATACACGAAGAAACTTCAGCACTGACGTAACACTGGAATTTTTTTTATTAAATTTTTTTTTTTAATTTATTTTTTTATTTTTCGCTCTATATTTACACACACACACATAAACACGATTTACGAGAGCGAAGAGGAAACACAAACGCGGAAAATCCGCAAAGATCTTGGCATACACTATTTTCCTCTCTCTATCTCTCTCTCTCTCTCTCTCTCTCTTTCTCTCTCTCTCTCTATCTCGCGCTTTTCTCTTGGCTTTGAGCGCGCCCGCGCTCTTCGTACCTCCCGCTTTGTGCACGTATTTGCGCGTGCGTGTGCTTTTTTCCGTGTACGTAAGAGGATTGCGTGTGTATTTGTCTATGTATGCATGTGTGCGTGTGCGCGTGTGTGTGTGGGTAAGTGTATGTGTGTATTTTGCCACTAGCCGGGTAAAAACTACCGCACACGAGACACAACGAGCGCGCGCGCTCTAGGAGCAATGCTTTTCCGGGGGGAGGCTTTTCCGCAGACTCGCTCGATCCTCACGAGCCTTATCTCCTTAATATTTAACGCACGTTTTTTTTTCTCTCGCGATATCAACCTCGTATCTTCCTTTGATCGGACGTAATTTCTCTTCTCCTTTTGCTCTTCTATCCTCGTTTATTCGTGAGTGTCGATAATCTCGTCGAATCTCTCCTTAAATCGTTGTTGATTGTTGTTTATGTTGTACGCGCACTTGTAACCGCGCATTCGGCGCACGTCGAAAACGTGTCACCGACGAATTTTTCGGCTGAATAATAATCCTCGGAATTTCGATTATTCAAAGTTGGACAATTAATTTTTTTTTTTAAATCTCTATTTTGTTTTCACTGCCAGAACACACAAACACATCGAATAGCGAGGATTTATGTATTATTCGAAATTCTTGTTGACTTTATTTCTCTTCGATTGTGCGAGAGCAAAATTCGAGCGGATCCAGGATATCGTTGAAGAAAACGTTTCGAAAGAAGATGAAGCGTTAGAAGAAGGAGGAGAAGTAGAAGAAGAAGAAGAAGAAGAAGAAGAAGAAGAAGAAGTGAAGGAGAAAGAGACTCGAGTGCTTTTACGATAGTATCTCGTTTCTTTCTATTATTCCAGCGTGACAATTGATCCTAGACGAAGGACCGGTGTAATCTAACGTGTTGTCAGCTCTCCGTTCACCAAGATTCTTCTTTTAACGTTTCTCCACGACGAGAATATCGTCGATTCTGTCGTTTGTCTCGTTCACAAGGGCGGATTTGTCTGCATATCGAGTTTCATAGGCTATTCAAGCACGAACCTCGTGTGCCTTGTTATCTATATGGATATATAGATATATATCTATATGCCTGTGTAGATATATATATATGAGCATATATATATGTAGGTTTTTTTTCCTTCGATACGAAACGGCCGGCGGGTATTATTAACCTACTACTGAACTACTAAAAACTAAGAAGGTAAAGAGGTTACGTTGGGCTGCGCGTTAGTACGGCGACTGATGACGGGCGGCGGCCGGTACTCGGACGTGCGACGCGCTCTGCTAGAGGTTCGACGCGACACTGCGCTCTCGGCGCGGGGCGACGTGCGGGGAGGGTGGGTGAAGGGTGGGGGGTACCAGCGAGTAGGGAGGAGAGCATGGGAGAGCCGCGAGTATGAGGGAGAGAGACGGCGCGAGTGCCGCGGGCAGCGGGGGCAGACGATGGGAATGCAGAGGCAGAAGGGTGGAGGAGGAGGTCGAGAAGAGGAAGAGGGAGTGGAGCGAGAAAGAGGACGAGGAGGAGGAGGAGGAGGAGGAGGAGGAGGAGGTCGGGGCACATTCGAACTGCGTAGAGTGGGATATGCGGGCAAAGGGAGGAGGGAGAAGGGGCGATGGAGGAAACAGCGCGAGACTCGTGGGTTCTCTGACGCGAAGGAGAGGGAAGGAGAGACGAAGAGAAGAGAGAAGATAACGCGACGTGCCGCGAGAGTGAGAGAGCGAGAGAGGAACGGAGTGAGAATCGGAGATATCGCGGGAGTGGAGGAGAGACGGAACAAGGTTGGAAGCTCCGAAACCGGAGGGAGCGAGAGAGGAAGAGCGAGGTAACGAGGGAAAAAGAGGGAATCGGAGATGCGAGGGAGTTGAAGGGAGATGGAGCGAGGCTGGAAGCTTCCGAATCAGAGGGAGCGAACGAGAGGGAGAAAGAATGAGTTAGATACTTCGAGCGAGTAAAAGAGAGATGGAAGGGTAAAAAAACAGTGGAGTAAGCGAGAGAGGAGTTGATATGGCAGTCGTTTCTAATACCGGCGGAGCGAGCGAGAGGGAGGGAGAGAGAGAGAGAGAGAGAGAGTAAGCGGATAGACGCGGGAGGGAGAGAGGGATAGATAAACTTGGAGTGTGCGCATTGTTGTCTTGGTGGTGGCCTCAGTAGTAACGGCACTGGCACACCGGCACCGAGAGGCGCAGGCACAAGAGCATCAGCAGCCGCAGGAGGAACCACGAGAAGTTGAGAAAGAAAGAGAGGGGGAGAAGGAGAGCGAGAGGAAAGAGGGAATGGAAGATGATGAAAAACGTTGCTCCGCGAAGGAAAGAGGGAGAGGAGATTGAGCTGAATAAGAGTCGGAGCAGAGAGCGTATGTGTGAGGTATTTGTGGGGATGCGTGCGAAATAGGAGAATGTGTTGGAGACGTATAGAGCCTGACTCAAGTGGATAGCGCATACACGAAAGATAGAGCCGGTGCCAAGCCTCGCTGCATCACGTGAAAGGAGAGTGAGAGGGAGAGAGGGACAGACGAAAAGTGGGGAAAAAAAGGCGGATGGTTGGGACACACGAGAAGCCTAGAATCGAGCGAGACGGAGTTGAACGCGATCGTCTGTATGCGAGCTCACAGAGTGAAAGAGGGAGGTATTTTTGTGCCGTTGGGCGTAGAATTGGAGGGAGTTAAGGATACGATAAAGCGGAGAAGCAGTGAGGTTGATAGAGGGAGAAAGAGAGGGAATCAGTGAGGGAAACGACGATGGTCACAGGAGGAAACGAGGTGAAGCCCGCCTCCTCTGTAAGTCTGTCCCTCTGATACTCGCCTGTTTATAATCTCCTGTGAAAGACACACCGCGCTGTTGAACAACCACGAGGTCGAGGATTGAAAAAATCACTCGGACCAGATGGCACTTGATGCAGTTGCGATCCAAGTTTTATTTCATATGTTATTTCATACGCCCAAATTTGTAATTATTGGAGATGATGAGTAGATAACGGAGACCAATGTGAAATCATGCAATTTGCGTGTGATGTATTCCGTATCATTCGCCAATAATACGTCCATGGAAATTTGGAATTAAGTTAATTTGGATTGGCTCCAAGTAAATTCTATTCGAAAAAAAGTGTTAACCAAAGACGGTACATTTAAATCAACCATTTTTTGGCACAGTTAGCAACAACATTAACATTTTTGGGATTATATCTACGGGTTAATATAGTCAAAAAAACGAGCATATTTATAAAATGTAGCGTAACTCTAAAACTACTAGGTTTTCGTGAAATCACTAAGATGATAAAAAGTTGCATACAATCATTGTGGATTCGATAAAAAAAATTCAGATTTTTTACAAAAGTTGTTTTTTCTATTTTTTCCTGTGAACGAGATATTTTTTTATCCTAAACAATCGGGTCTCTTACGTAATCTACACGGCTTTTTCATCGGAAAACCTCATCTACATGGCTTTTTCATTGAAAAACCCGTGGAGATGAGGTAAGAGATCCGATTGTTTAAGATAAAGAAATATCTTGTTTACAGGAGAAATTAGGAAAAATCTGAAAAAAATGCATTGAATCCAGAATAATTGTATGCAACTTTTTACCTTCGTAGTCATTTCACGAAAACCCAGTAGTTTTAGAGTTACGCTACATTTGATGAATGTGGTCGTTTTTTGCTAAAAAATGAATATTTTTGCAAAAAACAGTCACAAGTTTTTTGTGCGAAAAACAGTCGAAAAAAAATTTCATGAGTCGTGCGCCAAAATTACAATGCCAAAAAAAAAGTCGAAAAACGACCATGTTTCAAAAGGCCGGGTACCGGGTTCGAAAAAAATCGCAACAATTTTTTGGAAAAACTAAAATGAAGCTGAGTATGTCCCCTTGAAAACGTCGCTTGGCGAATCAAAATATCTTCTTTTTTAAAGCAGAGTTAGAACATCGACTACTGAATTTGTGTTCCTGAAATATGATCTAGTTCAAGACGTTAAAAACCATTATTATGGACATTTTAAATTTGTTTTTAATACTAACTAAATTTTATCAGCTCTCGCCAATTATTAAATTTGCCAAGAAAGTTTAATTAAGTTTATTAATTGTTTATATAGTAATGACCTAAATATTTTTCTTTTCTGAAACCATTGTTTTGTTGTCCAACTTAAAAAAAGATCTGCGAACAAATTATTCATTGTAACAACCTTTGAGAGAGAAACATTGAGATATTGAGGAGGAGAGGCAAAGACAAAGAAAGCATAAATATTTTTCATACTTCTTTGCCAAGCTGATAACCAAAGAAAGAACACAAAGAGCAATTGAAAAGGGTTGATACGAACGCGATATTGACACGACACGCGAATGGAGCTGTGAACGACGTTTGAATTTTCCTTTTTGTTGGGGCTCTTGCGAAACTTTCAATCCATTATGCCTCGCGAAGGGTCAAAAGTATTCATTAACTGTTCGTAGATCACAGCAGTATGGTATTGCTTTCTGAGCTGCGCGTGCAAACGCGTGCCATCCCAATTATTCACCAAACAGTTTAGTTACGGTTTTGGGGTTGCCCGAGTTGTGAAGGATGAATTGTTGATCGCTGATGCACCGTGACATATCTTGTCGCACCGAGCTTAATTCACCTGCGATTAATCTCGCATCCACGTCAAAGGGGTGAGTTTCTGATGCCACATGCATTCGCAATTTGTTTTTAATATTTTGAAATCACGAGAACAAAGTTTTCACTTTGATATACGGAAAAAACGACTTAGTGGATCCAAACAACTGCTTAGTGCTCTGAGCGCGAGACGAGAAGTCCGTTGGGTCAACTATTTTTTTTGTTACCACAGCTAAGTCGTTTAGTTATTTAGTCGACTTAGTTGTGGTAACCAACCATCTATTTGATCCCAAGTTGTGGTAACCAATCATCTAGTTGATCCAACCAACTATCTAGTTGATCCAACCAACTATTTAGTTGATCCAACCAACTTCTCTTCTGGCGCTCACAACAATAAGCAATTAGTTGGCCCCACGGTTGCGAAATTTTTGATGAAAAAGTAATGCATTGATCATTACTTCTTTCATGGCTAATGGAAATACATTGTATTGACCATTAACCATTAAACGTTAATGGTTAATGAAAATAATTGCCACTAAACAATTTAAAAAAAGTAATGATAAATGCATTACTTTTTCATTAAAAATTTCGCAACCCTGTGGTGTAGTGATTAAATCTAAAACCAAATTGTGTATTGGAGATAATTTCACAATCTTCGTAGTGGGAGAGGAATGATTTTTGTATTGGTATTTCGTAAACTTTACTGATTGCCGGAGTTAAGCTAATTGATCTATAGCTAGAAGTTTCATGAGGAACTTTGTGTTTTTTGAGAATTGGATAGATTTTAGAAGATTTCCAAGCTTTGGAAAAATATTGTATGTTTAAGGCGTTATTAAAAAGAACGGTATAATCTTCGATAATTTTGGGTGGGATGTTTTTAAGAACCATAGGTGGAATATTGTCAGGGCCACTATTGGATTTGTTTGGTAATTTTTTAAATATGTTCCGAGGCTATGTTATTGTTATTTAAACTGTACAGTTGTAGAGCGTGAGTAAGCCTTATTGTTATCATTGAATATAGTTAGGGTCGTCTTGTTGTTTCCATTAGACATTAACATTTGAGGGTTATTGGGAATAATTTCCATTAACCATTAACATTCAATGATTAATCGAAATAACTCCCATTAACCATTAACATATGTGATGGTTAATGAAAATAACTTCCATTAACCATTAACATTAAATGATTAATGAAAATTATTTCAATTAATCAAAAGAGTTAATGGTTATTGAAAATGTAAATGCATTTAAAAAAAGTAATGCATTATTTGCAATCCTGGTTGGATCAACTAAGTTGTTTTTTCCGTGTAGGCAAAAAATGGTTTCTCCATAAAATTACGAAGCAAGGAGATTAAAACAACAGAGGAAGTTAATTCGCAATTTGCAGTGCAAATTTTTTGCTTATTTGGTACATAAATCAGGTAATAAGTTTTAGGTTTAAGTCTCTCTCCTAACGCGAAAATTTTAACAATAGAACTCCAGCCCTGAAACTTGGGGGATCGAATTTCTCGGTGGGTATGTTTCACCGAGCGACACACACGATCGTGTCCGAGGGGGCCGGAAATGGAAAAAGAGAGCGAGGGAATGAGGGGCAGAGGAGCAATCAAGTTGCGACGACAACGACGACGATATATATAGCGGAGGCTCCTGATGATCGTCCCCAGGGAGGAATCGTACAACGCGAGAATGCCTCAATCCTACTTCAACCCAGCATCCCCCGCATACACGAGGCACGAGGATTTTCCCATGGGCAATCGTGAAGCCTGGCCGGTTTGACCAACGAGCCCCTTATCTACTTATTCTCGTGTCAATTCACTCGGAAAAATTTCGCGATGATCAAGTCTACCTGGGTTTTCGTGAAAACCAGAGGAGGGGGTAAGGGAGGGTGGGGCACGACCACCAGCCTGGGGCACCACGGCCCTCCTAAAAAAATTTGGTCAAAAAACGAATTTTGGTTTCTTGTCAAATTATCATAAATTTAATGTATCGACTCATTTTTAAGCCGATTCGCGATACCTGGGGCATAATGGACGACGCTAAAAAATTAGATCCGCAATTTTCTTTCATTTTCGTTCAAACTATGATTAATTTGATGTATTCATCCATTTTTACACCGATGCACAACATCCGGGGTAACATGAAACATAAAAAAAAAAAAACACATTTTTAACGAAATTAAAACATTTTCAAAAGAAAACAATCTTTACGATTATCTAAAAAACTTAAAAAAAAATTTTAAGCTAAAAAAATAATAGATGAAAAATATAGAAATTATTTATTGTTGACCGTTTTTTAAATTAATCTATACATTTTTTCTGTTAAACAAATGCACAATAACATTAATTATGATTTATGATAATTATTTAAAAACGTAACAAAAATAACATTTTTAAATAAAACATTAAAATACGTGAGGACTGTAATATATTACTTTTTACAATAATCACAAATATATTCGTTGAAATTATCTTTGTCTATATCGGCACAGGAATCATGAGACCATCCCTTACAATTTTTACACTGAATGCATGATTCCTTAGATTTCGAGTAAAGTCCATTACAATAAAGACAATGGCAATCATTATTTTCAAATCTTAAACAATTTCTTTTCAAATTCTTTTGTGTGGTAAATTTTGTAATTCTTCTGTGATAAAAAAAAATCACAATTTTTTCAAGGAAGGCTCTCGTGCCCCAGTTTTTGTTTTCAAGTGTCGGCAGAATATTGGTAAATTCGTTCAAGATAGAACAAAAATTAACTGATTTAATGGTTGAAAGCTACAAAAAGAATTAACCGACTCAGTTAGGGGGGCCATCTTGCCCCATGCTCCCCTATCTATCGAAAATAGCGCGTGGCCCCGAGCGCGCGAAAAATTTGAAAGTAATTTAAGGAACGAAGTGACAAGATATTTACATAGCAAGTTTTTCTATTTTATTATTCACTTCTAATTTATTACGACAGTACAATTTTCTCTATCGAATTTTTTGCCGATATCCGATCTCGATTCGCATCTGATTTTATTGTTTCTGATGATGTTACGGTCTCGATTTTTTGACGTTTTGTGCTGTCGTGATAAATCAGAAGTGAATAATAAAATAGAAAAACTTGTCATGTATATATCTTGTAATTTCGATAATTTATAATTACGTTTAAAAACCAGTTTTGTTTTCTCTGGGGGAGGGGCTTCATCCCCTTCACCCCTTTACTCGCGTCATGGACGATTGAATAAGGGCTGAAAATAATGGACGGTAATTGCAACGTAATTAACTATAGATCATTCAAAAGACGATTAAGGAGTAACGACACCCTAGGATTTTGAACAAACAGATTTTTTTGCTTGAACAATGTTTTGAGGTTATAAAAACAATATGCAGTTAGTTCTAGGGTAAAAAAAAAGTTTAAACGGTTCAATTCTCTATTTTGGTCCAGAGCCTCGGAGTTGGGGTCGAGAACGATGAAAACTTTAAAAGCGTATTCATCGAAACGACTTTTTTCAAACTGGGAGGACAGATTACTTGAACACTGTTGCATGGTTATTGTCCATCTTGTTTATGGAATATACCGGGTGTCCCATTTTAATCTTACAGTTGATTTATTTTGAAAAATATTGCTCTGATCAAAAATTGAGTGGGATGAAACTTTTAGGGTTCAGAGGGGGACGTTCAAAAAAATTGTTTGTTTTGGTCCAAAATTCAAAATGGCGGCGTTAAGATGGCTAACATGTTTTTTTAAAATGGAAACATGATTTTTTTTTCACCAAAATTTTTTTCAGATCAAATCTAACATCTTTTGTAGGAATATTTTTTTGATACAGCCTACAATAGAGGGTGAACCATTTTAATCTAACAGCTGAATTATCTTGAAAAATACTGCTCCGATAAAAAATCGAGTGGAATAAAACTTTTAGGGTTCAAAGGAAGCCGTTAAAAAAAAATGTTTTTTGGTCCAAAATTCAAAGGGGCGGTGTTAAGATGGCCGAAAGGTTTTTTAAACAATGAAAACATAATTTTTTTCACCAAAAAATGTGTCAAGTCAAAACTAACAACTTTTGTTGGAACATTTTTTTTATTCAGTCCATAAGAGGTCACCATTTTTTACTATTTTAGTATTATTCGGGATAACCACGAGGACGAGGAGGTAGAGTCTTGTCACTTTCGCAGTATTTTTTCCACTCCAAACTCTCCTTGTTAGTGTATCTGACTGTATGAGTGTGTGATTTTGTTAGTGTGTGACTGTGCAATGTTGTAAGTTTGAGTGTGTGGAACACTCATAAGGATTAGGTCTCCACGGCTCGTCACTTCCGCAGTATTTTTCTACTCCAAACCCTCCTTCTCAGAGTGTGTGTGATTTTGTACGTGTGTGTGTGTGTGGAACACTCACAAGGATTAGGTCACTGGGCTCGTATTGTTTGGAATCAACTGGACGCAACATTCGGTCGAAGGTGGATTAGTCGAGATGGACCTGTCCATTGGCCTCCAAGGTCACCTGATCTTACCTCTCCCGATTTTTTCTTGTGGGCTTATCTTAAAGACGTTGTCTACCGTCAACCTCCAACAACACGAGAGAATATGCCAGAGCGGATAAAAGCTGCCTGCCGTGCAATCCTGAGAGAAGTTCTCTTAAGAACAGTTGATGGTTTTAAGAGGAGAGTAAAGGCATGTTTAAACATGAATGGTGGAATCTTTGAACACCTTCAAGTAGATTTCAGAAAACTTTCACGGGGGGGATTTAGAAGACCTCCTCGTCTTCGTCATTATGCTGCATAACGCTTAAATAGTCAAAAATGGTGATCTAGTCTAAAATATTCGAGCTATAAAAAAAATATTCCTACAAAAGATGTTAGATTTGATCTGAAAAAATTTTTGTTAAAAAAAAAATCATGTTTGCATTTTAAAAAAACATGTCAGCCATCTTAACGCCGCCATCTTGAATTTTGGACCAAAACAAAAAATGTTTTTGAACGTCCCCTTCTGAACCCTAAAAGTTTCATCCCAGTCAATTTTTTATCGGAGCAGTATTTTTCAAGATAATTCAGCTGTTAGATTAAAATGGGACACCCTCTATTATAGGCTGCATCAAAAAAATGTTCCTACGAAAGATGTTAGATTTAATCTGAAAAAAATTTTGGTGAAAAAAAATCATGTTTCCATAAAAAAAAACATGTTAGCTATCTTAACGCCGCCATTTTGAATTTTGAACCAAAACAAAAAATGTTTTTGAACGTTCCCCTCTGAACCCTAAAAGTTTCATCCTACTCAATTTTTGATCAGAGCAATATTTTTCAAAATAAATCAGCTGTAAGATTAAAATGGGACACCCGGTATATATAGCTATTTTTTAATTTAAAGTAACTTTTTTCATGAACAATTTACTGTTTTTTTTGCCAAAGATCGCACCATTTCTACAAAACTTGATTTAAGCAAACCTCTAGGTATTTTCATAGCCAATAGTACAATATGCCTACTATAGATTATAATCCATAGTAGTAGTTTTTAATTTGTTGTTCCTGGTTTTATACTTTATTATTAATGGCCCTCCCATCAAAGACTTTTAAAAAAGGTGACGTCGAAGATTGGCTCCATTGTCGCCATTTTGTAACCAAAGGCTAATAAAAAATTCTTTTTTTTATAACTTCAATATGTGTTTAAAAAAGCCTCTGAAAAGAAATCCTATTCCTTTCTCCATACTCCTAAAATAAATTGTTGGTCGCTAGAGTGGTGTTAGCTCTTAATATCAAAGCCGGTGATATTTGAAACAGGAAGCGCGCAGGCTCAGTTCAAACTCTTACGAAGCAATTTTGCGAGTAAGTTTGGCTTTCGCTAATTTCTGATTGTAGGGATTGTAGGGATTTCAAACCTCACTTGACACACTTCTGCAGAATACTTTATATAGTTCTTACTTATTACGTTTATGTATTCTTCATACTACATAAAAATTTATTGTCTTAGAGCGATGCTATAAGTGTGAAGGAGTAGTGGCATGCTCGAACTAATGCCAGATGTCGCTGTAGGCTTCATTTTTATAAATTTAGGTACTTAAAATTAAGGAAATTTAGGCCTGGGGCGTTTTGTACCCCAGTGTCAAGTTAGGGTTAAGAACACAGTTGTCATCCTTAAATGTTAGAGAGTGTTCTCAAATTCATCAATAAGAGAAGTTTGGTATTAAAATGATCTATTTAATATTTGGAAATTCTTTTAGACACAAGCAATTATTTATTGTCTGTTTTTTGTGTAGGGGTGAGGGGGGTAGCCCCGGCCAGTGGGTAGCCCCAGCCATGTCTAAGATGCATACCGAATACAAAGACAAGTTGAGCTCTTCTAGTCGCACGTTTCTGGTAGTACACAAAAGAACACAGAAAAATGAAAACATTAATAGTAAATACAAAAAGCGAGCATACATCTTAGACATGGCCGGGGTTAACCGCTGGCCGGGGCTAAACCCCTCACCCCTATAACAAATAAAGATTCGATGTAACTGCCCTCAGAATGAACAGAAACGAGTGCTAATATAAATTGAATGAATTCAATTAAATTATTTAAATTATTATAATATTTAAAGACAAAATTAGAACAAAAAGAAGCGATTAATAAATTAATAATTAAAAGATTAATTAACCATTGATGATGTGTATGTCATTTGATTCAAATGAATTAAATGACATACACGTCATCAACGGTTAATTTCGTATCTACTTTGCTCTGAAAATTCGGTTAATGTTAGAAAAAAGGTTACCTATATCTGATTCCGTTTCCACAGGTTGAGATTCACTTTTATTACCCGACAAAAATTTAGGCCAACTGGAAGAAAAATGTGCCATTCTTAATGCAATAAATATTTGGAGCTTCTCCTGAGCTACAATAATGGAAAAAAAAATCGAATTCACTTCTCTCAAAGGGCGATATAAAAACACTATTGCCTTATTGCATTCCATATTTATTTATACTGCTCCATGATGTATGAAGTTACTTTGATGTCTCATGGAGACGCCTCGATTTTTTTTTTTTTGGTCAAAAGTATGACTCCCATTGCACGGTAATCCCTATTACCCAGATTATTCCCAGTCGGAAGATGGATAGATGGATAGGATGTGCGTTATGCCCAACGTCATACCTCGAAAGGGGATCTTCGTTTTTCAGAGAAACCCAAAAGTTCGCGCGGGAACGGGAAATTAGATTTCGAAGCTCTCGAGTCTCTCATTTTCTCTCTCTCTCTCTCTCTCTCTCTCTCTCTCTCTCTCTCTCTCTCTCTCTCTCTCTTTCTCTCTCGCTCTCTCTCTCTCTTCAGCAACTGCATTGCTACTGGAAAGCACCGCAGAACGATGTTCCGAGCATCTCTTGCTACTCGACGAATAGATCCTTCTCTCGCACGCCGTTCCCTGAGATGTATACTATGACACATAGATATATATATATATATGGGGCGTTCCATCCCAAATTGGACTGTTTGAAAAACTTTTTTTTTTATTTCCTCAATTTTGCTTCCTCATAAAGGAAGCTTTGTTTTCGTGAATATGTTCAAAATGTCCTAAAACATCGAGAAATCATATTTAGAAAAAATTTCCGGATGGATGTGTGTGTGTGTGTGTGTGTGTGTATCCTGAGTTTCAGATGTAAATGATTAATAACTCGAAAACGCTTCGAGATATCAAGCTAAAATTTGGCACACTTGTCGAGTACGAATTGCTCTTCGTTATGAAATTTTTTTTTAAATTATAACGGGTGTTCAGATTTTATCGACTTTTTTCGTTTTAGCTAGAATGGCGTAAACGCTCTAGCCTCTGCAATTTTCAAGATATTGCACTCAAACTTTGTACAGAATTAGTATAGCTATTAAGGTTGTTTGGTATGGATTTTGGCGAAAATCCATCGAAGGATTAAAATTCTATGAAATTTTGAATTTTTTGAAAAATCGTCTAAACGCTCTAACTTGCGCAATTTTTAATATATTGTACTGAAACTTTGCACAGAGGTGATATAGCTGTGAAGGTTGTTCGCTATTAAATTTGGCAAAAATCTATCGAGGGATTAAAATTTTATAAAATTTTGAATTTTTTGAAAAAAAGCGCAAGCACTCTAACTTACACAATTTTCAATATATTTCACAGAAACTTTGTACAATACTTGTATAGCTGTCAAGGTTTGTTCGCGATCAAATTTGGCGAAAATTGATCCAATTTGCACATTGATTACTAAGATTTTTCAATAGTCAACAAAGCTTCCTTTATGAGGAAGGCAAATTTGATCGCCATACCGTGTGTTGAAGGAAGCTATATGTGAACTATGGATAAAGATGAGGAAGCAATGTGCAAATTTCAATTTGCAGGGTGTTTTTATTTTTTTTTAGTACCCATCAAAAGACCCTTCTTGTTAAATTTTGAGATTTTTTTGATTACCCGTTCAAAAGATATTTAATTAACAAAAAAAACCGCTCTTTTTTTGGTATTTTGGTCTTAACTTCTTCAATAATGGTCCAATTGAAAGTTTTTTTTTCAACAATTTTGTTTTTTTTATGGTTTTTGCAGAAAAAAACACAACAAAAATATTCGACGTGTTATTGAATAAGTTTTTAAAATTTTGAACTTTGAATCGCGTTTTTAAAAGTATGTGTCATTTTTTATTGACAAAAAAAATTTTTTTTTTACATCCATCTATTCAACAATTTTTATTTCGATTTTATCGCGAAAAAAAAGTTTTTCATACTGTCCGATTTGGGATGGATCGCCTCATATATATATATATATACTAGGAGTTCTTGTGGCTCAGGCGCTGCGCGCCCTCGCGTCGCCCCAAACCCAAACCCAAACCCGACCCCTCGATTCTTGTAGACGGTGGCGGCGGCGGCGGCGGCGAAATATTTATATAATATAGAGAGATATGGGTCATTCCATGCCAAATCGACCAATAGTTGGAATCGATCCCTTTCAACTTCAATTAAATTTAGCCAGAAGTTTTATTCTATCATAAAACGAAGTTCTACCGAAGGAAATGAATCAAATTTTTTTTTCGAAAGTTAGATAAAATTCAAAGTTTTATCAATTTTTCAAGTTTATTTTTTTAATATTTCAAAAACTATTATAGTTACGAAAAAATCGTTCGGGGCTCATTTTAAAGAGTATACTTGGGGCTACGAAAAAAAAAAAACCATTTCGAAAAAAAAATTTGAAAAATGATGAATTTGGAGAATTTTTAAAAATCGTGAAAATCTACGATCAACATTTAATTTTTGGTTCAATTTTTTGTTATATAATACCTTGTACTGATCATTACAAATCTTAAAATTCTCAGAAAGAAGTTCCTTCTCAAAAATACGAGTTTTTTAATTGTGGTAAAAAAAAATTTCGTTTACCTCCAAGTTACGTAAAGTTGAGCGATTATGTAATTTCGACTGTTCAAAGGCCCAAGATTACATGACTGCTCAACTTTACTTAACTTAGAGGCAAACAAAAAAAAATTACTAAAATAAAAAATTCATATTTTTGAAGAAAAAAAACGCGATTCTGGAAATTTCAGGATCTTTTAAGATCAGTACAAGATATTATATTAAAAAAATTGAACCAAAAATTTAATGTTGATCGTGGATTTTCACGATTTTGAAAAATTCACAATTCTCCAAATTAAAGATTTTTCTAAATCTTTTTTTCCCAATATTTTTTTTTCGTAGCCCCAAGTAGATCCTCTTTAAGACAAACCGAGAACGATTTTTTCGTAACTATAATAGTTTTCGAGATATCTAAAAAATAAACTGGAAATATTGGAAATGTGAAATTTTGAATTTTGCATAACTTTTAAAAATTTTTTTTTCAATTTTTTTTCTTTAGTAGAACTTTGTTTCGTGATAAAAAAAAACTTCTGACTAAATTTAATCGAAATTGGAAGGGATCGATTCCAACTATTGGTCGATTTGACATGGAATGACCCATATATATATGTCTATCAGAACGAACACGTAGCAGGATTTTCCCGAGAGATTGCGTCGCTCATTCCCGACCTTTGTTTTTTTGCTTTTCTCATTCCTATTTTTTCAGAAACTTGGCACGAAAAAAATGTCAAGACAGCACGTACACTACTTCTCCGCGTTACGAATGATTGACATCAATATAGATCGACTGATTTATTAACATAAGATCGTTTATGTTTCTTCAATTCCTGGATCATTCGCTGATAACAACAAGCTATTGAAAACAAGCTTTTTATTCTTATTGAGGAGGGTTCACCCTGCGAAGGTGAACCTCCTTCAGGCATTAATTGTCACGTTGCATCCTCCCTATCCCTATGTCCTCGGACTTAATTCGTTCATTAAAGAAACTTTGCAATGTTCCAATGACATTCAAGCTTGACTTGAATTCAGGATTTTCTAGACGCAGATTCCTGAGGGATATTTTGAGAGGCTCTTGCAATGTCGGAACCGTAGAGTCACTTGTTTCCTTTTTAGACCCTCGTGTTTTGAGGTATTAATCCAAATTAGAACGTTAAGCGGTCTACCCTAATTGCAATTTTCAAAAAATCGATTTTTTTTTAATTCCATTTTTCGAAACTATAGATATTTGAAAGTATCATATTAAATTTTCGTAAAGATCCGAGCAGTCTAAGTGTACTTTTGAGGGACTTTTACTTAGTTACCTGAGCGCGCTAATAGTGACCGTTCGGAGTTTGATCGCGTTTTTCTCGAAATGACATTTTTGTACGGCTTGTTGAAAAAATCTCGGAAACTACTGCTTCAATCCTTACCAAATTTTTGCCACATATTCTTTATGTCGACAGCTATGTCGCATATCATACGATTTTTGAAATTTTGAGTTTAACTTGGTTTAAATAAAAAAAAACTGATAAAAAAAAGGTTACCCCCACGGAAATTTATATCTTTTTAATATACGCGAAATATTTGTGGATATATTTCGAATATATTTACATATATTTTTAATCCACACATTTATGTTGCATATATATTAGCATATATTTTTAATATATGCTGATATATTTGCAACATATATGAGCGATAGGTGTGACTCACATGTATCTCCCATATATTATACATATATTCTTAATAAATGCTACCATATATGCAACATATATGGTAGCATAACTAACTAACTAACATAATATTTATTAAATTATTTAAGTTTATTGTATTCACACTTTTCATTATGATTTACATTATAATGTTTATCCCGCGAGAACAAGTGATCGGGCGCCTGCCACATTTTCGTAACGTATAGGCAGCGTTGCGATAGTTTCTAGACTCGCCACGAGATGTCGCAGAGCGACAACCGCTGAACTCCCATACGGAGGACGCGACGAGTATGCTTATAAAGGCGGGCGCGAGAATGGAAAATTAACAGAAGTCCGGCGTAAATGAAGCCATACAAGGAGTCCTTGCCGGCTCCTCATGGACTCGTACTTTTGTATTTGATTCTCCTAGAGAATTTCCGATTTTTCGGAAATTTCTACACGGGTATCGCATATTCAACCCATATTCCGAATGTATGCAGCCCATTTTTCAACTATATTTGGAATACATGCAACATATATTTAATCTATATTTCAGATGTATGCATCATACATATAAAATATATATTGTGTGTATGTGTCGTACATTTTACATATATCTAAAATATATTTTAAATACATTTAAGATACACGTACATATGCGAAAAGCGGCAAAATCTATCAAAATAAATATATTACACATCTATAAAAAATATATTTTAAATACATTCATTTATATACGGCAATTATATTTTGAATATATTTCGTACGCAATTTTGCATATATTTTAAATATATAAATTTCCGTGTGGGTATTTTTCGTTACTTTTCGATATATGGCCGCCATTTTGCCAATTTTAAAAAAATCAAAAATCGTATGATATGCGACAGAGTCATGACCTTACTGAATCTAAAACCTTTTTTATTTTATTTTTTAAGATAATCCACTCCGGTGATTTCGTCAACAGGGCGCACTCATCTTTTTTTTGGATATTTTTTTGGCCTGCATTTTCATATAATAAAAAACCGAAAAATAAATTTAAAAAAATTTTTTTCATGCATTTCAAGATTATATTTATCAAGCCTCATACTTGTCATATTAATATTTCTAATTTAAAACAATGAAAAAAAATCGTGAAAATAGGCATTTTTTTGCGTGTCTAATTAGGGTAGACCCCTTAAGACAAATCGAACTTTTGCAGTTTTTGTTCTAAACTTGTATAACGAATCTTATCAAACGTATTTTGGAGTCGTTTATTAGATATTTGGACTTTAAAAAATATCTTTGATCAATACAAAAGCATCGATTTTTATCAACAAACATTGATTGATGTCAAAATTTGATAGGCTCCGAAACCTATGTTGTTGTTCCAAATTCAATGACAACTCACCTATTTATATATATGGGGCATTCCAAGTGAAAACGTGGGGTCATTTCCCTCGGGTCATCAGATCCTTGTATCACTTTTTTTTTCGCTTTGATTCCACTTTAAAAACAGCCCAATTTTTAAAAAGATTTTTCCTTCCTTCAGGTGGCGCGACGATCATTTTTGTGTAAAAAAAGGATAACTGAAAAAACACCATTTTTAAAATTCTCCAATTTTTTTCACAGATTCTGGATCAAAAATGAGTAACTTCTAGCATAATTAGCAAGTGGGCCGCGGCGGCCTCATATATATTTTTTTTAATTTTCTTTTTTCCAGTTTTTAAAATAAAATAAAAACATGAATTCCTAATATCTCTTACGTGTGTAAAAAAAATAAAATAAAAATAAAACATATTTTAGCAAATTTTGATATTTTGCATATTTTTCCAAATAAATGAGAAAAATCTTTTTTTTTCAATAAAATACTTCAATAAAAAGGGATAACATAAAAATACCAATTTTAAAATTCTGCATTTTTTTCTACAGATTCTCGGTCATAAATAAGTAATATCTATCATGATTAGAAAGTGGGATGCGGCTGCCTCTTGTTTTTTTTTAATAATTAACTTTTTTCAGTTTTTAAAATAAAATAAAAAAATTGATTCCTAATACTCCTTACATGAGTAAAAAAATAAAATAAAAATAAAACATATTCTAGAAAATTTAAATATTTTGCATATTCTACAAAATAAATGACAAAAATCTTTTTTTTCAATGAATATTTTTCTGATTTATTTTGTAAATTATGCAAAATATCGAAATTTGCCAAGATATATTTTATTTTTATTTTTTCCTCATGTAAGAGGTATTAGGAATTAATTTTTTCGATTTTATTTTAAAAACTGAAAAAAAGAAAATTAAAAAAAAATATGACGCAGCCGCGGCCCACTTTCTAATCATGATAGAAATTACTTATTTTTGACCCAGAATCTATTGAAAAAATTGCAGAATTTTTAAAATGGTGTTTTTTCAGTTATGCCCTTTTTACACAAAAATGATCGTCGCGCCACCTGAAGGAGTGGCCAGAAAAATCTTTTAAAAAATTAGGTTGGTTTGAAGTGGAATCAATGCGAAAAAAAAAGTTATGCAAGGATCTGATGACCCGAAGGAAATGATCCCACGTTTTCACTTGGAATGGCCCCACATATATTGTTGATTTGTGCAAGAAGTCTGAACTTGATAGTTGCGAAATTATAAGAATTGAAAAGCTTACAAGCTAGACAAGCTTCTTTTCATTTCTCCTTGTTAAAACTAAAACCCTTAAGCGACACCTTTATAATTGAACACTATTCATTATTGTCACTTAACCCTCCGTGGTCACACTTGTCTGGATCGATTTGACCTTGTCCATTTTTGAACAAGTATTGTGACTAAACCATCGGTCGGAAAAATCTCAAAAGATTGAAGAACATCCTTCAAACATTCTAGTTGATGTATTAGAATTAGTTTATAGAAAATCAAATGACTATAAATTCAAACAAATTCATAAAAAAGAAACAAGAAAACTAGTCGTGAGGTCGTTTTAACCCAGTGTGACCACGAAAGGTTAATACATTTGTGAAAAAAATTGAGAGGTGTTATAGCTGTAAAATTATGAAGTTTCAAACGATAACAAGCGTTTTTTAATTCTCAAAACCGAACGCCTGGAGGGATTTCTTCTAAATTCGACTATAAATGCTCCTTCATGAATTGGACCTAAGGGCCCTAAATTAATAATCTGAAAAACAAAATTCTGATGAAAGCACAATTTTCATAACTGGAAAGTAAAAATACCGGTTTGCTTGAACCATTGATCACCGATAGCAAACTCATCGCTTTCAAGTCATATTTGAGCCAGAAAAAATGCAAGTCGTAACTCGTAACATCTAAAACTGGCGCGAAAAATCAGAGTCCTGTCACTGGATAACGTGAATTTCTGACAGAAGCCCGTTCGAATGGAGAATCGCAACAGTCGAACATGGAACATCACGGCTGAGCCTTTGTCGATAATGATGCAGAGAGTAAATACGCTTTAAGCGTAGTCGTGATTCCGCACCTCTCTATCCGTCCGTAACGTCCGACTGCATAACGATTTATACTACTGGACGCGTTTCTGCGCTTCAAAGCCAAATAGCGGATGGGGGCACAGAGAGGAAAATCAGACACAGCTGAGAGACCGACAAGACCATGCGAAAACGAATGTGTACGGGACGCGAGAGTGTGTGGAGTGGATGAAGCTCTCAATCAGACGTGGAGTCCGGGTACCCGTCGTCCACGAACGAAATCCATCGATCAATTCAATTAACTAATTGCCCCTCGCGCTTGGATCAATCCACCCTCCCCCCCCCTCCGCCGATGACGAGAGCGTCACCTTTGCCCCCCTCACCCCTTTTCAAATCCTCTGTGATTCTGTAAGCTCAAGCTATGGCGTCGCTGTAACCACATTGTTTAACCAGGCTCACAGTTATTTCCAATTTCGAAAAACGTCAAATGATTTATTGTTTCCATTTTAACTATGAATGTATCGGATTTTTTTTTTAAGATAACTCGGAGTGACACAAAGAGATCCTTTTGCTCCATTAATTGGATAAAATAATGTTTAATAAATTTTGTTACCGACAGTGTAAAGATATAAGGTACTGTGGCAAATGTTTGTCTAGAAAGCAATAATTGTTTGTATCACTTTTTTTTTGCCTTTTCATAGAGAAAAATATAAATTTTGTGCGAAGAAAAAATCGTTCAAACTCAAAGTGTAGATCTAATTGCAGCGACTTCATCGGAATGTATTTCGGTAGAATTGTGAGATTGTTATCCTACCGATAAATTTAATAATTAATAATAATGACAAATTTTAACTTCCATGAATAATAACTCTAATAAATATAAAAAATATTTTTCCTAAAGTCTGTAGTAACAACTCTACGGAATAACAAGTCTATCGTAAGACGACACTACCGAGTGAAAGTGATCGGCACATTTATAGCTCTATACCACTTATTTCTTTACCAGAATAAGTCTGCACCAAGTGAAAACTCTTTCAAATAACACCTCTACCACAAACAGCATGAAAAACTTGTGAGAGGGAGTATAAGCTTCAATTTCGTTTTTTAAGGATGTTCAGTCCCAAATCGCAAATGATGAGAAAATTCTGAAAATTTGGTATGTTTTTGCATGAATTATTTAAGAGGTCGTGTAAAAATTTCACGACGATTAGGAAGCTCGTTATCGAACAATTAACATTAACAAATCAAATTAAATTAAATGTAGTCTTATGGAAACTGATATAACTTTGCGATAAGTTTTTTTTTTGACCTCTTAATTTTTTAATATATACTCTATATTGAAAGCAACGGAAATAAAACAAAGTTTATTGATAAATATTTTTTTATTTGTTTAAAAAATTATTCTTAATAAAATGTTAATATTTTAATAACGAGCTTCTTAATCGTCGTAAAATTTTTATACGACCTCTTAAATACTTCATACAAAAACATACCAAATTTTCAAAATTTTCTCATCATTTTTCATTTCAACCCTTAAGGAGGTTGAAGTAATGATAATAGAATTCTAAAAATTGAATATGTTTTTACATGAAGTATTCAGAAGGTCGTGTAAAAATTTCATTGCGATTAAGAAGCTATTTATTGAACAATTAACATTAAAAGATTTCATAGGGACTCAACATCCTTAAAAAGTTCCGTACGATTTTTTTTCGCAAAAATATTCAATTTTTCGCAAAAAAAACGACCATATTTATAAAATGTAGCGTAACTCTAAGACTACTAAGTGTTTGTGAAACCAACTAAGAGGGTAAAAAGTTGCATACAGTTATTCTGGATTCAATGACATTTTTTCAGAAATTTTTTTTTAAAATTTTTTTCCGAAATTTCTTCCTGTCGACGAGATATTTTTTTATCTTAAACAATCGGGTCTCTTACCTCATCTACACGGCTTCTTCATCGAAAAAAACACATTTATATGGCTTTTTCATTGGAAAATCCGTGTAGATGTGGTAAGAGGACCTATTGTTTAAAATAAAAAAATATCTCGTTAACAAGAAAAATAAAAAAAATTAAAATGTTGAAAAAAATTCTGAAAAAATTTAATTCGATCCAGAATGCAACTTTTTACCCTTTTAGTCATTTGATGAAAACCCAGTAGTTTTAGAGTTACCCTTTATTCGATAGATATGGTCGTTCTGTGCGAAAATCTGAATATTTTTGCGAAAAAAAATCATACGAAACCTTTTAAAAAACGAAGTCTAAGCTCATACTCCCCCCCCCCCCATGAGCTTTTCATGCGAAAGAAAGTTTTTAAAAAATGTCATGGATTGTGCGCTAAAATTTTAACGCCAACAAAAAAACAAAAAACGACCAGGTTTCAAAGGACGTACCGGGTTGAAAAAAAAATCGGAATTTTTTTTAGCAAAATCGAAATGAAGCTGAATATGTCCCCTTTGAAACGCCGCTTGTTGAATGGAAATATCTTTATTTTTAAAAGAGCAGTGAAACTTGTTGTGCGAAGCGGAATCGGGGCGAGTGTTTCCAAACTTTTGAACGGCAGTGTATTTCTGGTAGAATAATGAATGGTAGAGCTGCAAATGTGCCAAGTGATCATCTATATCGAGAAACATTTCTCTAACGCAACATCGGTCTTCAAGAACAATTTCTACCGGATAACAAACCTTCCGGGGAACAATTTTCTGGAATGACATCTCCATCTGATAACATCACCCCGGAATATTCGGAGTGACGTTCTCTTTTTCGGAAAGATGTTTCCTGGAAAAATATTGCTTTCTGGTGATTCGGGACTGGGGAGAGTTATTCCCCGGGAGATCTGTTTTTCGGTAGAAATGTTCTCTGAGGCATGGATATATTTGACGGTAGAGGATTTGTGTGCATTTTCTCTCGGTAGGGCTTATTTCCAGAGACTTGTTTTCTGTAGGGACTCATTCTTAAATATTTGGTAGAGATATTATCTGGTAGAGTTGTGATAAGATATGCATATTCTGGCACGACTGTATTTTGGGTAGAATAATGCGGCCGAGGGGCCATTCACTCTCCTGCTTGGTATACAAATGATTTCAGACACACGGAAAAACGACTTAGCTGCTTCAACCAACCAACTTAGGGCTCTGAGCGCCAGAAGAGAAATTAGTTGGATCAACTAGATAGTTGGTTGGGTCAACTAGATAGTTGGTTGGATCAACTAACCAACCTTATTTATTAGTTACCACAACTAAGTCGATTAGTTGTGCCAACTAAAAAATTGGTTTGGTTAGTTGACTCAACCAACTATCTAGTTGATCCAACTAATTCCTCTTCTGGCGCTCAGAGCACTAAGCTGGTTGGTTGAACCAACTAAGTCGTTTTTTTTGTGCAGGGTCACCTGATCAAATGAGGGTCAAATGATTTCAGAGAAGCTTCACCTGATTTTGTGTATGATTTCAATGATTGTGAACCCAGCATGATTTTAAAGATTCATACATAGTTTTTCCTGATTTCGTATATTCTTAAACTTTCGAACGTTCAGTTGAACGAAAAATCGACAAATGTATACTATCGGCGAAAAGTTTTCGGACAAAACTTTAGAAAAGGTCTCGAACGTTTGTTTATGCCATTTCGCCGAAAGGCATTGTGAACTAATTTAACAAACCGCATTTTAAAGAGGAAGAATTCGACTTCGTTTCCTGTTTTTTAAATTATTTTTACAACTTGTTTTTAAATTTGGACTCGTTTTGAAAACAATATTTTTCGCTCTTTTTCCCCTCTCTTCAGGTGCACCCATCTTCTAGAGAAAATTTTGTTTATACATATTTATGATTGAATTCATAAAGGAGAAAGTTTGAAGTTCAATTTCCTTTCTTTTAAACTTTGAGCGATTTTTTTTTCCAAAGCTATTCTGTTTTTTTGTGAAAAAAAGCAAATTTGAAAAATCCCGTATAAAACAAGAACAAAGGGTTAATGAAAAACTTCAAAATCGCAACAAGTTGCGTCTGTTTTCGTTGAGTTCAGAGGAATTTTTTTTCTAAGGTTAAAGCTGAAAAAAAATTGGGAAAAAAATTTGAAAAAATGCCACTATGTTGAAACGGTAAAATAAAGTATTTTCCCCTCTTGATATTTCATCAATAATCCCATAGTTCTCGAGTTATGGTAATTGAATGATCTGAACTCCGACCCAGAAAATGAGAAACAAGAATTTTTGAAAAAAAATCTGAAAAAATCCTCTTCACTCAATGAAAACAGACGCAACTTTTTGCTATCCTAAAGATTTTCATTAATCCTCTTTGTTTTCGTGTTATATATACGGGATTTTTCAAATTTCCTCTTTTTTCACAAAAAACAGAATAACTTTGGGAAAAAAATCGCTCAAAGTTTTAAAAAAAAGGAAATTGAAACTCAAACTCGCCCCTTTATGAATCCAATCGTAAAAAAGTATTTAAAAAAAATCCTCTAGAAGATGGGTGCACCTGAAAAGAGGGAAAAAAACGAAAAAAGTTGTTTTCAGAATAGAGTCCAAATCTAAAAACAAATTGTAAAAATAATTTATGAAATAAGAAATGAAGCCGATTTCTTCCCCTTTGAAATGCCGTTTGTTAAATTAGTTTACATTGACTTCCGGCGAAATGGCATAAGAAAACGTTCCAGACCACCCTTGAAGTTTCATACGGAAACTTTTCGCCGTTAGTGTTCTTGTTTAACAAAAATTGGGAGAACTTTGCAAATACTCGGTAAATAAGAATTTCAAACATATTTAAAGATGTTTCTGAAATTATTTCTAAAATGTTAACGGGCCTCAAATACTGTTCTTTAAAAAAATAAAGTTTGTCGATTTTTTCGTTCGGGACTTCAAGTGCATGATTTCGTCGACTTCATGTAATTCGAATCATGATTGCAAAATACTGGCAATTACAGAGGAATCGCATTTATATTTGGAAAATAATTGGAGAAAAAATGAGCATAAGGGTTTGGACCGAGGGCCGATCTAAGGTCTTGAAAATGACACTTACATTTTCCACCAAAAATTTATTTCCTGATAAATAACATGGTTAATGTTTTTTCAATAATTGTTTTTCAATCAAATCCCTTATTAGAATTTCTATTCGTGAATAAGTTATGAAATAATGAGGAGCATCGATGTAAATAAATAACTCAAAAATATATCTTAGAAAAAAATGAATAGAAGCATTTTAAGATGATCAAGATTGTGGATTACATCGAAGTTTAAGAAATTAATTTATTCCATTACGATTTCAAAAATTCATGTGATTTCATGTGATTTCAATGTGATTTCAAACACTCCTCGAGGGCAACTTAAGAATTTTCACCGATGGGGACGTAAATGTACTGAAATTTTCGCAGCCCTTTCTCATTTTCTTCCATCGTTCGTTGAGTTTTCGTCATGAGGAACCCAAAATTGATGAACATCATACTTGCTCATAAAGGAGGCGCCACGAGCGATGGGGGGAAAAAATGAGCTAGCTGTATGTGGAAATTTCTAATTTGCACGGTTTTCACTTCCTACAACGAATTTCGCGTTGGAGAATCCAATTTTCAAAACGCTCGTCTGCGTTCCAAAGAACCTGTGTCATTCACGAATTCTTCATTCGCAAACGGAGAGGACCGTACGATACGCTGAAGAACCAGTCAATTAGCGAGTAACGCTCGGCATAGTTACGGTCCTAAGCAAACAGCCGTAGGTGTTTGAACGCGACGTCGAGCTCGGGAAGAGTATGAGCGCGAGAAAAATATATAACGTATATGTGCATAGAGTGATAGCGCGAGAGAGAGTTAATACGGATGAGACACGAAAGTTCGAGTGTCAAGCTCGAACGGCAAATATCCGTGACGGAGAAACGAAAAGAGAAGGTAAAAAATACCCAAACAGTGGTTCACGGAATCGTTGGTGGAGGGTTGAGGTACAAAGTCGAGAATTTAGAGCTCGATGGACTCGGCAAACGAAGGCCCTCGACACCGAGGATTACCACCGCCTAATTGCCAGTGTCACTGACACAACCGTGAACTTCAGACCCTCGGAAAACTCGAGGGAAATTGAAATTTTCATGTTTGCCCAAAAAAATAACAAAGAAAATTGGTGAAACGAATTTATGAAAAAAAAAACCGCGGAACCGTCATCGCAGTGATTTGAAGAAAATTGAAATTTTCATGTTTGCCCAAAAAAATAACAAAGAAAATTGGTGAAACGAATTTATGAAAAAAAAACCGCGGAACCGTCATCGCAGTGATTTGAAGAAAATTGAAATTTTCATGTTTGCCCAAAAAAATAACAAAGAAAATTGATGGAACGAATTTTTGAAAAAAAAGCTGCGGAACCATCATCGCAGTGATTTGAAGAACCAGAAATAACAAAGAAACCAGAAATAACAAAGAAAATTGGTAAGTCGAATTTTCGAAAAATTGAGTGCCTAGAAGCCTAGGCGATAGAAGTGAAACTTCCCGAACTCACCCCCTAGATCACAAATGTTCCTACGAATAAAACTTTTCTTTTATAACAGAATTGATATTCATTTTTTTTAAATTTGTTTGGGAGCTAGATTTATGAAAAAGGACATTTGATGTTTTTGCTTCTATTCGTAAAACATGTATTCACTGATTTCCGTATTTTCATGTTCCAAAAAAGATACAATGGGTTTGTGGTATGAAAAATATGTGATAAATACTTGTGATTCTTTCAAAGATTCTTTTAAAGATTCTTTCAAAGATTCTTTTGTCGCATCTGATGAGAATCTTCCGAAGATTCTTTGAAATAATGAGGTTTTTTCGAAACCTCACGAAAAACTAAAAACTGATCAATTCGAGTCAATTCTCGAAAAAGAACAAATTTTAGGAAAATCAAAAAACTTCATTTAGGAAAAAGGGAAAACATCAAAAATAAAAAACAGCATCATGGCCAAATTCCGTTTTAACACGGCGTTAAATCTTGGGAAAATTCATTCGAAGAATCTTGGAAAGATTAGTTGGAAGAATCTTAGAAAGATTCATTTAAAGAATCTTGGAAAAATTCATTAAAAGAATCTTGAAAAGATCAACTGGAAAAATCTTGGAAAGACTGATGTTAAGGAATCTTGTACAGGCCGATCGGTCGGGAAAATGTTGGGAATAATTTTGTTCTTTCCAAGATTCATTTTCAGAATCTTGGAAATCTTAGAAAGAACAAAATTATTTCCAACATTCTCCCGACCTGATTCTTGAATGAACGTTGCCAAGATTCTATAAATTAATTTTTCCAAGATTCTTTGAATTATTCTTTCTAAGATTCTTCCAATTTATCTTTTCAAGATTCTTTGAATGGATTTTTCCAAGATTTAACGCCGTGTTAAAACGAAATTTGGCCATGATGGTCATCTTTATTTTTGATTTTCTATCTTTTTCCTAAATAAACTTTTTCGATTTTCTCAAATTTCTTCTTTTTCGAAAATTGACTCCAATTGGTCAGTTTTTCGTGAGGTTTCGAAAAAACCTCATTGTTTCAAATAATCTTGGAAAGAATTTTTGAAAGAATTTTAAAAAGATTCTTTCAAAGAAGATCTCACTTCTTTTTCTTTATAACCTCAATAACTTGGACACACTATATAACCTCGATAAGTAACAAATGCCTATCCCCTCCCTTTTCCTGTCGCTTTTTCGTTTCATCGGAGTTTGGATTTACCCCCCAACGAGCCATAAAAAGTTTCACTTCAAAAAAAATTCTCCAGAAACATCATCGCCCTGATTTAAGGAAAATGCAAAAAAGACGACTAAAACAGAAATAACGAGGAAAATTGGTGAAACGAAATTACGAAAAAAAGCTGCTAAAAATTCATAGCAGTGATTTGAAGAAAATGCAAAAAAGACGGCTAAAACAGAAATAACAAGGAAAATTGGTTAGTCGAATTTTCGAAAAAAAAATTCTCCAGAAACATTATCGCCTTGATTGGAAGACAATGCAAAAAAACGGTTGAAACAGAAATGGAATCAAATCAACTATGAAGAATGTACTTTGCCAAGTATACATCCCCTTGTATTTCCCCACGAGCTTTTCCTAGTTTCGCTTTCTCGAAACGCTATTGTAGAGAAAGTGGCCGCAAATGGGACGAATTTATCTTCGAAATTGATGCGAGAGTCGGGGTGGGATGATGAAAAAAGATGGAGAAGAAGAAGAAAGAGGAGAAAGAGAAGTGGTGAGAGCCAAGTGAGGTGGCGAATGAACGAGCTTGGTAAATGCATTTGGGCCGACGAAACGTCTCTGGCTTATAAATCGTTTCTACGAGGGCCAACAAAGTACACAAACGGGAAGAAGAGAAAGTTTGCGAACCAATAACGAAGATCAAATATTAAACTTTGGACAGGTGTCATTATGAAAAAAAAAACGCATTGAGCTCGATTGAAAAAAATCGTTGTCAATCATGAATCATTATTCACTTATAATACCACAAGAGCTTCAAAATTATCGGGTATTTCCCGATAGGTTCGTTGCAAACAAATGAAGGAGTCAAGTTTTTCCTGAAAAACTTGACGACTTTATTTGTTTGCAGGGAACCTTGAGGGAAATGCCAGATAATTTTGAAGCTCGTGTGGTATTCGGGGGATTATTTTTCCGTCCCAAATGTCGGCCAATAGAATTGCACCATGAGATGAAATGAACAGTTAACAAATAAGAATTTCATAATGAATAAAACAACATTTAATTAAGATTCAGGCTAGTGCAATTAAAAATACAATTGTTGTAAACATTGGTGCATGTTTCATGCAAAATCTCCAATTTTCACAATTGAATTCAACCTGTCAGTTTGACGTGTGGTTAATTTGACTGGATCATGTTTTGTTTTTTATATATAGCAACTACCAGAGAAAATAATCAAAAAATTATCAGTATAATACCATGTAGGTTGTACCACGTGACGTCGAATGGTGCAATTCTATTGGCCGACATTTGGGTCGGAAAAATAATCACAATAATTATTTTTAAATTTTCGATTATTTGCGCATCAACACGTGTTTTTTGAGAATCTCGATTCAAAATTCTTTCTGCATAACGAAATTTCATTGATGAATTAAAAATCAAATGCATCGGATGAAATTGCAGCTTTACTAATTATTGTAATTTTATCGTAGCTTTATTTCAAATGATGATAAGTTTAACTCGCTCGTTATTTAGTATTTGACGAAATCTTTCTATATCATGAAATTTTATTAAAGAAAAAAACCTCAATTAGAAAGCTCAAGAATATTAATGTTCGATTTTTTCGGTCGCCTCTTTTCACTCACCTTCAATAGAATGAATCTTCGTAAAAGTTCTTAAGTGTGTTATTACATATTTTCACATTTTTAAATCATTGATAAAATAACTTGGAAACTTTAAAAACGGAATCACGGTTTTAGAAAAAAAAATGCAATCTTCTAATTCTCATAAGAATTCACATTCATTTAGTTCAAATATGTGTCGCAAGGTCACACCGAAGATATTTATTTATAGATTAGGGAATTTATTGTTTCTTCCTTCGGCCGAAAAGTAGTTTTAAATGTTTCAGAATATTCTTTACAAATAACATCGTCCTATTGAAAATGTTATTCCCCAACGTAGAAATGTACCAGAGCTGGGTAGTGCTTGAAGTACCCGGTAGGTGGGACGTACTTGAAGTCCTAAAAAAGTACTTCCAAAGTACAATACGTGAAGTACTCAAAAAGTACTTCAAAAGTACAATACTTGAACACCTGAACAGCAGTACTTGAAGTACTTAAAAAGTACTTCAAGTACTGTTATTTACTTTTTAAGTACTACAATACTTGAAGTACTTTTTAAGTACTTCAAGTATTGTACTTAAAATTTCAAATGCTTTTCTGTACCCCAAGTACTTCTTCAAGTACAAATACCAAGTACTTGTGAACGTGTCTTGCTGATGGTAGCATGTAAAGCCTTTGAACATGTAATTGAAAATAATATTTCGTAACGTATGGACATGTCCCTCAATTGTCGCCTACGACAGTTTCAGAATACGTACACGAAGTTGAAGTTGTTTTAACAATCCATCTATTATATGTATACTTTATTTCTTCTTTTTCAAACCTGTATCAAAATGAATCATAATTACAATCATCAATGCTATTTTTTAATTATTTTTAATTCTTTGTTTAAATACTTGTGTTCCAATCTGCGTAAAGCCTCAGTGTATTGCACAAGAGATAAAAATATGTTTTGATATAAAAAAGTACTCGAATAAAAATCAAATGAGAATAAGAAATCAAATGTAAGTACCAGGCTTACGAGATATACCTAAAAACTTGAAAAGTACTTGATACTTGGTACTTGAGCTTTCAAGTACTTGTACTTCGAGTACTTTAAATCTTAAGTACTTTAAGTAATAAGTACGTTGTACTCAAAGTACTGCGGGTACATGTTACTTGAAGTACTCACGGTACTTTGTACTTGAAGTACTTACCGGTACTTTGCCCAGCTCCGAACTGTATAATAATAATCGCTAGATATTGTGAAAAGATTCATTTTATTAGAACTGTGGTAAAAATGGCAAAAGTAACACTTTTTCCACTTCTCTTATTCTGATTTTCTCCCCAATCAAAGTATCATGAATTACATCAATTATAATCTCAGTCCTATCGATTATTTTTATTATGCAGTTTTCACTTCATCATTGGTAAGCAGGGTTGCAAATAATGCATTACTTTTGCTTCCTCATAGAGGAAGCTTTGTTTTCGTGCAAATTTTTTTTTTCGAAATTTTCATGTCAGTATGTTTACAATGTCCTAAAACATCGAGAAATCATATTTTAAAAAAATGACCGGATGTATGTATGTATGTATGTATGTATGTATGTGTGTGTGTGTGTGTGTGTGTGTGTGTGTGTGTGTGTGTGTGTGTGTGTGTGTGTGTGTGTGTGTGTGTGCTTGTGCGTGTGCGTGCGTGCGCGCGTGTGTGTGTGTGTGTGTGTGTGTGTGTGTGTGTGTGTGTGTGTGTGTGTGTGTGTGTGTGTGTGTGTGTGCGTGCGTGTGTGTGTGTGTGTGTGTGTGTGTGTGTCGCTGCCTCGAACAATTCGAACGTCTTGCACATATTTCGTGATACCACGCTCAAAATTTTTATAATGGTAGTTTAATGAAAGAAGTTACTTGGTATTCAATTTTGCAAAAATCGCTTGAGCCGTAAAAAATTTATGCGATGTTGAAATTTTCTAAAAAAAAGCTCGATCGCTCCAGCGTCCGCAAATTTTGCGATATCAGGTTAAAACAAAATTATACCGATAGTTTGAGTGAAAAATATTGTTGGTATTGAATTTCGCGTAAATTGCTCAATGGCTTCGTGATTTATAAAATTGTTATTGTTTTGGGAAAGCGCATGATCGCTCTAGCTTGCACATATTTCGTTGTATCAGGCTCAAAATTTCTATAATGTTAGTTTAATGGAAAAAGTTACTTGGTATTCAATTTTGCAAAAATCGCTTGAACCGTTGCAAATTTTATGCAACTTTGAAATTTTCAAAAAAAAAAGCTGGATCGAAAATTGTACGATACAAAGCTGCCGTTTTATCACTCCGATAACCGGAGGTAGTAGAAAAAACTTGCAAATCGGAAATTTGCACATCGTTTACAGAGTATTTTTCCGTATTTACAAAGTTTCCTCTATGAGGAAGCCAAAACTGTGCCATCTAACATTTACTAAAATTTGCCAACATTTCCTCATAGAGGAGGATATGGAAATACGAAAAAATACTGAGGAAGCGATGTGCAAATTTCCGAATTGCAAGTTTTTTTTTAATGCATTCGCATTTTTATTAACCATTAACCATTAAAATTTTATGGTTAATGAAAATAATTTCCATTAAATTTTAATGGTCAATGGAAATAACTTTCATTAACCATTAAATTTTAATAATTAATGGAAATTATTTTCATTGGCCATTAAAAAAGTAATTATTAATGCATTACTTGTTCATTAAAAACTTCGCAACCCTGATGGTAAAAGATATAAAAATATTTCATTGGTCAAATCAATTGGTCATATATTGGTATCAATTGGTCGCTAAGTGAATTCCAAAGCGCGTGGATTCACGGGGTGAGAATATGGCTAAAAGGGAAACAAAAAATTGTTCGAAGGGTGCAGAAGGCTTATAAGCCCACTCTCGGCATATACGGTTTGACGAGGGTGAAAAAGTGCTGACGATATTCATACTCGGCTCTTTTCGGGGCGCGAGGAAATGCAGGGGGATGTGTAGCGAACGATGGTGGTACAGTGGAAAATGCCTGTGAAGTCTTCTTGTCGTTGTAAAGGGAGCGAGGAGAGAGGGGACGGCGGATTGGCTGTGTGCTCGGAAAAAGACGAGAGAATGGCAAGGGAATAAAGATTCCATAGTGCGGAATACTCGTGTGTTGCACAGCCAAGGGACTGGGGGAGGGGGGGGGCACGGGGTGATGAAAAAAAAGCAACGAAATACACGACGGAAAGCTCGCGGCCTCGAGAGCAATACTCTCACGCCGTAGTGAGCTTCCCGATGACGTCTGCGTCAGGATTTTTCATCGAGTTCAATGCGCGTTGTGAAAAATAACTTTTATATCACTCAGTACAATAATGGACGCTTTTACGTCCGCAAGTAGATGTGAAAACGTCCATATTGCACCTCGTGATATAAAATATCGTACATCACTCGGCGTAAAAACATTTTCTAACTCGTGTGATTGCAGGACTCGCCTTCGGCTCGTCCTGCAAACTCAAACTCGTCAGAAAATGTTTTTACGTCCTCGTGATGTAATGTACTATTGAGCGATACACAGGCACGACTGAATCGAATATTCCCGCAATCTGAATGATTTTTCTCTATAATCCTAATATCACTTTGCAATTCCACTTTCATTGTTGTCCAACTAACGTGACGGCTGAAAAATGTATTGACTTCTTTTTCTTCATCAGTGGCATCAAATGATCGAGTTTTCTTATCTCGATTAAAACTCATTATGTTCGAACCTCCGAGGAGTACTTTTTAGGTTTCACCTATTTCTACTTGAAATAATCGATTGCACCCAAATGGATATACCTTGATGATAAATGATGAATTATCCATTTGGGTCCATTCGATTGTCTCAAAGTGGAAATAGGTGAAACCTGAAAATTGCCCCTGGGAAGTCCGAACCTTAGGGGGTATTTCACCCCCTAGAAACAGTTTTCCGCCGATAACAAAAATACGTGTCTCTTGGATTTTGATGTAGAATAACGTATATAAATTTCATCAACATCGGAGGACGTCACCGGAAAGACTTTCCTCGTCAAAACATATTTCAAAGATTTACAGACGAAAAATATGTTTTCATGATCTTCGACAGCACTTGCTCATTTCTCTCCAGATGAAAAAAACGCAATTTTTAATTAATGCACAATTATCATGTAATTTAATTAATTGTCATTAATTGTAAAAAATTGCAATTGATGAAATCATAAATAAAACAAATAAAAATTGAAAAGTGGTCATTTTTTTGTCACACTGTAATGTTATTTATTTTTTGATAAATTAATGTATCGACAAGCGAATAAATCTTTTAACGAATAAAATGGGGTTGAACTCATTATAGTTCCATCAATATGAAATATAATTTATGAAAAAATAGTGATACTGAAAATTCTTTCTCGAAAATTTGTATCAATCTGTTTTTTTCTCGCGGTCATCGCTACATATTTTTCGCAGGTTTTTTATAATCACAATTAAATTACCTACTTTGAAAATATAAATACTACAGTTTTGTAATTTATTACAAAATCAATGTGAGATTTCGAAAAACCTTGAAAAATTCTTAATTAATGAAATATGCATACAAATAGCTAATGAATATTTAAAAACTGTGTAGAAAAAGTAATTTCGATGCCAGCATATTTCGAATGTTCAAATATGTTGAGAAAAAATATTTAGGAAATCTGTCCGGACGAATGTACTGAAATGATTATGAATTTTATTATTATATAATTAATTGTGACGTCGGAAAATGTTAAATTTTCCTCAACTGCGTATAAATCTCGTTCGAGCTATTATAATGCTTAAATAAAAGGGTAGCATTCACGTACTGGTAATATTTTCTGTGAAAAATAAGAGAGGAGAAGATCTTCATCCCTCGACGGAGTAGAAAGGAGGAAAACCTCGACGTCGAGAGTAGAAAGACCGTCTTATCTCGTCGTTTCCGGTCCAGCGAGTCGGAAATGCGTAATAGAGGACGAAAGAAGAAGGAGCAGTAACACGTTAGGGAGAAGGGCCTTGCAACGCGTGTGGCAGAATATATATCCATAAAGTCGCGAATAACTAGGAACGGCGGGAAAAGCTGAGGGATTTTGTCGGAATATACCGTCTAGCATCGTGCATCGTCTAGCAATTTCACTCGATCGATCAACGCAAAATATATATATCTTGCATAAAACATTTGGAACAAAAATATTCCCGGAAACGTTGAAATTTTCTGCAATAATGAGCACAGAATGGGTCTTGACACACCCTTCACCAAAAGCAGAGCTGGACAGTGCTTGAAGTACCCGGTACTTGCGACGTACTTCAACACCGAGAAAAAGGTTTGGTAGAGTGAAAAAAATTTGGCTTGAATAACTAAACTCGGTGGTTGCGGGTGGCGAACGAAATGTGTAATTCAGTTAACTAAAAACGTGTATTAAAATGAACAAAAATTGCATTCCCATAAATACATATAGCCTTGACCCAACAGAGTAGAGAATCCGTTCAATTGAAAATTACATTGTTTTGATTCTATATTTGGTAAAATGCACTCAATATGCGATTGGATAACCAAATAATTCAGTTGAATGAACAGTTTATATTTTCTATGCAATTCAGATGTTGTTCACCGGAAAAAATTTTCCGATACACACATCTTCGATACACTGAGAGAAAAAATTACTAGAACCAATGAAATAAAGTTTTGAAGGCAAAAAATCATTTTTTTCATTATTTGCTAAAACATATTAGATTGGTTCCCTTATATATTTACTTGGTTCATTTTTTTCAGTCAATTCCATACATTTCTGTTTCAATAAACGAATTTACTTGAATCTAACAATATGTTGTCAATCATATGTGATATGTAATCAAGAACACATTTTATCATTCAAAACATGCATGTCTTTTAATACAGGAAGCACTGAGAAAAAAAATTTGTTGGATCAACAAATTAATTAGTCCAATCAAAAGAAAAAATGATTGATTTAATCAAATGCGTATTGAGTAATTGTTGCTAAACATTTTACAAAAAATATATAGCCCTTGCAAAATAATTTAATATGCATAGTTTAGTGACCCCAAAAAGATAAATATAAAAAAAGACAAATCTGCGCCAATTCCCCGATCTAATTTCTCTGTCCGACCGAGATTCGAACCCTCGACCCTACCTACCATCATACCTATCCTACCTAACTACCTAACACGCTACCTATTACGCTATCGACTACTACTATGCACTTGAAAAAAGTTACGAGTTATGAAGATTCGAATATAAGAAAAAAATTTTTAAACCAGTTTTTAAATTTTTAACAACTTATGTATACTATTAAAGTATACTATAGAAATGATAGTTTTTTGCTTGAAGATGAAATAAAAATTTCATCATTCCAAACAAATATTCTATTGGAATAAAATAATGTGTTATTTATTTTACTACAGCTTCTTTTCAAATAATTGAAAATATTGAAAATACTACAGAAATATTTTTAGAAGTAAAATAATGATGAATTTATTGCAAAGAAATAATTTTGTTCGAAAAAAATAATTTAATATTGATGTCGTTTTTCAGATTCAAATAATCTCATGTTTATGATGCAATAAATCTAATTAATCCAATGAATGCAAATTTATTAAGATCTATTTAAAAAAAATTATTTTTAGAAGTAAAATAATGATGAATTTATTGCAAAGAAATAATTTTGTTCAAAAAAAATAATTTCGTATTGAAGTCGTTTTTTAGATTCAAATAATCTAATGTTTATGATGCGATCAATGTAATTAATCTAATGAATTCAAATTCAATCAAATCTATTTAAATAAAAATATTTTTGAAGTAAAATAATAATGACTTTATTGCAAAAAAATAATTTAAAAAAAAAAATGATTTTGTATTGAATTCGTTTTTTAGATTCAAATAATCTCATGTTTATGATGCGATCAATGTAATTAATCTAATGAATACAAATTTAATCAAATTCATCATGCATTTAATTTTCACGATTAAATAAGAGTTTAATATAATGGAGTAATAGATTCGTGAAAAAAAAATTTTAAATGAAGAGTGATTTTCTTGGTTCAACAAATAAATAATCGAGTTAATACTTTCATTTAATAAATAAATTCATGTTCTCAAATTCAGTAATTTTTTCTTTTAGTGTATAAAGCTAGAAAATTTCGATTGAATTAACAAAACACTTGATGATATGCAATATTTGTTTAAGTTACGAGGGCTTTTACTTAACTAATTAATCGGGAGATTAAACAGTTGAGTGAAAATTTAACTTATTTATCGTTGCGCCCATGAAGAGCGCCACCAAAGTGCAATGGTGATCTCATTCAAATATGTGGACTTTAGTCCATAGAACTGCGCGACCGCAGAGCGCGGGTGATGGTTCATCAATTTAAAGTTAATCGAGGACTCCGATGCTGGTAATACACTGGTACTTATCGGTACTCAGTGGTTGTCTCGCTGGCGCGAGAGAGCGCGCCGATCGTCGCCACCTTCCGGATCTCGGGCGAAGTGCCGAGATCGTGGCAGTTACTATACGTACTATCAACTATATGTGTTGTGGCTGCATTGAAATATTTAGTCAAATTCATCAAACAATTTGATCGACTTGAATGCATCTACTATTCTTTTTAACTGGATGAACAGCTCAAATTGAAACTAGATTTTGTTGATGAGATGAAACATACAGTTAAAACAATTTTATTTACTTCCAGTAAATGACTAAATATTCGATTGAATGAGAAAACAAGTTGTTGAATCAATCTCGTTTGAAATCATTTTGATACAATGTTGTAATTGCGGTGAATGCAGTGCACATTCGAAACAACGACTCCAGTTTCATTATTTCAACAACGGAGTAATCAAATCAAATATGTGACGATTGATTCAAACTAATTTTCCGTGGTCGCAGCTGGATAGTTGATATTACTAAACCTTTTTTTCGGTGAAGTACTTAAAAAGTACTTCGAGTATTGGACTTAAATTTTCAAGTAGTTGGCCCTGTACTTCAAGTATTGTGATTAAAATTTCAAATACTTTTCTGTACTTCAACCACTTTTTCAATCAACTACTGTTGAATGTGTCTTGCTGACGGTTGCATGTACAAAGGTCTCTGAATGTGTCATTTAAAATAATGTTTCACGACGTATGGACATACTAACCCTCAACAATTAGCCTACGACAGTTGAGACAGGAAAATATATCCCCCTTGATCCATTCGCGCGAGCGACAATAAATGCGAGCACCGTTAATACATAAAGGGTTCTGCCACCTCTTAAGTTGTTCCTCCGTCACGAAAATTTTCTCAGGTGCCGAAAATCAAAAGAGACTGACCAGCGAGTCTACGCTCGGCCTTTGATCATAAAACGATCCCGATCATAAATTGTAAACACGAAGGTGGAGTAGTTTTAACAATCCATGTATTAAGTTCTTTATTTCTTCATTTTCAAACCCGTATCAAAATAAATCGTAACTACAATCGTAAATGCTATTTTTTCGATTACTTTTAATTCTTCGTTTAAATACTTCTGTTCCCATCAGCCTAACAGCCTAATCTCAGTGTTTTGCACGAGGTGAAAATATGTCTTGATACAAAAAGTACTCGATAAAAAATGAAATGAGAATAAGAAGTCAAATGTAAGTAGTAAAACTTACGAGATATACCTGAAAACTTGAAAAGTACTCGATGCTTGGTACTTGATTTTTCAAGTACTTTAAATCGTAAATACTTCAAGTAATAAGTCCTTAGTACTTCAAGTAATAAGTAGTAGTACTTCAAGTACTTACGGTACTTTGTACTTTGTACTTGAAGTACTTTCCGGTACTTTGCCCAGCTCTCACCAAACGTAACGAAAGATTTAGAAACATTTATTTTAAAAAATCCATCAACCCTCAAATTAAAGTCGACGCAATAAATTTTCTCTTCAATTATAAAAACCGCATGAATCGATCGAAATCGATACGAAGATTGTTTTTCCCAATTATCATTGAAAAATCATAACCATTTGAATTGTTTCCAGAGACACACGATTGTAATTTTGCATTGACCATTTGTCATTTGTACCATTTGTCATTTGACCATTGTCACTGCTTGTAGCCATTTACGTGGTAAATAGTCAAAGAATCTTTCGGAAGTACAAAATTAGCAGTTGAATACCAAAATTGACAAAAAAAAATACCGATTCATCGGATATTCTTGGATAAAACTAGACGAAAATACGTCCAACCCAAGTTTGTTGCTAATTTTTTACAATCCATTGCATCCAATGATTCGCTAATTCAAAAATTCAATTTCCAGTGTTCAGTACTTATATCTTTATCAGATATGAATTCACGTATATTTATAGAAACCTCTCACAAAATGTAGCCCTGATTTTCGTATATGGAAAGAACTCGCCCATCTCTAAATCCTCAATTACAAAAAAAAACTAATCCAAAATCCTGGTTCCCAAAGTTCGTTCGTTCCTTTCCGTTTACTCTCAGCAAGACTCAATTATTCGCTCGTGTGCATGCGTACAATCGTAAATTTCTTGTCCAAGAGGAAAATGCGAGGAAACTCCATACTGAGCTACCCCGTCTTTAATTCGTAACTTGGTGCACAGTTTGCCAAAGTACGTGCATCGCGTGCACCGTAACCGATCTTCAACGCACGTTTATTCCTCTACTTCGAGATTGTACGGCCAGATATAAACGCACAAAGAGCGAGAGAAAGAAGGAAGGAGAGGTGAGTGGCAGAGGGCCCGGAGTATGAGGATTCTCTCTGCGGTGCCAGCCAGTGTCGAGGGGCCAACCGGATTTACGACCCACCCCCTTCAATCCACAAAGCTCAATGTGGGTATTTGTTTTGTGAGAAAATGCGCGCGCAAACCCTTCCCTTTACCCATTCAAATATACACACACACACACACACACACACACGAAGGGAGGCTCTCGCACACATATGCACTCAATATCCAGTGGACTTGCCTCCTAGATCCTACATTGGAGGAGGGGATGCGAAGCTTCATTCTCGCTCGTTGTGCATTTACGATTATAGCTCTACAAGCTCCGCTTCCTTGTACCTATATATATATATGGATGTGTGTGTATAACGTTTCCGGAGACGCTGATCCTCGGTTGACTATTAACAACGCGAAAGCCTATACGACCCGGCTACAATGTTGATCGTCAACTATCCCCTGATATCTCGTCTCGTTCTACGAGGACCATCTCGATTATATTACACACCCACACTTCGTACATGTCCTCTAATATGCGCATCTTCAATCTTTGTTTCGAGATAACAGCGTTTCCCATGAATGATGACGAAAAGGACCAGAAAATCCTTCCTATTATTGGCTTTAACGTATTGGTCGATAGAAAGGAAGTGATCATCACTTATGCAGCCATGGTTTGAATCGTATTGCACTGAGAAAAATGTATGGTGAGGTAAACCATATTTCAATTATAAAATATGTTTCCCTGATGCAACGCCTATAATTTATGGTTACCCTTATATGAAAAAATATTGTAAAATAAACCATATTTTCGTAATCACACAAATCATCTCTGTATGGCAATTGCAACAATTTGTCTCCTTACCACGCACGAAGTGCTAGAAACTATTAAAAGCATCGCATTCTCATTAATTGCATGGTTATACTTTCTATTATGCATCAAATTCCGAATCGTTTTGCATATTAGCGATAGAAAGTATCGATTCTCATTTAATTGAATGCATATACTGTTACTTAGGAATAGCGTATAAGATAATGGATACTGTTGTATAGTTGACGGTAATATATGAAATATAAATTAGCGGTTGGTTAATAGTCGACGTTAAGCACGGATATCCCAACCTCGTTACACTGCTATGTAGTTGGAAAGAATCATATTGTTGAAATTCCACACAGACACGTGTCAACACCAGTTTCTATGCTGCACGAAAAAAACGAGTTGGTTGTGGCAACCATATGGTTTGTAACATATGCTTCGAGCAACTAGTTGGTTGGGGCAACCATTCTCGTGGTTCCCACAATCAACTTTTTATTCGTTGGGTGTTGGGCAACCAATAGTATAGTTGCGATAACCACGTGAATGGTTGCCCCAACCAACTAGTTGCATGAAGCATATCTTACAAACTAGTTGGTTGCCACACCAACTCGTTTTTCCGTGCGAGTCGTTTTCTCCGTGTAAAAGAAAAAAAGACTTTTTTTATGGGAAGCCTTTTCGGATTTGACCATCTTGCACTTTGCTGCAAAGTATTAAATATTCATACATAAGTAAGGATACCAAACATGGAGAAACTTGGAAACCTTATATACGTTGAGGGGAAAGTCCGTTTGTGCGAGAGGAAGCCACCTCCCGGATTTTTGGGGTACTGACAAATCTGCAGATATGATCGTATGAGATTACGGGTGAATTGGTATTTTAGTAACCTCAGTGCAGAATGTAACCACTATTGTAGTGTAACAGTAACCATTTACTGATTTTGTCACACACATCTCCTATCATCTAATTTACCGTAGCAATATGTTGTCTAGTTCGTATAAACATGTAACATGTTGATGTAAGGCAACGTCTATATTTCATAGTGAACGCATTCAAACATCATAGTAGGTAAAATAACTACGATTGTTCCCGCTAATTCAGGCCATGCTGGCATTTAAAATATATATCGACGGCTAAATTTTTAACTCAACCTTACCACTGTGGTAAAGTTGAATGAGTAAGAATCAGAATCCAACCATCCATATGTTCTCTGTTATTATAATCTGTTTTACCATGGTCGTTCGTTGTAATTACCACGGTTTTTTTTCTCAGTATGACTCGACTAGGAGGTATTTATGGTCAATTGTTATCTGGTGAAAAACGAAAATACAAAACGCATTTTGAAACTGCGTTGGCCTCCGATCTTTCCTTTTTCGATCAAACTTCTTTCTTCAGCAACTGCAGCGAAGATCGCTCCTTCCCTCCAACGCCGTCGCGACTTGAACTCTCGTGATGGAAAATCTTCTTGAAGAGAAAGAGGGAGAGAGAGAGAGAGAGAGGAAGAACTCGCTGTCAGGGATGAAAGGAAGTGTCTAGCCAGCGCAACGGAATTTTCACAAAGGGTAGAAGTGATGGCGCAGTAGTCCCTTCTTGAGGGACGCTTCACAAGCCTTCACGGTCCATCTTATTCCCTCCTTTTTTCACTTTTTATCATACGCCCTCTTTATGTGTCCCTCCCTGTTTCTTCCTCTTTCTCTCGCTCTCACCCTTGACGCTCATCAACTGACGCCACTCCAAGGCATCACCTACGCTTGCTAGAGAAGGAATATCGAGGTTGAAGAAGAAGAAGTAGAAGAAGAAGAAGAAGATGAAGCAGCAGAAGAAGCAGAAGAAGAAGGAGAAAAAGGGGAAGGAGCCCTTGGGCTCTCTCCCTTCGTCTTCTGTCTTCTCTCACCCTCTTAAGCCACATAGCCCGTAGAATTTACTTGCTATTGTCTCGGCGGAGGCCTCGGGCCGATCACGCGCCTCTACCTCCTCGTCTTTCCGAGGCCTCTGCCAAAAGCTGACTAACGTTTCGTGTACGAAAGAAAAAAAACGAGCCAGAGAGAGAAAGAGGAACGAAGGAAACTCTTGCATCGTGCCACGAATTTTATTCGCACCTGACCTATTACCGAAACGTTTCTCCCTTCACTAAATTCTGTCTTGACTATGTGCACATACGTATAAATGTCTCGGGAAATAAAAACCTCTCGTGTGTCCAGGAATGACCGACGACCCACTGGTCCTAAAAATTCCTACAGCTACGCAATAGACTCTGGCACATTCTATCTCTCTGAACATTTCTCCCTCGGGCATTTGAAATCTCGCTTCTTCGCTCGTACAAGCACGCCCGCACACACAAACACACAAAAATGTGTCGCCTCTGCTGTCAATTTGTCCCCGAGAGAGCTTAGCGAGTTTTCCGTATTCTCGAAAAGAGAAAATAGATACACGGGCCAATGTTGCATATGCATTGGGAGACAGGAAACGGGAAAAATGTCAGAGAATATAGTATGTATTTATATATTTTCGACCACGTTGAATTTTATATATCTTATATTGCGTTTTATGGAAAATGGAAAAGCGACGCGTTAAAAACGAATAGATTCTCGTATATCCGATATTTTCGAGACACGTCGAGGATCCTCTCTTTTTGGCATCGACGATCCAACGTTTCGATTGCAATTGGCAAAAAATTCCGGAAGAATTGTGCTATATATCCGAGATAGACGTGTATTTTCAGCGGACCTGTGAATGCATCAAAATCTTTGCATGGATGACACGAAAAAAAAGTTTTTCCGTACAGTATTTAGTGTACACTGAGAAAACAGTTTATTTGTAGTAAAGAAATATATTTAGTTGGCACTTGTACTTAAAACCGTGCAAATTGAAATTTGCACACTGCTTCCTCATCTTTATCCATAATTCACACAGCTTCCTTTATCACAAAGTACGACCATCAAATTTGGCTGCCTCACAAAGGATGCTTTGTTAATTATTGAAAAACATGAGTAATCAATGTGCAAAGTTTCCAAATTCTTTCAAATTTACTTCTTGCCAAATTCAATAGCGAACAAACCTTGATCACTTTTGAATGTGTACAAAATTTCAGTACAATATTTCGCATATAGCCGAAGTTAGAGTAGGCTATTTTTCAAAACAACCAAAATTTGATAAAATGTTAATCATTCGATCAATTTTCGCCAAATTTAATAACGAATAACCTCGATAGCCATACTAGCTCTGTGCAAAGTTTCAGTGGTATGTCTTAAAAATTGCACAAGTTAGAGCGATTACGCTATTTCCTTTTTTTATTAAAAATTTCATAAAATTTTAATCCCTCGATGGATTTTCGCCAAATTCAATAGCGAACAATCTTGATAGCTATACCAATTCTGTACAAAGTTTGAGTGCAAGATCTTGAAAATTGCAGAAGTTATCGCATTTGCAAAAACGAAAAAAGTCGATAAAATCTAAACACCCGTTAGAATTGAAAAAAAATATCTAATTAAGAGCAATTTGTGCTCAACAAGTGTACCAAATTTCAGCTTGAAATCTCGAAGTGTTCTCGAGTTATTAATTATTTACATCTGAAACTCAGGACACACACACATCTATCGGGACATTTTTTTCAAAACATTATTTATCGATGTTTCGGGGCATTTTGAACACATTGGCATAAAAATGTCGAAACAATAATTTTTCACGAAAAAAAAGCTTGCTTTATGAGGAAGCAATGTTACTTAACTGTTACAAAATTTGTTAGTCGTTAAAAAGAATTTATTAGTGTCAAAATAATTAATTGACTGTTAAAAAGCATTTATTCACTTTATTACTTTACTATTGACAAATAATTTATTTCGCGATATTCAACTTTACATTTGTTAATAGTTAACGAATCCTGGTAAAATGTTTTCTCATCAGTAAATTGTCAAATTTGTCTCTTCTCTTCGAATGACCCGTCAATACGTGGTTATTTTTGTAAATTTGAATTGACCTATTTTTCTTGTTTTTTTTTTTTTTAATTTTCATTACATTTGTTTCAAATTTGTGGGAATAAATTCAACTTATTAGGATCAAACGAAAGTGTGAATTGAAAAGTCGTAGCAAAAAAGTATTTTATATCACTCAGTGCAATAATGGACGCTTTTACGTCCATATTGCACCTCGTGATATAAAATATCGGACATCACTCGGCGTAAACACAGTTTCTGACTCGTGTGATTGCAGGACTCGCCTTCGGCTCATCTTGCAGACTCACACTCGTCCGAAAATGTTTTTACGTCCTCGTGATGTAATGTACTATTTTTCAACGTGCTACGCTCATACAATTCTTCTTTTAATTGCAATTATATTGTCATAGTTTTGATTTTTCTATTTTACTTTTCCTTACATTCAAATTCATGAAAATGTAATAATTTAATTAGGTGTAGACGGCACGTTGAGAAATTGTTGTAAAAAGGCATTTTTCTAAAGTGATAGGCCGTTGAAATCCCGGAAATCGGAAGGGTCTCGGGTAAGTTACGTGATCTGGCACGAGCGATGGTTTCCCATCCCTCTTCCTTCATCCAACAGGGCGGGAGAGAGGGCAAGGAAGCATCGCCGAGTCAACGAAAAGTTTAGCAGAGATGGAAGGGAGAGTGAGAGAGTCTGCTTACACGGCGCGCGCTTAATTCTCGATGCTTGAGTATCTCTTTCGTGTGCGTGTTGCCTCTGTGAGGAATTCACATATAAGCTTTTTCCAATACACGCCTCGCGATGCAGTAACGACTTTTGTACATCGAGACTCTATCCCCGACAGATCGAAGCTCTCCGGGATGGCGTCGTCGTCGTCGTCGTCGTCGTCGTCGTCGTCGTCGTCGTCATTGTCGTCGACGACGAGAGTGCTGCATAAGCTTATTAAGAACGACGAACATTGAAACTCGGATGTTCACGTTGTTTTGCTCTTCAACCCTCCTTTCGTGTGCCCACTTATCAATGGCATAACTCCCGCGATTACGTTCAAATTCTTCAATGAGAATTTATGATATTTCATCAGAAAAATCAATTGCAACACTTTTTAAAGAATTCGAAATTTTTGACAGTGCTTGCTGAAGGGGGTAAATTTTTAAAATTGCACAAAATCGTTGCTAATTAAATTCAAAATCCTCAAACTGTGCAGTAAAAATAAATTGTGTTTAGTTTCAAGCATGTGTAGACCATATGATCCTGACCAAACCGCTTGATCAATCTTATTCTCCGACATCCATTCTCTTCGTAACATTTTTCCGGACTGCTAATATTAGTTTCAAATTACAACCTTTCTGTCCCAAAGCGATTTTGGGATGTACTACCTTAAGGGCGGCACATTTTCGTTTAGGTCCTTATTACGGAGTTACAGGCCATTTTTTGAATTTTTGACCCATTTTTTGTTTAAAAAATTTAAAAAGTGGCCTGTAATCCATAATAAGGACGTAACAAAAAAATGTGCCATTCTTAAGCAGTCCGGAAAAATGTTACGAAGAAAATGAGACGTCGTAGGATAAGATCCGTCAAGCGGTTTGGTCAGAATCGTGCACAGCGCAGTGAAACTCAAAGATAGATTTATGGGAGAACCGCTACGCCTTAAGGGTTCCAACTAGCGTCAAAAATGTCTTCATTTGATACGTCAAATGATGGACCATTGGTCCGGTTTACACGTATTCAACGAATATTTATACACTGAGAAAAAAAAACGGTTGAATATGCAAAATCGTTAGTTGAATACGGGCAACTAAAAATTTATTTGGTCTAACTAAATAATTAGTTTCTGGAATAATTCCGTGATTCGGTTGACCAAAATATAGTTCAGGCAACAAAAATTTGGATTGTACAACTAAATATTTAGTTGCACGTATTCAACTAAACAATTTTGCATATTCAACCTTTTTTTTCTCAGTGTAGCAAGAAGACTAGAATAAGGAGAGACAACTGCTGCTAGTCGAGTCGTGAGAAAGTGGCACAAAATACATCGCCAGCAGGCTACCCCACTCCGTGACCAGCACAATGCGCAGTACACTACTGCGCACTTTTTGCGCCATCATTCTGTCTCGCGCGAGACCGAGGGTCATACGAAACCGACCCGTGTATGCGCGGTAGTATAAAAGTGCGACACTGCGCATAGTGCTGGTCAAGGAGTGGGATAGCCTGCTGGCGACGTGTTTTGTGCCACCCCCACTCTTCGAGTTGTCGCTCCTTATTCTAGTCTTCTTGATTTATAGTTATGTTCGAAAATCGGCGTTTTGACGCTTACCGGTCTTCTGACCCTCGCTGGTCATACCTCAAAAAAACTCCAAGTTAGTCACACTGAGCCAATTTGACCCGAACAATTTTTTGAATGGTTGGGAAAAAAAGTACCTACCCGATTGACTTAAACAAAATATAGAAATTATCTTTGAACCTTTGAGTACATGAAACAATCGGGTTTTTTAAAAAAATATTTACATGGAAGAAAAATTATGAAAAAAAAGACTCAAAAATCCGGTTTTTTACTTAAAAAATTGTAACTCGGTCAGTTTTAAAGATTTTTTGGAAACATTTCTACACGATACTCTCAATATATGGTACTTTGAAAAGAAAAAAATACTACTCTCAATATATGGTACTTTACGAGAAAAAATACTTCCATGGGTTCCAAAATAGTAATTTTTGCTACAAGTGTAGAAAACAACGAATTCCATTGCGCGTGAAGTTGCCGCATGAGCCGAAGACTTATGGTGTATTTCACACGAGTACGAGTGTAAAATGCACCATAAGTCGAGGCGAATGCGGCAACTTACGCGCGATGGAATTCGTTTTTTTTTGCACATGTAGCATACATTATTTTTTGCAATGACTGCCCCGAAAGTGGAATTTGAGATTCAATAAAACCAATGACATATTCAAATAAGAACTCGTATATATATAACCAGCAGTATATATATAACCAACAGCTTTTGGGCGCTCGTTATCTTCATCCATTCTGTATTCCGTATTCCCTCAGAAAATGCGACTGTCATAAGTTGACGTTACGTGTCACATGAATTCCGCTACATTCAAGTTTGTTTAATCAGTTTAAAATCGTAGAACAAAAAACGATCAAATGTCAAAAAATCCGTTTTTTCGTAAATCAATGGGGTAAAGTGAGCTATAAATAGAGTTATTCCCGCACAAGTTCGGGAATCTGTGACATTCCCGCACAAGTGCGGGAATGTTAAGCATCGTTGAGAAATTAGCCACTTTCCGCACGTCAAACACCCATCGAAAATCGCACTTTCGGGGCAGGCATTGCAAAAAAGGTATTTATTCCACTATGTGAAAATATGCAAATTTTATTATGGCTACCTATAATAAATACTTCAAACTTCAACCAGAGGGCCGGGGAAAATCCACGAGGGTCCGGATAGTTGGAGATATTTTAGCTCAAAGTGAGAGCTTGGGTCAATTTGACCCGCGGTGACCAGCGAGGGCCAAGGATAGGGGAGCGTGGGGCTAGTTGTAACAGAGGTAAGTTGTAACACTCAATTTTGACCAGGAAATTACAACATTTTGATTAAATTTTTTTGCTGAATGTGCTTCTTATAACTCGAGGCATGGCGTAAACACCGCTAGTGCCCCACCAGACATCAAAATGAGATGATATGCACACGAGCTCTATTTCGGCCAGATATCGTAAAAAAAGTACTTACGAAAATTTTGATTTTGACTATTAACATAAAATTAATTGTTCATTGTTTTTTCATTGTTACAATGTAAATTTAACTGGCTTTAGTTTGCTTTTTTTTGCATTTTTTTCTGCTCTCTAATAAGTGTGCATCTATTTGTATATATACACTGAGAAAAAAGTTCAGTTGAAACAACTAAATCCATTTAGTTGAAAAAAATTTAGTTGGTTCAATATTAATTTGTTTGAAATAATGAAGCTATAATTAATTCAACAAATGGATTTGGTTAAGCCTAAGATATGAGGTGAACGAAATTATTTGGTCACTTTCCAGATACAGTTTAGTCCAATTTAAACGTTACTGAGTTGCTGTACAGAAATATTTCGTTGATTTCCAGTATATTTTAACTAAATAAATTTAGCTGTAACAAAAAAAAACAATTCGTATTTTCAATCACACAATTTATTTGGTACGAAGATATTTATTTGATTGAACTGAAACTTTGCCCATTTAAGCAACGATTTAACCGATTTAACTAAAACTGACAGTGTATCTTTGTTGAATTACCAAAATGATCTCGTTGAACGTCCGGAAACAAATATTTTGTTGAGTCGAATACATTTTTGCATTTTCAACAAAATTTTGCTCTCAGTGTAATATTACAACTCGTAGTACAGTGATTACATAGTATTACAAATTATTTGCGGTTTTTGTGCATTCTGTTATTCTTCTTTACCCTAATATTGCCCTGAAAAATATGCTAAGTTATTGTATTGTATTTTTTGAAGCATGAGAGACTATAAGAGAAAAACCGAGAGAGGATTAAAAACCCAGGATGTGTTTGAGTCGGTGGCAAATGAGATTTTGGAAAAAAGGGTTAGCATTCGAAAAGCCGCCAAAAATTTCGACTTGTGCCATGTCTCATACCTTGTATGTGGGAGGGCCTTACAGTAAATCCAGGGGGAAAATGGATCTAATGCATAACATGCAAACTATGGGCCCATATGAAATGTGCCAAGGGAGAAAAATATTCGTTTGTGTGCCTAAACTGCAACTCATACGAAGACTGATTAAGCTAAGAGATAAGTCAAAAGTGTCATGTTCATTTTTTTTTTAGTAAAACGTTGTGATAAAAAAAGAATATTTATGATAAGTATCCTGTTGATTATTTATAGTCAAAGATTATAATCGTCATAAGAATGAATCACGATGAATAATACAAGACTGTGGAGCAATAAAAACGTGTTCTTTCTTATAAATGTTGCCAGTATTTTCGTTGTTACAACTTGCCCCGAGCCTGTTACAACTAGCCCCAGACGTGGGGTAAGTTGTAATAACTCCCATTTTTTCAAAAAGCGTCTGGTGTTAAAGATGGGTAAAGATTTTAAAGTATTTTTTAATGGGAATTAGTGCTCAGATATATACTTTACAAACCTTCTGACTTACAATTATGAAAGCATACATATTTTCGGCAATACAGGCCTTTTTCCAAAAACTGTTACAACCAGCCCCACGCTCCCCCACTCCCAGACATGGAAGTCAAAATATTATTTTTTTTAAACATAATTTCTTGACTATATAATGAGCTTTTAAACGATGCCTGAAAAATGTAAGGACAAAAATTAAGAACTGCGAATTGTTACATTGATGCCCCTTAATTACGTGCACTGAGAAAACAGTTTATTTATAGTATAGAAATATATTTAGTGGGCACTTTTATCAAAATATTCCTTAACTGTTACGAAATTTATTAGTCGTTAAGAAATATTCGTGTTCTAATGACAACATTTTATTTGTGTAAAAATAATTTATTTACTGTTAAAAAATATATCGCTATATCCCACTTTACATCTGTTAACAGTTAACAGGTACATATAAATATATTGTTTTCTTAGAGTGTCATTTATTTTTGTAACTTTACGAGCCTTTTTCTCGAAATCATGTTTTCATGTAAGTGAGCATGTTTTTATGTCAGTAAAAAGGACCGCATTGCTTTATATTTAATTTTTAAGATATTTTCTCGATGTAAAAGTCTCGTCTTGAAATTTCGAAACAGCAGCCATTTTGCTTTAATTCGACATATCACTAATTCCTTTGATTAACGGCAAAATAAATTAATTCACTAACAAAATTCGTTGTTTTTTATTTTTCAATTTTCTCTTACCTGGTTCCAAATGGCATTGGTTGTCACAAAAAAATTTTTTAAATCCTCAATTCCAATTAAAACATAATTACTATTTTTCAACTAAAAATCGTAAAAATTAATTTTGCTATTGACCCGCTAATTAGGCTCATCCATTAATTCTCAACTTCAAATTGCTGCAAGAAGCACAATTTTTTATAGACCTGCTCATATTTCAATTTGAAATCATCGGTGAAAATCATCGAACTCGAATCTCAACGCGTTGAATTGAAAGTAAGATTGCGAAAGTTTCATTGCAAAATCGGGATTAGACGAGAAAACCAGTCTCTTCGGTTTTTAAGGAGCGTCGGAGGGGGATGGAAGATATCCGGTTCTGACGCCACGAATGCGAACAAGAGGCCCGAGAGATCACGAAGAGCAGGCATAGAACGAGAAACAGAGAAGGCTCGAACATTGCAAGTTCTCTGTGAGCGCTTCGCGCGCTTCAACCCCAGAAGAGTTTTTTTTGCCAGTAAAGAAGAGAGAGAGAGAGAGAGAGAGAGAGAGAGAGAGAGAGAGAGAGAGAGAGAGAGAGAGAGAGAGAGGGAAAGGCTGCGACGAACAGGGTTGCCGAAGAAATGGGGTTGGCTGGTTTGGCGATGAGGATAGGCTCGCTCGGAGAGCAGCAGCAGCTAGCACTCGAGAGACAATGAGGCCGCTCACGAGTGTCGCCACGAGTGGATGCTCTCGACTATTGCCAACTCAGGCCCTTCAAAAGGGTGAGAGAGAAAGGAGAGAGGCTTGCACACCCACAGAATCTCGGCAACGAGAGACGTCGTCGTCGGCGTCATCTAGACTCCGACACGGGAAGCAACTTTTAATTCGTTTCCGCGTACCCAACACCCCTTTCGCGCTTCTTTTCACTTCTCGTGCTTCCTCTTCATCATCGTCTTCTTTTGTAGCCTCCTCCTCATCTCATTCATCATCATCTTTCTCCCATGTTTCTTCTGTCTTCGCAGACTTTCCCTTTGCACACCTTCCTCTCCTTGTTTCTCATCTTCAAACCAACCTTGATACGTCCTGGCACTTGCACTTACGAATTTCGCGAAAAATAAAGAACGATCCAGACATTTTCATGGCATGGAAGAATGAGCAACTCTGCAATAACGAAGTCGTTAGCAGCTTTTGGTTTTCTCACGCTTCGTAAAAAGCTTTGGCTAGATGAAATAATTTTTTTTCTGGCTTCATTAGATTTAGAGGAGTTACAGTTTTAGTTTATTCATATTTCTATGTCAGGAAATAGCGAGGACATGAAGATTTTCCGATGAGTCAAGGATTTTTTGCTAGCTGAGATATTTTTTATTCAATGCTTTATAATATATTGAAGTAATTTTCTGGAATCAGTTAATTAAACCGATGTAAATGATGTATTTTCAGGAAACCCAAACGTTAAGTTATGCGACTTATCAAAATAGGATGCATTGTTTTGGAAATTATTGAAATTTTTTCGAAAACTACTAGAAAATCCATTTCGATATCTTCAAAAATATGTTAGTTGGCAAATCTAGATTTTTCGATACAGCGAGGGAAATCGTTTATATAGTTTTAAGCAATAAAAATAAAATAAATTTTTAAAAAGTTATTTAAAAAGATATATTATCAGTAATGGAGTTATCAAAATATACGTTCCTCCAAATTATCTCCAGTTGGATCTTCGAATTTTTTTGAAATAATAGAATTTTTATAGACTTAAGAAATATGCCTTAGAAAGGAATATTTCTTTGTCTTCTCAAAACGTCAATGTTAATTCCTTGATCTTTCCCACACTTTTTCTGTTTGAGTAAGCCATGATTCTGGGAATTCTGCCAAATTTTAAATCGCACGCGCCTCCCATCAGTGCTAACTCAAATTTTACACCATCAAAATGCAAATTCGTGATACCCCAGACAGGAATCCCCCCCCCCCCTTTCTTTTAAAAATGAAGATATTTCAATTCGGCAAAGGCGTTTCACAGGAAACATATTCAGCTTCATTTCGCTATTTCCAGAAAATGTTGTCGATTTTTTTTTTTAACCCAGTACGTTCTTTGAAACATGGTCGTTTTTTGGCTTTTTTTACCGTGAAATTTTGGCTCACGACCCATGCAATTTCAATTTTTTTTTTTCAAAAATTTCGCACGATTTTTTTTCGCAGAAATATTCAGATTTTCGCAAAAAACAATTATATTTATAAAATGTAGCGTAACTCAAAAAGTACTGGGATTTCGTGAAATGACTCAGAGGATAAAAAATAGCATACAATTATTCTGGAGTCAATGAAATTTTTTCAGGATTTTTTTCAAAATTCTTTCTCCAAAAACTTTGCCTCTTAACGAGATATTTTATTGTCTTAAACAATCGGGTCTCTTACCTCATCTACACGGGTTTTCCGATGAAAAAACCATGTAGATGAGGTTTTTCGATGAAAAAGCCGCCTAGATGAGGTAAAACACCCGATTGTTTAAGATAAAAGAATATCTCGTTAACAGGAAAAAATATTGAAAAAAAAAATTTGAAACAAAATTCTGAAAAAATTTCATTAAATCTAGAATAATTGTATGCGACTTTTTACCTCCTTAATGATTTCACAAAAACCCAATATTTGTAGAGTTACACTATATTTTATAACCATGGTCGTTTTTCGCGAAGAATTGAATATTTTTGCGAAAAAAAATCGCACGAAACTTTTTAAGAAACAAAATTGAAGCTTATACTCCCCCCACAAGTTTTTCATATGAAAAACAGTTAAAACAAATTTTCATGGGTCGTGCGCCAAAATTTTAACGCAAAAAAAACTAAAAATGACCATGTTTCAAAGAGCGTACCAGATTCAAAAAAATCGAAAAATTTTTTTAGATAAAGCGAAATGAAGTTGAATATGTCCCCTTTAAAACGCCGCTTGTTGAACTGAAATATTTTCATTTTCAAAAGAGCAATGAAACTTTTTGTGCAGCGCGGAATGAGGGCGAGTGTTTCCAAACTTTTGGACGGCAGTGTATGATAAAATTTCGCTGGAAATATTGATAAACTAGATTTTTCTCATGCCCTACCAAGTTTTGATACTATATTTCCCCTAAAATGCACGAGTGCCATGTTTTCTTCAAATGACATGAAGAAGAGTGGCTAATTCTAATAAGCTAATTCGTACAATAATTATTAATTCCACAATTTCTCCAGTGATGAATCTACAATAATTTTTTAACTATTGCTCAGTGTTTGCCTTCACAAGATTTTCCGGAATTAGTCTAAGGCCCGAATTTTGAGTTCTTAAAATCTATCTCAAGGTCAAACTTAAGCTCAAACTTTCCGTTGAACTCAAGTTGGAACTTAAGATCGAACTTGCGTTCCAATTTCAGATGAATCTTAAGTTTGAACTTAAGTGTCATTATAAGTTCATACTTATAAGTTAAAGTTTAGTGGAAACTTAAGATCCATCTTGAGCTTAAATTTAAGTTCGATCGTACTTAATTATTTTTGCAATTAATGTCAAAACGGTCCAAGGAGGTGATGAAAGAAGTTTGATCGAACTTAAGTTCAAGCTCTAGATGGATCTTACGATCAAACTCCAAAACAAATTTATGAACTTATAATGATACTTAAGTTCAAACTTAGGATTCATATTAAATTGGAACTTAAGTTTGATCTTAAGTTCTTAAAATTCGGGCCTAATTCTCCCTTACTAATATTAGCCGGAATTATTTCCACAATTTTATGGCGTGATCCGAATTGCCCCTAACTATGAGTACACCTGAAGTAGAGTAAGAAGATTTAAGCGCATGATGGAGACGAATGAGCAGTGCTCTTCGATCTTGCCACGTTGGCATAATTCGAAACAACATCTTGGAGGAGCGCATAACCACCGTGCCTGGAATGAAGTTTTCCTCGTGCTCGGAGGCGGGACGCAGAGATTGAGGAATGAGTGGAGGCGAGAGACGGAGAGATTTTCACTCGCTTCCGTCGTGGTCCAGGCGAATTCTCTGTCGTCTTCAAAAGCACGCCAGAAATTTTGCTGCTGCACTCGCAAGTTTTCTTCTTCTTCTTCTTCTTCTTCTTCTTCTTTGCCCCGATACGAAACAGCAACAGCAGCAAAATTGTATGAGTGTTGGAAAGGGGGTTTGTACGCGTTCCCAGACGCGTGGGATTCTCCCGCTCGTCGTTTTACCTCTGACGACGACGACGACGACGACGTCGACGTCGACGTCGGTTGTCGTCTGGCGTCTTTTCCAACGCGTCCACAGACATTGAGTAATGTCTCTTCATTCCACGTGGCTTTTCCTATTTCTTCCCTCTCTTCTCTCATCCCTGTATTTAACTTATTCGAAAGTTTATCGTCGTCAACTCTCTTCGCAAGAAGCAAACTCAGCTCTTCTCAAACCTCTGAGTCTATGTGTGTATATCCTAACGTCACGCTGATACAACGCGTCTTTTACCATCTCCTTCGCTCTCTTGTTGGTCGCTCCATCTGTCGAGCTTTCAACTGTCTTTGCCCTTTCCCTTATTGCAACAAAGAGCTCCAAAGACGTGACCAATTGCTATGATGGAAATGCTCACACGACACGAGAATGCTTGGGGGATAATCCCTCAAATAATTCGCGAGAATCTCACCTATAATCTACCCTCTTTCGCTCTTCTTCCCTCTGTTTCTCTTTCTCTCTCTTTCTAATTTTCTTCCTCCCTGCGCTCGAAAAGGTTTTCTCGTAAGCTCGACTCTCGCGTGTCAACTCTGCAACAACTTTTCGACTCGCACGCGATCTCTTCTATGTGCGATAAGCACTGGGCTCTATTTTAAGTGCCCTTAATACAGTATCTCAAGTAGTTCGGGCACTTTTGCCATTTCTAGTACCTTAATTAGTGCGAGTGCTTCGAAGAATTATACGTATAGTTGTGTAGAAGTCGAATTATCGCTTGTTTTCTAAACAATATTGCCAGACAGTTTACAGATCTTAAAGATCGTATAAATGTTATGAGTAGGGTAGACTGGGTATGGTTGTGACAATTTTCATTTGATCGCCCATAATTTTGTTAGTAAGCCAGTTAGCTGGACGAAAACTGTTCTTTATAGTGAAGTGTACATTTGTCTACATATAAATACCACAATTTTGTCCCTAAGTACAATAGTTAACGCATATGAGCAAATTAGAAAAAAAAGTGTCACAACCGACCACACCCCAGGGGTGGTTGTGACAGTGCTTAGGGTCGGTAGTGACAGGTTAAAAAATACACCAAAACGGTATAAAATCACTTTTATTGCAAGTCATATGTAACATAACGCGATATAATCTTTTTATGGAAAAAGTTAACATTTACAAAACAAAAGTAATAAAATTTGAGAACACTTTAATCGGTTATACGCCTCTTGGATATCGCGCCGATGCTACGGCAACGCCAACTGTCGGTTAACGGCGGCAACTCAAGGTCGTTCGTCTCATACAGTAAACATATGAAAATAACAGTTTAAATTCGATATCGTCCACATTTTGACAGCTACAGCGTTCATTCTGGGATAAATGGAAAGAGAAAAAAATAATAAACAATACGTATGTCTTAAAATTTTCTTAAACTGTATATTTTATTGTAAATATTGAGAAATTGATTTTTTTACATAGATATACTTCCATGTATAAGCAAGGTCCTGCCTGTATAGAGTCAGCTGCTCGGCGGCTTCTCGAGACAGTGAGGTTAGGTAAATGTACATGTCTCAAGTCGCTATCAATTCCACATATCCAATGTGGATATATTTCTCGCATATATTTGACGTATATTTCGCAAGAATATCTCATTTCTACAACAAAGTATATTCAATATATTCGAGATATATTTTCTATATACATCGGCATTTATTCTTTTTCCGTGAGGTTGTTTTCATCATATATGAACAAATATATCATTGAATATATCAAGATATTTATGCCTCAAGTTCACGAAATGATCTTTAAATTTTGCAGACATACTTTCAAGTCTCTCCAGGTGTATAAAAATAAAATATCGATGAGTTTTGATCGACTTTATTGAAAATTTCAATCACACAATTTTATTATTTTTCGAAACGTTTATCCCCGTTGTAAAAGTGGATTATGATATATTTGAAATATATCACGATATATAAGCACTTTTATATATTCTAAAAATATCTGACAACCCACTTTTTAACGTTTTTAACTGAATTAATAACGTGAGCCGTACAGCTGACCGCACTTCAACGTCCGCGTGTTGCCTTTTTGTACGAATAAGTTATTACAACAGTCTTCATATTATCATTTCATATATCATATCATATAATCAGTCAAAACTTCTTTCCTTCTTTATAAGCGATTTTATATTTTTTTACGTCACACTGCCCTCTTTTCGTCTCCCTCAAGCGTTTTCTAGACATCTAAACGCAAAAAAAAGCAAATTTTACTTGTGTCACAACCGTACCCAGGAAATATGTCACAACCGTACCTAGTGATGCCGGCAAGACGAGACTAGTCTTGGTCTCGTCGAGACGAGACGAGACTTTGCCAGTCTCGTCAAGACTCTCGTCAAAATTTTCGATATTTAGCGAAAAAACGAACGTCAAATCATTTCCAACGCTCTATTTCATTGTTGTTATTCTTTTTTTTGTTTCATCTTACTATGTTTCGAAACAAAACGAGAGCCTTGGCGCGATTATTCATTATTTTCAGAAAAAAAATCGGATAATTCACGTGTTATCTCACGATTACGTAATTCCATTATTCGTCAACTTACTATCAACTTGAAATTTTATACTTGAGGGTTTAGAGGAACGCTGATTATGAATCTGCACCCAAAATTTATAAATTCAAGATGGCGGTCCAAAAATGCAAAAAATCGCTTGATGGGAGCGAAAGTTGTCATTCAAGAGTTTTTGGGGTCATTGATTACGAATTTGCCCTGCAAATTTAGAAATTTAAGAGGACGAAAAATGCAAACAGTCATTGCAAATGCAAAATGTAATGACGTTTGATGACCAAACAACTATTGTGTTTCCTCATGGAGGAAGCTTTGTTTTCGTGAAAAAAGTTTTGTTCTAGATTTTCATGTCAGTATGCATAAAATGTCCTAAATCATCGACAAATCTTTTTTTTTTAATGTCTGGATGTATGCGTGTGCCCGCTTCGAAAAATTCGAACAGTCATATGTCAAGACCACACTGGAGTAGCGAGCCAAAATTTTGTACATAAACTGAGCATAAACTGAGTTTAATATCGTTCTCCAAATTTGTGGATCATGGTGTATTTCTTAAGAATATGTTTAAACGAAATGCATATTGCATAGTCGTTTGTTCGTAATTTTTACGGATTAACAAATACGCCTCCACGAGCATGTAGCTTTCTCAATGTTTTGTTTCTACAAACAACAATTTGAGGAGCGCACGAAAACAATAGATAAACAATGTTCGAATTAAAAATTGGCAAGTCTCTCTTACACAAGAGCTACCATTTCCATTCCAATGCCTCAAGATTTGCGAAGCAGTCACACTTTTTCAAATTCAAATCCTCCAAATGGATACTTAAATCATAAATAATAGAATAATAGATAAATATATAATAGAATAATAATTGTCCCACAAAAAGGTATTTTAAAATTCTTTACACGCAGAATTAAAACAATTCGAATAAAAGTAAGGTACCCTTGGGTAATAAGGCCTGTTGGATAATAAGGCCTAATTGACGAAAATCATGTTTAAAATAATTGGTTTCGAATAATAAAAAGTGGTCGAAATAAATCGTAAGTATTTTTTATAATATTGCACTTAACTATCTAAAATCGTAGTCGTTATCTTCATAAATACCTACTTCGATGATGTTAATGATTTAAATAACATATCATGGTCCAAATATTTGTTATTTCGTTTTTCTGATATTCGTGGTCGGCAGTTATTAAGGCCTACTAAATTTAACCATAGAAAAAAAAGGGTTGACATTTTTTTTGAGGTTATGTTGATCTTTACCGCGCAAAAAGACGGAGGGGGCGTTTATCCTCCCCTTAATTTTCTTCATTATTAATTGATAATTGATTGATCGTTATTTTCAGTGACTCGATCCCGATGCCTCCTAAACGACCCATGCAGAAATTTCGATAGGGACACCCTACGTCCCATCAAATCCCTGTCGGGATTCGGCATGGACTCCCCAAAACGGGCGTCCCTATGGGGATCCCTATCGGGATTTGCTATAGATTCCCCAAAACGGGCGTCCCTATGGGGGTCTCTATCTAGGATTTACTATGGATTCCCCAAAACGGGCGTCCCTATGGGCGTTCTTATTAGGATTTGTTATGGATTCCCGAATACGGGCGTCCCTATGGGCGCTCCTATCGGGATTTGCTGTGGATTCCCCAAATCGGGACTCCCTATTAAAATCCAGGTTGCATCGCCATATGGCGTCACTCCCATTTACCATGTCCCCATAAGATTCCTATGTGGATCGAGTATGACGGTCGTAGGTCTGGATCATATAGATGGCGTACTCGTGAGCCGTGCGGGATTTAGTATTATTACCTGTGCGATGCCAGTGAGGTTATGTCGTGTGTTTATTTTGTGCTTTCAATATATTTGGTGATCTGATTCTATTATTGATGAACAACGAAATGAATGAGCGTGAGAAAACTCGCATTCGCGTACAACGATGTCGGAAAATACGTCGGGAAATTAATCTCGAACTGCAACGCCATGCCGAAGCACGTGCTTCAATTCCAGGTTAGGAACAATACAAGTTTTCCACCGTTTTGATAACGATTATAATAGTTAATAAATATTTATTATTCATTAAAAATAAATACTTGAGATTGGGAGCTTTGTAAAACCTTTCACAGACTTTAACAAAATAAAAAAATTAATATAAATTCTAATAAAAATTGATTCGGTTCGGTATCCCTACAGGATACCGTTTGGTATCCCTACAGGATCCCGGTTGGGTATCCCTACAGGATCCCGTTTGCGTATCCCCATTCGAATCTAATGGGCGGATGTTACAATCACGATTGGAATCCAATCTGACGTCGCATTAGATCCCGATGGGGAGGCCGGGATGCGCGCCAGAATCCCACCGGATCCCTATCGAAATTTCTGCATGGGGAGCGTTATGGTCAGAAAACGAACTGGTATCAACTATCAGAGCAGTGGAAAGAGGAATTTTAAGTTCGTATAAGGCTGCAGATAGGCATTCATGTGTTTATTAATCTCAAATACTAAATGTATTAAGTACAGCTTCATTATTTAAGCATGTTAAGAAGCCGTAGACCTTATTACCCTCCTATAGTAAAATAAGGCCTACTGGTAAGGTTTTTAAGTCGTTTAATTTTGGTTTCATTTATGGTAAAAGTGACTATTTTTCGTTTATGTTTTATAGAAAATGTACTTAAATAATGATTATCATTAAAAATTATTTATTAAATTCAATATTTTTCATTTTATTACAAATGTCCCTTACACTGTTAAAAAAACTGTATTAATATTAATATACATGTGTAGGAAGTTTTTTTTGCAGATACCGTGTATGAAATTTCAATTTCAGGTATGTTATTATTCAAAAAATGTGTATTAAAAGTAATATACGCGATTATTTTAAAATAACATTACATGTCTGAATTTTAATATTCATTTCATGAAAATTACGTTTCCGTAGCTGAATTAATTGTTGTTAAGCCTGTTATAAAAAATATATAGTCCTTGCAACATAATTTAATATGCATAGTTTACCGGCCCCAAAAGGAGATTCATAGAAAAAAAACGAAAATCTGCACGAATTGTCCGATCTAATTTTCTCTCAGACCGCGGGATTCGAACCCTCGACGCTACCTACCATCCTACCTACCTACCTACCTAACACGCTACCTATTACGCTATTGACTACGGATGAAGTTCCTCTACTTATATGATATATGAATGCTGGAGTGCCGAAACATAATAGTATACTAAATTAGTATATTTTGAATTAGCAATAAACCATGAAAGTTGGTTTTTTGATTAGCGAATTCGAATCCCCTGACCCCTCATAAGTTATGTGAACTTTATTCCAGAATACCTAAACCTGTATAAATTAAGTGATCCCTCAGAACTTACCTTACCCCTCATAACTTAATTTCGCGACCCCTGACCCCTCGTATATTACGTAAAGCCGCAAAACTTAATTCCATGATTCCTGACCCCTCATAAGATAAGTGACCCTTCATAATTTAATTTTGGAGCTTCTAACCCCTCATAAGTTATATAAAGCCTCAAAACTGGTTTGAATAAAACCGTGAACTCTCACAAGTGAAGTGACCTCTCATAACTTAATTTCGGGGCCTCTGACCCCTCATAAGTTATGTGGACTCTCAAAACTTTATTCCAGAATACCTGATCTCTCATAAATGAAATGACTCCTCATTACTTAATATCAGAGCCCCTAACCCCTTAAATGTTATGTAAACCCTCAACACACGTTTGAACAAACCCGTGGCCACTCATAAGTTGAGTGACCTCTCATAACTTAATTTCGGGGCCTCTGACCCCTTATAAGTTATGTGAACTCTCAAAACTTTATTCCAAAATACCTGACCCCTCATAACTTAAGTTGCCCCTCATGACTTAATTTCATGACCCCTGACCCCTCGAAGGTTTTGTAAAGCGGCAATATTTAATTCCAGAATTCTTCACCCCTCATAAGTTAATTTTAGAGCCCCTGACCCTTCATTTGTTATGTAAACCCTTAAAACTGTTTGAAAAAAACCGTGGCAGTCTCATAAGAATTCTTTTTTTTATTAAATTTAAAGATATTTTTTACCGTGATTGATTGTAATTTAAAGACGTGAGTGTATTAATTTCCAATAATGTATCTTAAAATTGCGAAAAAGTATATAAAAACCATTTTCATTTGCGGGGATATTAATTTTCAATGTTTACTTTTTTAATTTTAATATTCAAATATTGAATTTAAGACAAAATTGTTGATTTTCCAATACTATGTATATTAAATTTCAACTAGAGTACATTAAAATTATTAATATATTTCTTCTGAATTTACTATACATGTGTAGGAATTTGTATTTCATATGCCGTGTTTGTGAATTTTCGTGACAGTTGTATAGTAGAATTGTTTGAAATTTCATATTTTTTTTTACAGTGTAGCTAGGCCTTATTACCCGCAAGTACCTTACATGTGAATTTTTCAGATACTCAAAATAATAAATACCTAAAGTACAGGTACTTTAAAACCCTCGAAAACCAAGTACATCAATGTTCTGATAGGACATAGTACTTGAAACACTGTAAAAAAAACGTTGTATTAAATTTAATAAACAAATATGAAACTTTAATGCATATAAAAAGTATTAGTTTCCATATACATATGTATAGTAATATTCCAACATAAGTATATGAAAAATCGAATAACTTCTTTTAATTTTAACATACGTTCGTATATTAAAATTCCAATACAAGTATGTGAAAAATCAAATAACTTCTTTTAATTGCAATATAAGTTCGTGTATTAAAATTCCAATACATAGTATGATTTTTAAAGCAGAATCATGAAAAACGATATGAAAATTAATATTCTTTTGTATATTAAAATTAAAAAAAGTTATTTGATTTTTCATTTACTTATATTGGAATATTACTGTACACATTGTATATGAAATTTAGTATACTGTGTATGCATAAAAACTTCACATTTTTTTATTAAATTTAATACAAAAATTTCTTACAGTGCAACTAAAATTGTACGCCAGAGATATCCACATTAGGGATATTCGCAAGGGTCAACTCGACCGAAAGTGCAATGGAAGAGCTTCGCCCTGGAGGAACCGCCTTAATCATCACGGTATAACCTCTGCGCCAGGTAAATATATAGACCTTTTCATCACAATTTTTTTTATGCGCATGCGTCAGTTTCAGCCATCTTTTTCGTACACTTTTTTGTAAACAAGCATGTTAAAATACCCGAATACAAATAATTAAAATTAACATCAAATAATAGTACATTTATTCAAAAAAAGTAAGCAATAAATAAAATAATAAGTGTCCTAATTGAGAAAACAAAATTTTTCAATCGATTATTATTACATTACCTTCACGAAAAGAAACAACGAAAGAGTGTTGTTATGGACTATGTAGAGTACATAACCTCAAAAATTATCCAAAGCCTTGCCTTCAATATCGCAAAAACATTATAAAATCATCGAGCAAAGTACTACATATTAAAACATGTCCAAAATGTGCAAAATGTGAATTGCGGGTGAAAAAATGTGGTCGAAGTGACAGAGGTTATGCTCAATCGGTTCATTTTTTTAATTGTTCACAATTATGTGCTTCCACTGAATTGTGAACTGGTAAAGCACCATCAACAATTTGTTCGAATAATTAATTTTTTTGTGTAGATATCCGGCTCTCCCAGCCATTAACAAGCAAAACTGTACGAAACTTTTGTATTACCGCCCTTTCAATATGGCGGCTGCGCTTGCGCACGTCACATGATGAAAAGGCCTATTGGACACGCTGGCCGTCCGGTATATAACACCGTCATACGCCTATTGCGCTTGGGCACAGAGGTCCGAGCGCATGCGACGCATAGTGGTGGATGCGTCAACTAGCACGGCGGCTGGCATTCATTGTAATTTTGGAAAATAAGTGTATTAATTTCCAATAACGTATCTTAAAAAGGCGAAAAAGCATATAGAAACCATTTTAATATACGGGGATTTGAATTTTCAACGTTCATCTTTTAATTTTAATATCCAAATATTAAATTTAAGATGAAATTCTTAATTTTCCAATACCATGTATATTAATTTCAAGTTCGTATACTTGTTATTGAAATTCCCTATACTGTATATTAAATTTCATTACAATATTAAAAAAAAAATTCAATGGTTGATTGCAATTTTAAGAAATAAGTGTTTTAATTTTCAATAATGTATTTGAAAATTGCGAAAAAGTATACAAAAACTATTTTCATATACGGATATATTAATTTTCAATGCTCGCTCTTTTAATTTTAATGTACAAATATTAAATTTAAGATGAAATTGTTAATTTTCCAGAAGGTTGTATATTAATTTCGATTTCATATACTTGTTTTTGAAATTTAATATACTTTTGTATATTAAATTTAATAACATTTTTTACAGTGTAAGTACTTCATCAAGTATCAGCCCTGATTCCACTAAAATTACGATTATACGGAGCAAACGATACCAAACAATTATTAACTGGCACAATAAGACTGCTTGATCAAAGTTGACAGCATTTGCGCTTAACCTTCATAGGAATTCCACAGTAATTACGTATCGCAGCCATACGCGGCCCAAATTTAGTTTCAATTGAGTCAAACGTCTTTCACGAAGATCAAAAATTTCGATCAGAAAGCTAACCATTTAAATCGTGCGTCGAAGTTGAATAAATGTTTAGCATATCACGCGGCTACCAAAGCTTTTCAAGCCTTACAGCAAGCTCGAATACGTAACCTAACTGTGTACGAGTACGAGAGTAGTGAATGAAATGGTGGATCGTGCTTTCAGTGCCATTTTCACGAGCACATACAGAATTATATTCGACAGTAAGAGCGGCGAATCGTTGCAGCTTTGCCGAAGGATTTTCAGGCTCGTCCTTCCAAACGTCCCTCATCCCATCCAAAAACTCTCGTAATACTGTACTTTCCCCTCATTGGGTTCAATCGCGAAAGCCCCAAGTGTAGGAGGAGGCTGCAGGGGGCAAAAGAGAAAGAGAAAGAGCAAGAAAGAGGATCGTTGCGCGTTATTTATGAAGACAGCCGATAGCGATAAGGATGGCAAATCGAGCGAACTTGCAACCGAACCAAGCTGTATTCAATTCCGGCTCATAATTGTTAAAGTGGAAAAGTTTTCCAAAGCTTCGTCGTCGTCGTCGTCGTCGTTCTCGTTTCACCCCGGTCGTATCGGAGTTTTACTCGTACACAGTTCTCGTGTAGAAACTCCAACGAGCTTTATTCTTCCTTATTCCTTTTTGAGGACTCGTGTACAACGTTCATGTGCGGCCACTGTGCAGGAAACTGTGTACTCTACTCCCGTCAGTCATTCAAGTCCTTATTTTACCTCTGCTGCAAGTTTTTCTTCATCGACATCGATTTTCGGACAATACAGTGACCAAAAAGAAAATGGTGCATAGGGCCCAAATCCGAATTATAGTGGACGAGGATTGAGGGAACAATCGATAGAAGAAAAAAAAACATTTGCTCTCATTGGAGCTGGTAGCTACAGGAAGACCGATATATGTATATCGATTTCAATCGCGACTCGATCGACCCAACGGTGAATTACTTGTGCGTTTTCAGAGACTAGTCGGACCAGACGGTTATGAAGGGACGGCAACCAGACCGCGTTTGAATGGGGTTTAAAAAATAAAAATAAAAAAAAAACAGCCGAGCATACGAGAACGACGTCGAAGATCTAGCTGGCGGGTTTGCTGCTCTATGCAGGGGTTTGCTCTCCTCTGGCTGGTGGGCACACTCATATACCGGAGGAGGGGGCTATTGACCCGAGCTTGCCATCGGCGTTCACCGTACCGGGTGATTGAAATCGACGCGTCCCAGGGATTTACGCTTTGCCACCTATCCCTCTATATGAAATAAACGCAGACTGACGGCGGTTCCCAGACCAACGAGAACACGACGATACTCTGCCCATATAGTTTGGAGAAATGCGAATGAAGACGCCCCCACGGAAATTTATATATTTTTAATATACGCAAAATATATGTGGATATATTTCGAATATATGTACATATATTTTTAATCCACACATATATGCAACATATATGAGAGATAGGTGTGATTCACATATATCTCTCATATATTCTATATATATTCTTAATATATGCTGATATATTTGCAACATATATGAGAGATAGGTGTGACTCACATGTATCTCCCATATATTCTACATATGTTCTTAACATATGCTACCATATATGCAACATATATGGTAGCATAACTAACTAACATAATATTTATTTCATTATTTAAGTTTATTGTATTCACACTTTTCATTATGATTGACATTATGTTTATCCCGCGAGAACAAGCGATCGGGCGCCTGCCACATGTTCGTAACGTATAGGCAGCATTGCGATAGTTTCTAGACTCGCCGCGAGATGTCGCAGAGCGGCAACCGCTGAATCCCCATACGGAGGATGCGACGAGTATGCTTATAAGGGCGGGCGCAAGAACGGAATATTGACAGAAGTCCGGCGTAAATGAAGCCATATAAGGAGTTCTTGCCGGCTTCTCATGAACTCGTACTTTTGTATTTGATTCTCCTAGAGAATTTCCGATTTTCGGAAATTTCTACGCGGGTATCGCATATTCAACTCATATTCGGGATGTATGCAGCCCATTTTTCAACTATATTTGGAATACATGCAACATATATTTAGTCTATATTTCAGATGTATGCATCATATATATAATAAAATATATATTATATGTATGTGTCGTACATTTTACATATATCTAAAATATATTTTAAATATATTTTATATACATCTGAAGTCAATTTTAAATACATTCATTTATGTACGGTAATTATATTTTGAATATATTTCGTACGCAATTTTGCATATATTTTAAATATATAAATTTCCGTGTGGGCGAATATCTTAGGGTGTTGATTAGACGGTGCGGAAAAAAATCGATATTTTTTTTTCGGTTGCATCCACCAAAAAAAGGTAAATGAAGGTATAAAATGAAGAACCCCGAAGGAGAGCTCGAAAAAAAATTATTTCGAACGGCGCATTGCATTTGAATGTTTTCCATAAGAATAACACAGAAAAATATTGGCACTTCTGAACGTCGTAGTAGAACTCTTCGGAAAAAAATCTCACAAAAATGTCACTGTGATATTCCGATAGAGAATTGAATTCCCTACAAAAAAAGTCCTTACGAACAATTAGCTTGGAACAACCGTTCAAGTGGTATCGCTGTTTATTGGGCATAGTGCAAAATCATCGACAGAAATACCCTAATTTCAAAAAACAGACTCTTAAAAAAAGGAACGATGATTATTAAGCATTATTATGTAAAAACAAATTATTTTATCTTATTAAACCAAATTCACTCGATAAAACTTTTCGAAACACGATCAATGATGGACGTCGTTTCTTTTACATGTCTTGTTGTACTTGATTCTTTTTTGTACTAGAGAAATATTTTGAGAACGATTCCATGCAAATTGTATGTTAGAGCAGAACATTCTCTACAAAAAAAAACCCAAAAAGTTTTTTCGTAACGCGAAAAATTCGAAAAATTCGATTTTTCAGCCTTTTAAATTCTTTTTTTCTATCAATTCAATTTCAGACAGCGATACCACTCGAACGGTTGTTCTAAGCTACTTGTTCGTAAGGACTTTTTTTGTACGGAATTTAATTCTCTATCAGAATATTATAATTAATTTTTTGCGAGATTTTTTTCTAAAGAGTTCTACTACGACGTTCAGAAGTGCCAATATTTTCCTGTGTTATTCTTATGGAAAATATTCAACTGCAATGCGCCGATTCCTCATTTTTCACCTTAATTCACCTTTCTTTGGTGGATGCAACCGAAAAAAAAATATCGATTTTTTTCCGCACAGTCTAGTGTTGATAAAAGAAAATCATATGATGAAAAAGCCCTTCAATTGTATTTTTTGCTTCCGCACAGGGGTAGTTTTGTTTTCATAAAATTTTTTTACAATTTTCCTACCAGTATGTTCAGCATGTTCGAAATGTTCATCCGGACTCAAAATGTCGAGAAAATTTCATGAAAATAGAGATAGAAAGGTGTACATATTTATATGGGGTTTTCCACAACGATTCGACCTGGGTCAGACCCTTCACCTCTCCGATTTTGTCCGCGAAAAGCACTCAGGATTTTCTTTAGATTTTTTTGGAGCGATTTGACTTGACTATAATTTTATAAAAAAATTATTAAAAATTAAAAAATCTGAAAAAATCAGAAAAATCCTTTTTTTTTATATGAAAAATTTCGAGCTATGAGCCAAAGTGGGCAGAGGTTTCCTTCTGTTTGTAACAAGCTTTTTCGAGTCAAAAAAACCATTTTTATAGAAGGGGAAACCTAAATTCAGTGGGCCCTTATCCAAATATTTTTGTATGAATTGAAGGTGTTTAAAGAAATGTTTGGATAAGAGCGCACTCAATTCAGGTTTCTACATCTATTTAAACAAAAAAAGTTCACTTTAATTTGGAAAAATCTGAAAAAATCACATAAATCCCATTATTTATATGAAAAAATTCAAGCAGAGACAAAGTGGGCAGGAGTTCCCTTCTGCTTATAACAAATCTTTTCAAAAACAATTTTGATGTGTAAACATCTTGGCGCTCGGGGCTAGCTGAGAATCGACCGTCAGATGACCGTAAGATCTGTATAGATATATACACGGTAGGGGATACTTCTGTGTGTAAGACCTATGTGTACGTGAGCAGCGTGAAGCGAGTCACCGTAAGGTCCGTGTGAGAGCGCGTCAATGTGTGTGTTCTTCTTCTTTTTCTTCTTCTATGGTTTTGTTATTTTTGACTATCTGGCTGTCGTCAGATAAATGTCATTTAATATATCTCGGCTGCAACTAGAATAGTGGGTGATATTTAGTGCGTACAGCCCGACATTTTCTGCTGCTGGAATATTACCTGATGTCGCCAATCAAAAAGGTAATTATATAATCAAGCCGATAGCGATAAAACAACTACAAAACTAGAAAAACTGAAATAATAAATTAAAAAATATCATTTAATTATTTGATTATTATTATTATTATTATTATTATATCGTCTGTTCAAACATTGGTGATAATGTATACGTCTGTATCAAACGTAACTAAACAATAAAATTAATATTACGAACGACGCTTCGGAAACTTTTGCTTATTCTTCATTTCGCTGATGAATTCAATTTTTCATTCTGCACATGAATTTCTTTCATCGATGAAAATTTTTATTCACTGGCAATAATTCATCAATATAGTATTATAATATTATAAATCTCAAAACAAAATCACAAAAAAAAACCAAAAACGAGTGCGAAGGTACGCGCGAGAATCGATGTGTAAACATGTGAGCTCGTATCAGTTCGGCTTGGAAAAATTGAGGTAGTGCACTGGTTTTGATGAAAATGTATTTTTTAATGAAACAATGCGAAAATAGCGTAGAGAATGAAATATCAAAATTTATTGTTCAATTTCTTTTACACATGAAATTATGGGTTTGTGCACTGAGAAAAAAAAAGGTTGAATATGCAAAATCGTTAGTTGAATACGGGCAACTAAATATTTAGTTGCACGTATTCAACTAAACGATTTACATTATTACCAATGTTTGAACAGACGATATAATAATAATAATAATAATAATAATAATAATAATAATAATAATAATAATAATAATAATAATAATAATAATAATAATAATAATAATAATAATAATAATAATAATAATAATAATAATAATAATAATAATAATAATAGTGATAATAATAATAATCAAATAATTAAATGATATTTTTTAATTTATTATTTCAGTTTTTCTAGTTTTGTAGTTGTTTAATCGCCATCGGCTTGATTATATAATTACCTTTTTGATTGGCGACATCAGGTAATATTCCAGCAACAGAAAATGTCTGGCCTGTACGCACTAAATATCATCCACTATTCTAGTTGCAGCCGAGATATATTAAATGACATTTATCTGACGACAGCCAAATGGTAAAAAATAACAAAACCATAGAAGAAGAAGAAAAAGAAGAAGAACACACACATTGACGCGCTCTCACACGGACCTTACGGTGACTTGCTTCACGCTGCTCACGTACACATAGGTCTTACACATAGAAGTGTCCCCTACCGTGTATATCTCTATATAGATCTTACGCTGACGTCATCTGACGGTCGAGTTTCAGCGAGCCCCGAGCGCTAAGATGTTTACACATCAAAAATTGTTTTCGATTTTTCACCGTACAGTCACCCATCCAAGTATTGGATTTGAAATGCTGCTTAACTTTTCTAATCTCTTACCTACCTACCTACCTATCTACCTACGCTAACTTGACTTATGATAAATTTTTGCATGCAAAAACCTAATACGATGTAGTTTGCTGATATACTTATATATCTTTGTCTCACAGGTCTTAAATAATGTATAATCAGTAATGAAATTTATAATTAATGAAAAATATGTAATTAAAAGCGTTTAAATTAAGGGACGTATAATATATTATCATTAGACATCTTTTGCAACATTGGTATTCGTCTTAAATACGTACATTAAACGTCACTTTTTGGGGTTCATAGGTACGTCTAAAAACTATTTAAGGGTACGTATCTAAGGGTAGGAATGTCCATGGACTTCCCCGGAATGAAATTTTCATCCAACATATATGATTATTGGACGTCCCCTGGCTGTTAGGTTACGCGCGGAATATATTTACAGCTCCAAAAATATGTGTCGTGAACGTAGAATAAACTTCTGCGTTATCCTTCGTTAGACGTAATTTGTACGTATATAAGACGGTCAAGCGGCGTATCCATATCGTAGTTGCTCGAAATACTTGAATGTACATCTAAAGGCCGAATGCTTTTGATTGGACAAAACGCGATGGATCACACAGGACGTATATTGTATGTCCACGACACGTACTATTTCTTGAGCTACAAATATACACAAGACGGCCATCCATGGTATGTCCATAGGTAGACATTCAATAGCTTTTAATTCAGGATAAAAATTGGACATCTATTGGACGTTCTAGGTTCACGTCTATATGAAATCCTACATGGAACATCCGATAGACGTTCAATTGACGTCCTCCAAATATGATTTTCGTTTTCGAACCTGGAACGTCCACTGGATGTTCAATTACTATCCTGAATTTAAAGCTTTTCAATGTCTACCTATGGACATACCATGGATGGCCGTGTTGTGTATATTTGTAGCTCAAGAAATGGTACGGGTTGTGGACATACAATACACGTCCTGTGTGATCCATCGCATTTTGTCCAATCAAAAGTATACCATGGATGTTCAATGTATGTCCGCATTACGTCCATCGTGGATGTAGACGTGTTGAGGATCTATGGGTGATCGATGGACGTCCAATGGACACTCGGTTCCGTGTGGGCTATAATAAGGACCTAAAAAAATGTGTTCCGAAAAGTGGTACGAGGGAAAGGAGACTCCGTAGGATAAGATCCGTCAAACAGTATGGTCAGGATCATGATGCACAACGTAGTGAAACTCAAAAATTGATTTATGAGAGAACCGCTACACCTCAAAGGTTTTAACTGGCGTCAAAAATTTCTTCATTTAATAATTCGGTAATTTGTCTAATTTGATTTGGTACATTTGATTCGGGAACTTCATTCCGATTAAAAGTATACCATTTAAAAAGTCTACTTTCAGCAAGAACCTACTATTATACAAAAAATTATATATATATATATATATATATATATATATATATATATATATATATATATATATATATTAGGTGTACAAATAAGTTTCCGCGGTTTGTCAAAAGATGGCCCCACCAGAAGGTTATGGAGAAATTGTCAGATGTAAAACGTAATATCCCAAGTTTCGTCATCCGGCAACACCATAACCTTAAAGTACTAGTGATTCCGTATCAGCATCACGTAATTTTTTTCGTGCAAAAATGTCAAGTTTTGTGCCGAATAAGCATCATTTGCGGAAACTTTTGATTTACTTCTTTAATTTGAAAAAATCTGCAGCTGAGGCGCATCGATTGCTTCTAGAAGCATATGGTGAAGCTGCTTTAAGTGAGAGAAGTTGTCAGGAATGGTTTCAAAAGTTTAAGAACGGTGAGTTTGACGTGAAGGACAAAGAACGGACAACGGAACGGAACGGACAAAGAACCTGCGAAACCATTACTGGAGCTCTCTACCGAACACAATTGATGAGATTGAGTCGGGCACTTGAGGAAAAACGCGCCCATTACTACTCCAGACACGACAAAATTATTCTTTTACACGATAATGCTCGTCCACATGTTGCGGCGCCGGTAAAAACATACTTGGAAACACTCAACCGGGAAGTTTTACCCCACCCGCCGTATTCACCAGACTTAGCCCCTTCCGATTATCACCTGTTCCGGTCGATGGCACATGGTCTGTCTGAGCAGCGCTTCACATCATATGAAGACACCAAAAATTGGGTAGATTTGTGGATAGCGTCAAAAGATGAAGAGTTTTTTCGACGGGGTATCCGAATGTTGCCAGAAAGATGGGGAAAAGTAGTGGCAAATTATGGAAAATACTTTGAATAAAACGTAATGTACTGTTCCTTCACAATAAATTCCTAATTTTTTATAAAAAACCGCGGAAACTTATTTGTACACCTAATATATACATATATTATATAAAAAAAACAACGATGTTACCAAAAGATCAAACTATCCAAGATGTCCACCATTCAACTCGAATTTTTCAGCACTGTTACAATAAATGTGTATAAATAACTGCTCGCAATGACCACCATTTTAACTGCGATTCAACAACAAGCGCGGGTCTGCTTTCAGATAGACCCGTCATTAAATTTGGGCCAATAGGTCACACAATACGTTCCATTTCTGTTTACCACGGCAACAGATATTCGGCGCAATTTTTTTGTTTGGCAAAACGATGAATATAATTGGCGAACTTTACGTCATTGTCATGATCGCAATTGGTCGTGGGGGTTGAGCTGGAAAGAAATTGGGGACTTGCATGGAGCGGTTTTTTTTGAGCTCTTCTCGCATCCTCTGAAAGCACACTCAAGCGTGAAGGCCGTGCCAGGGAAAGGTGCATCGAGAGTCAGTGAGTAAGAGAGAGAGAAAAAAGAGACAGAAAGACGAAAAGAACGATAGAGAGCTTGCACAAACAACAAGATGGCCGCCGACGCCCAGCACTGACGCCAACCAGCCAGCAGCAGCCGCTCGAACGGAAGGGTTGTTTTGCCAGCCACTCGCTTGTGCCTGAACCTCCAAACTCTCGTTCCCGCCTTCCCCCACAAAACTCACCCTCTGTCGCCCGGTTTGCACTGCTATATTCCCCTCCGTCAATTCTTTCCGAATGTCTGGCCGTTTGAAATATCGGCCCGCACGACCTGGATAACGCGTGGCGGTCTGCTGCCCTCACTATTTTTCTCTCTTTCTCTCTCTCTCCCTCTCTGCTCGATCGCTCGTCCGAACTGGTCGTGCGAAGTTTGCAATTTAAAAAAAAACATGATTGACGTTAACAATTCTAAAATAAAGTGTGTCAAAATCGCGAAAAAGTAAACGACAGTAGGGAAGATTGGGGCACGACGGCCCCCCTAAGCCGGTTAATACTTTTTGTGGCTTTCAACCATCAAATCAGTTTATTTTTGTTCTATCTTGAAAGAATTCACCGACACTTTGCCGAAATTCCGAAGAAAAAAAATTCTGGGTCACAACGGCCCTCTAGAAAATGATTAAGTTTTTTTTTCAAATCTTAAGGATGTTGAGTCCCAAATCGCAGATGAGAAAATTCTGAAAATTTGATATGTTTTCGGATGAATTATTTAAGAGGTCGTGTAAAAATTTTACGACGATTAGGAAGCTCGTTATCGAACTATTAACATTAATAAATTAAATTAAATTAAATGTAGTCTTATGGAAACTGATATAACTTTGCGATAAGTTTTTTTTGACCTCTCAATTTTTTAATATCTACACTATATTGAAAGCAACGGAAACAAAACGAAGTTCATTGATAAATTTTTTTTTATTTGTTTAAAAAATTGTTTTTAACAAAATGTTAATATTTTAATAACGAGCTTCCTAATCGTCGTGAAATTTTTACACGACCTCTTAAATACTTCATACAAAAACATACCAAATTTTCAGAATTTTCTCATCATTTTTCACTTTAACCTTTAAGGAGGTTGAAGTAATGATGATAGAATTTTGAAAATTTAATATGTTTTTACATGAAGTATTCAGGAGGTCGTGCAAACATTTCACGACGATTGAGAAGCTATTTATTGAACAATTAACATTCAAAGATTTCATAGGGACTCAACATCCTTAAGAAATTGTTTTCAACGTTAAAAATGTTTTCTTTATCTTAATTAACCTATTTACTTTAACTTTACTCGAAAATTTTACTCGGAGTCTAAGGAAGAATCATGGATTCAGTATAAAAATTGTAAGGGATGGTCCAATGATTCTTGTGCAGGTATAAACAAAGATTATTCCGATGAATATATTTGTGATTATTATGAAAAGTAATTTATTATATCCTTCACGTAATTTAATGTATCATTTCAAAAATGTATTTTTGTTACGTTTTTAAATAATAATAATAATAATAATAATAATAATAATGATAATAATAATAATAATAATAATAATAATAATAATAATAATAATAATAATAATAATAATAATAATAATAATAATAATAATAATATTGTTTATTTGTCTATATTTATATATATATGTCTATATTCTTCAACGAATTATCTTTTTAACTCAAAATAATTTTTTATTTTTATTTTTTAGTCAATAGATAATTTTGTTTTCTTTCGAAAATTTTTCAATTTTGTTAAAAATAATTTTTTTCACATTTTTTGATGGTCTATTTTACCCTGTATGTAGTGGATCTGCCTAAAATGGATAGATGGATTAAATTCATCATAATTGAAAAAAAAAAAAAAAAAAAAATTCGACCTAATTTTTAGAGTGATCCATTATGCCCCAGGTATCGCGAATCGGCCTCAATACATCAAGTTTATGCTAATTTCACAAGAAACCCAAAAAAAATTTCTTACCAAATTTTTAAGGGGGCCATCGTGCCCCACCCTCCCCTATCTATGGAAAATGTGAGAGCAACGTGTTATGAATAATTTGTCGACTTACTTAGAGCCACTATCGATGAAAGGAAAAAAAGATTACGAAGCTCGATATTCCCGAGAAAAGTGAATGGAAAGGTGTGGATGGTAAAAATATAGAAAAATATAGCGTCGTTTTACTTTGGGGCGCATGTCTTATCATCTCAATCATCGAGCGCCCTCTGACACTATCGCTAATTGGTTGAATTTTTTCATCACCCCCACCTTCATCCTCATTTTCCGCTATCGCCAGCGGTGGATCCTCTTTATAACCGATCGGGACATACGCAGTTTTCGCGCCAAAAGATATGAAACTGATATGATGTGTATTTGCGAGTGAACGGAGAAAGGAGAGAAAGAGAGTGAGAGAGAAATAAGCAAGATGGGGAGTGGGGATTCGTTAGTTGCAGTCAGTATAATATAGGTTGGGGTTAAGATATATACAGAGTGAACGCACGAGGATAAAAAAAAAAAAGCCCGGCGGCTAATGGACACGAATTCTCCCCACTTCTTCATCTTCGTTTTTTCCCCTGCTTCCTTCTGTACTCCGGTAAAGTACCCAGTAAAAAGGGAATAAACCACCCTCATCGAGAATGAGATGGAAAGAGCGAGAGAGAGTGTGAGAGACAAGTATCAACGATGGTTCTCCAAATACCATCAGCCAATTTCGATCACGTTCACCACCATCGAACTCCCAATACTCCTCCAATTCTCTTCGATTTTACTCGCCCAAGAGCGAGGAGAGTTGGTGCGTGCATGTGTGGAAATAGTGAGACAGAAAGTCGGAGGGATCAGCCGCAATTATTCCAATGGCCAATCAACCTTTCTTGTTCCCTCCTCAACTTTCGTTAATGAAAACGTAAAAGGGAAAAACGAAAGTAGGCTAGAGTGACAAAGGACTCGACGGAAGAGGAATGAGAGAGAGGAAGAAAAGAAGAACGACAAGAGAGACAAAGCTCCAAAGGGAGAGGGATGATAATGAAAAGAAAAAAAAGATGGTCGAAATAATAATAGCGGGGAAAATCTTGGCAGAATGATCGGGCAACTCAATGCTCTTTTTAGTATCTCTCAGATTCGTCGGTCTTGAGGTTTATAAGGAAAGAAAAGGACAAGGCTGGCTCGGGGTTGCGGACGATGGCCACCGCAGCGTCAGCAGCGAGACGAGTATATTGAGGTACAACGACGAAAAGCTCTGCCTCTTTCTCCCTTCGTCAAACAGCCTCGTTTCCTTTTTCTTCCCTCTGTCTCTCTCGATTTTTTTTTTTTTTTTTTAAGAGTAATCAGCAAATCGGCGAGAAACTGGCAGCCCCGGAGTAAAGCTGAAGTGGGGTAGAGCGAGAGTCGATGATACAGAGCCACCTTCGTTCTACGAAAGGAAACAGCGACAAGGGGGAGGTTTTTGCCGGAAGAAAACCCCCGCAAAACGTCGATATAACAACTCGATTACTTCTCGCAGTGAGAAAAGTGTCACTTTATACCCCTTCCTCGTCGTGCTCTGGCATATCTTCGGTGAATTTCGTCAGGCTTTGCTTCGACTCAGCCCATTCTTCCTCCCCTTACCTCACCGTGCTTTCGCTCCCTCTCTTGACTCTCTTGCCTAGCTCCGCTGGTAAAATCTCATTCTATCCGCCAGTCTTGTTCTCTTATCAATCTCAGCGAGTGCGAAAGACGGGGAGAATGAGCGAGAGGGAGAAATAAAGACAAGGACATCAGCGCGGAGCAATTAGCGTCGCCTTGATAATCTCTCGTGACCGCGGTAAAAAGGGGTTGATACAGCAAAGGGGTTGCTTTCTCGAAGATTCGCGAAACGTCTACTCGATGAAAAATTCACGAAGAACGTTAAAATTTTAGTCAGTTAATCTATAATTTTTTCATATTATCGTATTCTCTGGAGCATCTTCAAAGGCACTAAAGACTGGCATCGTCAGCTGTGCACTGAGAGAAATTTATATGGTGGCTAATTTTTAATTAGTGATTTGACTTATATTTTGGGATCAAAGCAATAAAATAGTACATTACATCACGAGGACGTCAAAAAATGTTTTTACGCCGAGTGATGTACGATAGTTTATATCACGAGGTGCAATATGGACATTTTTACGTCCGCTTGCGGACGTAAAAGCGTCCATTATTGTACTGAGTGATGAAAATGTTCTTTTGTGTACCGTATTTATCCGACTCTGGTGAAGTTAAGGTATTGGGTGGAGATGAGCGAGTGATATAAATGTCCCCAATGCAGTTTGGGTTGAGGAGGTTGGAGCACTTCACTAACTTTAAATCATGAAGTTGAAGTTTGCATCGTTTAAATCCAACGAAAATAGTTTGCTTAAAAAAAATGCCTTCTTAAAAGTTTTCATATGTGCAAAATCATTGAAAATATTTTGAGGTCTTCATCAAGGACTTGGCATGCCAAATATACGATCAACGTGTAAATATCAATAAAAATGAATTTAAATAAATTAATTTCGTTTGCAACGATGCAAACTTCAACATCGTTTCAAAACATATTTATTTATTATTGAAATTCACGCGCCACGCTCCAATCTCTTTGATCGATTGAAAATATATACTAATTCGAACTAAGAATTCATTCACTGTTGAATATAAATTGTAATCATTGTATTACACGAAATTAACCAACACCTCACACTGAAAATATAAAAATTGCTAAAGGCACAAATAAAAATAATTAAAAAATTCTGCTCAATTATTTGGGTCTGCTAGTCGGATAATTCAAGGTGATAAATTAAGTAATAAAAAGTGAATTGAAATATCCCATCTACTATAAATAAATATGGTCGTGTTTTAATTCTCTCTCGTGAAGGCACTTTAGGCGCCATCTACCGACAGTTTCAAATCCTTTCTATCCATAGAGACAGTGGATTACGAAAATAAAGTGAAAATAATCACGTGACAGTCGTTCTTGCGAATATTCGTACTTCTTCAGAGGCCAAGAAAGAAATCTATATTTTTAAGTCAATATATAGGGTGAGGCACTAATTGTTGCCACCTTAAATATCTCGGTAATTATCGACGTCACAAAAAAATGTTCCAGACAAAAGTTGTACGGTGCGAAAGGGGTCATCAAATGCGACCATTTTTTTTTATTTCGCTGGAGGCGCTGTCGCACAGTGAAGGTCACCTCCACTTTTTTAAATGGTACGGTACATTTTTTTTTCAACCATCTTGTAGAACATCGCAAACTGCATAAAAAACATTCAGGGGTCATAGTCGTTCAAGGTCATTCAAGATCAAAAAGTGACATGAACTGTATTTTTATGTGAAATGAACTTTATTTACAGAAGGTGTTCTAAGTGATTGCCATTGGAATCTCCTTATCACGGATTGTGTACAGAATCGTTCAAGGTCATTCAAGATCAAAAAGTGACATGAACTTCATTTTTATGTGAAATGAACACCTTTTGTAAGCAAAGTTCATTTCACGTAAAAATAAAGTTCATATCACTTTTTGATCTTGAATGACCTTGAACGACTTTGTACACAATCCGTGATGAGGTTAAAAAATTTGCACCACATTTTCGCGAGCAGAAGACTGTTCTACGTTGATCATACAATTTTCGTGAATTTTATCAGATTCTTAAAAATGGTCTATTTTTCGGTTAAAAAAAAATCATAACTCAGAAACGGTTGTTGCAAAAAATCTGCAAAAATTTAGAAAAATGTTTCAGAGCAAGGATAACAACATAAAAAATTACGAAGCAAATCAAAAATTTTGTGGTCTGGAGGCTAGGTGAATTGACGTGGACAGCCCCATATGTTTCTCCATGCAGTTTTAATATGTCGATCGTTTAGAAATGATTCGTCTGAATTCGACTCAGTATGAAATAGGATATTCGAGATGTATGACAACAGAGGACCAAACACCATAATCCCTAAGAATCATTATTGTAAAATGGCTATCAAAAACGAAGCGCAACTCTCAAAAGAAGCGTCACCATTGATTATCTCAAAAGCTTCGCGATCGAATCCCCGTGTAAAGATAACATAATATTTCACTCTTTGCATGTACCATGACATATATGTCTCAACAAAGCTTCACGTGGAATCGAGGGTAGATATACGGGGAAGGAGTAAAGTACAAAGTTGGGCAATGCACGGGGCAAGTTTCGCCGGACGTGGGACATAATTTGATAAGGGGATTGCGGGGAAAACGGGATGCTGGAAGGTTGATGGTCCTCTCTCGCTCGCTTTTTAGCGTATCCTTGAACCAAGGATCTCGCATAACATTCTCTCTCTCTCTCTCTCTCTCTCTCCCTCTCTCTCTCTCCCTTGCGTCGTTTCGGTTCAAGCCTCGAGACTCGACAGACAATTGGGTTAAGTAAGTCAAATAGCCGTGAGCTACCCCGGAACGAAGCTCGCAGACTCCTGGCAGCTTCTCTTCAGTGCTGCCTCTCACATCTTCTCGTCCATCTCTCTCGATCTCGTTGCAAATTGTACGTTAAATACTTCCATTCATGTTGGAAGATATATATCTTGCGACGTCGCCATGTTGAAAATTTTCACCCGCTAATATTGGCTGCTCATGTAAAATTCTTTTCCAATAATAAGTAAATCTTATCTTCAATCTTGTATCTTACTTCTCAGTGTGTGTCTGTCAATAAAAACTAGGCTTGATGCACCTTGCATGATGGTTACAAACAGAACTACAAATTCTGTGGGGTTTTAGGTTTGTTTATAAAGATTTATAATGTAGACTACATTCTGCAATAAAATGGAATTTTTGTGTAGTTGTAGCCAATTTTTCTGTGTAATAAAAAGTTAATGGCATTGAATCTCGAAATGTTGTCCCCAGTTTTGTCTAAGCTCATATGTGATTTGAGATCTTCCAAGTTACGGAAAAGGTTGACAGTTGGTGCGGTTATCCTGATCAATTTTTACCTCAGAGTCTCCCGTGTAAAAAAAATAGTCTATATTAAGTCTACAATTAGTCTCTCACGTAATCTACGAAAAGCCTCTCTGATGAAACAATATAGACTTCGGAGATAGACTTTTCAAGAGAATTTACATTCCACAATAAGTGTCTCATAAGTCTATATACTAATAAGTCTATATTCATATACACTAATAAATCTATATGAACGTGAATTCATAACCTGCTCTCATTTAGACGGTCAAACGTCATTTTTTTAAAATATGAATATCGACTTATGCGTATAATTCGATATTTATTTAAACTTATAAGTCTACATCAATATATAGATTTGGGTTGGGACTTCACAACTCAATGAGAACTCATGAATCGAACTTATTTTGTTGCCCAAAAGTCTTTTAAAAGTCTCTTTTAGAATAAATACAAATGATATCTGTATTTATTCGTCGCAAATTTAATTCCAGGATTCCTGACCCCTCATAACTTGATTCTAGGATTCCTGACCCCTCACAAGTTAAGTGACCCCTTATAACTTAATTTCAGAGCCCCTGTCCCCTCTTAACTTATGAGGGGTCAGGAATCCTGGAATTAAGTTATGAGGAGTCCGGAGTCCTGGAATTAAATTATGAGCGGTCACTTAACTTATGAGGAGTCAGGAATCCTGGAATTAACTTATGAGGTGTCAGGAATCCTGGAATTAAATTTGCGGCGAATAAATACAGATGTCATTTGTATTTATTCTAAAAGAGAGACTTTTGACTTTTGAGAGATAAAATAAGTTCGGTTAATGAATTCTCATTCAGTTGTGAAGTCCCGACCCCAAGTCTATATTATGTAGACTTATAAGTCTACATAAATATCGACTGATACTCATAAGTCGATATTCATATTTAAAAAAATGACTTTTGAGAGCCTAAATAAGAGCGGGTCATGAATTCACGTTCATATAGATTTATTAGTCTATATGAATGTAGACTTATTAGAATAAAGACTTATGAGACACTTATTGTGGAATGTACATTTCGTTGAAAAGTCTATATCAGAAGTCTATATTGTTTCATTAGCGAGACTTTTCGTAGACTACGTGAGAGACTTATCGTAGACTTAACATAGACTAATTTTTTTTACACGGGCTTTGAGAAAATATATAAGTACAAAGATAATATTTTGAGATCACAGTGTCAGGAAGCATTTCCACTAATTTACTGTACAGATTAAACACACGAAAAATTTTTTTCAGTGCTGTGCACAAGAGTTAGCTTGTCGAAAAAAGGATACATGTACTCTTTCCACATGAATTTTGGCGATTTATAAATTTCTCCAGTGCCACTAAAAATATCGGAATGAACTTGCTGGCGTTCTCTCGGTTATTGCACGCATTGAGGATTCAGAAAAAAAATCCCCAATCAGATAAAGATGGACGAAGTTATGAGTTACCGAAATATTGGTTTCTCAACCGTTTTCGTAAGTTCTGACTGAGATGCTGTTCGACATATTTAAAAGTGATTCGGCAAGAAATTTACAATCGTAAATGGCATAATTGTGTCCCCCAGGCAATTGCCAATTCCAGGCTGCCTCAATGAACCCCTGAAGGGCGAAAAAACATTTTTCGACTACCCCAAATCAAGGACGAGCCAATGTCAATTCGAAAATAGATAAGATAGAGAAGTCAGAGTGATCGAAATTTTACGGCATTGCCTTCAGTATATTGTCAAGGTACGAGTGTAGAGGATTGTAGGGAAGATAAGAAAACGGACGAAGTTCGAAAAGTTAAGATAAGAGAAAATCTACTGTAGATGATTCTTGGCAGAAGCATTGCAGTGCTCATAAGAAACCGGTCACACGCATATTTGACCCCAGTGAAGTTAAAAATATATTTTGAAATTGAACTCATTATGCCATCTATTATATTCCAATTATAGATATTATTGGTTTAAATTTTCTTCGTGTCATTGTAAGTTAAACCATCGCGGTCACACCGGGGTCCAGTTGACCCCAAACAAACTTTGTGGCTATTTTAAATTCAGAAGGGCTTTTGACTATTTTAAAATCATAAAAAAAAGAAACTATTGGATTATTTAGAGGGAACGTTAAATTAAAGTTTGGCGCAAGATTCAAGTCAATACACAAAATAGAACACAAATAAGATCTTTTTTATGCGTGTGGCCGTTAAGTTATTATTTCGACGTGTGACCGCAACGGGTTAATAAAAATAAAATATCTTGTCTGTATTCGAATTTTCACTTTACGCACTTAAAAATTGTCTGAAAAAATAAGGGCTCAGTAAGATAATACGAACGTAAAATGTCTGGCGTAAAAATCATTCAATAATTTCTCTTTTGGCGATTTAGTAGATATTATTGCCAGGGACGTTATGAGTCATGAATATTTTGGTCTGGGATATTTTGGTCTGGGAAATTTTCGTCAGGGTTATTTTGATCAGAGATATTTTGTCCATCGATATTTTGGTCAAAGTTATTTAGGTCAGGAACTTCCTCAACAGTCGCGAAAACCCTGTAGTGCGTGTGCGTGTGCGTGTGTGAGTGTGCGTGCGTGTGTGTGCGTGTGTGCGCGTGTGTGTGCGTGTGTGTGCGTGCGTGTGTGCGTGCGTGTGTGTGCGTGTGTGTGTGCGTGTGTGTGTGTGTGTGTGTGCGTGCGCGTGTGTGCGTGTGTGTGTGCGTGTGTTTGCGTGTATGTGCGTGTGTGTGCGTGTGTGTGCGTGTGTGTGCGTGTGTGTGTGCATGTGTGTGCGTGTGTGTGCGTGTGTGTGCGTGTGTGTGCGTGCGTGTGCGCGTGTGTGCGTATGTTTTCTGCTTTTGCTTCCTCCTATGTTCCGATTTTCCCGTTTATTCTGCAGACGCCTGTGCAAACACGCTTAATATTAGCTACCTGGAGAGATTAGAGTTTCGTACGAGCCGGAGCACGAACGGAGCTCACCAGCGGGAGGCATTGCCAAACCCTTCTTGCCACGAGACAACCTAAAGAGGATAAACGTCTTCCTCCCGACCGCGCAATTCTATACTACCAGACTCTTCCTCCCTCTCTGACTCTCCACAATCATCCTCGCTCTCTCATTTCCTCTCACACTCGATTCTCCTCTCTTGCCACCCCATTCTCATACTCTACGACTCCTTATCCTCGTTAACCGGGCTCGAAGTCGATTAAGGAGATAAACTCTCGAGAACTCCGGATAAGTAGGCAGGGGGAAGAACGCAAGGGGCATGAAGTACCAAATAAATCGCGATGCGTCATGAGAATTGTTCGAAACTTTTTTTTTCTTGTATGCCGCATATTTTAGCCTTTATGAATTCGATACTTTGCCCGAACATTGATTCCGAACACACGCGTGAAAATTGTACGGATTCTCCGATTACATTAATCCCTTACTCGACACACTGGGGTAAAAAGCACACCAGGCCTATATTTTCTTAATTTTGAGTACCTAAATTATGAAAAATGCCACCTATAGCAACATCTGTCTTTAGTTCGAGGATGCCACTACTCTTTGAAGCTTGTAGCATCACTCTAAGACAATAAGTTTTTATGTAGTAGCCGTCCAAAGTCGAGTGGTCTCGCCTGTACCTCAATGTGTCAAGTAAGGTCGAGTATGAAAAGTTTGTGCGAATTTTTTACTTGTTATGTTATTTTACTACTGTTTTTTCTTACAGTGCTATACATTTAGCAAACTAAGTTAAATTTTTAAACATTTTCGTCGAAAACTGAAAAAGTTATGATTTTTGTCGTGAAAGTTGTAACTATTTCAGTTTTTTTGTATATTTAAATTTTTTTATCATATTCAACTGTAATATTTTACTATAAATCCTGTATAACTTTGCGAAGTAATCTCAAGAAGTTCTAAAATAACTTGCAAGTTAAAATATTGAATGGTGTATTTTCTATAAGAATTTTTATAGCTGGGGTACAAACGACCCTAGTGTGTCAAGTACGTTATTTTGCAGAAGTGTGTCAAGTGAAAGTTTAATTTTTGTAGAAACGTTCGTTTGACCGACAATGCGTCGACTTGTACTACTTTCAAGTGACCTGTTCTGATAAAAATGATTGCAGTGAAAGATTTTGTAGAATCTTCCAATCGGTCGTCAGTGCGTTGACTCGTACTACTTGCAATTAATCCATTGGAATAAAAATTATTATTGTGGAAAATGTTACAGTCATTTCTCAATTATGACTTCAAATTCGTACTTAAATAACTCACTCAAGCCCGTCAAATATTCCACCTTTTGCTGGGACAATTCATTCTTACGTCTGACTATTCGTAACTCTGACTACTAACAAGTCGAAATCGTCGATGCTTTCGTTTTTTTTTCTTGCTATATTATTTTACTAATACTATTTTTTTTTCTTGTGGTGATATATATTAAGCAAACTCTGTTAAACTTTCAACCATTTTTGTCGAAAAATTAAAAAGTCATGATTTTTGTTGTAAAAGTTGTAATTATTTCAGTTTTTTGTATATTTAAATTTTTTATCATATTCAACTGTAATATTTTACTATAAATCCTGTATAACTTTGCGAAGTAATCTCAAGAAGTTCTAAAATAACTTGCAAGTTAAAATATTGAATGGTATATTTTTTATAAGAATTTTTATAGCTGGGGTACAAACGACCCCAGTGTGTCAAGTACGTTAATCTGCAGAAGTTTGTCAAGTAAGGGTTAAATTTTTATAGAAACGTTCGTTTGATCGACAATGCGTCGACTTGTACTACTTTCAAGTGAGTTGTTCGAGTAAAAATGATTGCAGTGAAAGATTTTGTAGAATCTTCCAATCGGTCCTCAGTGCGTTGACTCGTACTACTTGCAATTAAGCCATTGGAATAAAAATTATTATTGTGGAAAATGTTACAGTCATTTCTCAATTATGACTTCAAATTCGTACTTAAATAACTTACTCAAGCTCGTCAAATATTCCACCTTTTACTGGGACAATTCATTCTCACGTCTGACTATTCGTAACTCTGACTACTAACAAGTCGAAATCGTCGATGCTTTCGTTTTTTTTTCTTGCTATATTATTTTACTAATACTATTTTTTTTTCTTGTGGTGATATATATTAAGCAAACTCAGTTAAACTTTCAACCATTTTTGTCGAAAAATTAAAAAGTCATGATTTTTGTTGTAAAAGTTGTAATTATTTCAGTTTTTTGTATATTTAAATTTTTTATCATATTCAACTGTAATATTTTACGATAAATCCTGTATAACTTTGCGAAGTAATCTCAAGAAGTTCTAAAATAACTTGCAAGTTAAAATATTAAATGGTATATTTTTTATAAGAATTTTTATAGCTGGGGTACAAACGACCCCAGTGTGTCAAGTACGTTAATCTGCAGAAGTTTGTCAAGTAAGGGTTAAATTTTTATAGAAACGTTCGTTTGATCGACAATGCGTCGACTTGTACTACTTTCAAGTGAGTTGTTCGAGTAAAAATGATTGCAGTGAAAGATTTTGTAGAATCTTTCAATCGGTCCTCAGTGCGTTGACTCGTACTACTTGCAATTAATCCATTGGAATAAAAATTATTATTGTGGAAAATGTTACAGTCATTTCTCAATTATGACTTCAAATTCGTACTTAAATAACTTACTCAAGCCCGTCAAATATTCCACCTTTTACTGGGACAATTCATTCTCACGTCTGACTATTCGTAACTCTGACTACTAAAAAGTCGAAATCGTCGATGCTTTCGTTTTTTTTTCTTGCTATATTATTTTACTAATACTATTTTTTTTTTCTTGTGGTGATATATATTAAGCAAACTCAGTTAAACTTTCAACCATTTTTGTCGAAAAATTAAAAAGTCATGATTTTTGTTGTAAAAGTTGTAATTATTTCAGTTTTTTGTATATTTAAATTTTTTATCATATTCAACTGTAATATTTTACTATAAATCCTGTATAACTTTGCGAAGTTATCTCAAGAAGTTCTAAAATAACTTGCAAGTTAAAATATTGAATGGTATATTTTTTATAAGAATTTTTATAGCTGGGGTACAAACGACCCCAGTGTGTCAAGTACGTTAATCTGCAGAAGTTTGTCAAGTAAGGGTTAAATTTTTATAGAAACGTTCGTTTGATCGACAATGCGTCGACTTGTACTACTTTCAAGTGAGTTGTTCGAGTAAAAATGATTGCAGTGAAAGATTTTGTAGAATCTTCCAATCGGTCCTCAGTGCGTTGACTCGTACTACTTGCAATTAATCCATTGTAATAAAAATTATTATATCGGAAAATCCTATAGTCATTTCTCAACGACAACTTTAAATTCGGACTTAAAAAACTCACTCAAGCCTGTGAAATATTCCACGTTTTACTGGGACGATTCAATCTTCCGTCTGACTATTCGTAACTCTCACTACTAGCAAGTCGAAATCGTCGACGATTTCGCTTTTTTGCCCTCACCGGCAATCTTATAGTTTTTTACGAAAATCACCCTCTTGCCCCTTTTAACGTGATGAAACAATCTCTTTGTTGAATAAATTTATACCGAGTATCCCGAAAAGTGCAAATTTTTTTGCACCTCCGTCGTTAATCTTGTCAATTTGTTGTTTTTATGGATTATGCGGAGATCGTGAGAAAAAAAGACGTGAGAAAAGAGAAACCATGCTGCAAATGATGCATATTCTTGATCAAGTGAGTGCATTATCACAAAATTTTTGCCCTGTCGAAGAGAAACAAACATTTGTCGATAAGACAAACTCCACGAAATCGTGGATGATCGCTATTTGATTAACAAAACGAGCGACTAGGGGAGGGGGGCAATAGAGATGGTGCGAGGATTGTTGATAAGAACTTGGTGAGCTCGACGTTAATTGAAGGATTTGCAATTCCAAAGGGTAAGGAGATGGATTCAGGCACTGCCTCGTGCACCAGAATTCGTGAACGATAAAACCCAATAATTAAGAAACAATTCAGAGCTCCGGCTAGTAAGCTAGAGGGCACAACTCTCGTCCAGCCTTAATTGAGGCATTATTTTTCGATTAAATATCGCGAAGTGGAAGGTGGAAGGATAACGCGAGGGGCATAGTCCACGATGGGATTCGAATTAGCGAGACATCTCTCTGCCTCGCTCTCTCTCCCTCTCTCTCTCTCTCTCTCTCTCTCTCTCTCTCTCTCTCTCTCTCTCTCTCTCTCTCTCTCTCTCTCTCTCTCTCTCTCTCTCTCTCTCTCTCTCTCTCTCTCTCTCTCTCTCTCTCTCTCTCTCTACATAGTTATATATGTGTGTGTGTATATCCAACATCTGTCGCCTCGTTTGGCTATCATTAAATTTCGTTCGTCGCGTCTCTCTTGGGGAACGACAACGAGGATGATGAGAATTCAAGGGAAGTATATTATGGGCAGGATTTGAAAGAAAATGCGACTGCGTTTAAACATTTTGTTCTTTCCGTTTCTCTTATATACTTTATCCAAACTATTTCGTTTGACTAAGACGTTTTTTTTTATTATTAAAAAATCATGCAAGTTATAAATTTGCTACAAAGTCCCGTAGTAAAAAACTCCATTCGTCGCCATTGAAAAATCCCCATTCATTCCCCATTGCCAAAATAACCAATGGAGATGAATGCCGAATTGCCTAAGGGGATTTTTGCCATTGAATTCCCCATTTGAAACGGAATGGGGATTATCTAATGGGGATTCAATGGAGACAATCCCCTTAGGCAATTCGGCATTCATCCCCATTGGTTATTTTGGCAATGGGGAATGAATGGGGATTTTTCAATGGCGATGAATGGAGTTTTTACTATACGAAAGAATCTCCATTGCTGTTCGCCACTCATACCCCATTGCCCACAAAACCAATGGATATGAATGCCGAATTTTCTAAGGACATTTTCGCCATTGAATTCCCCATTTGAAACGGAATGGTGATTATCCCATGGGGATTCAATGGAGACAATCTCCCTAGTTAATTCGCCATTCACCTCCATTGGTTTTTGTGGGCAATGGGGAATAAATGGGATCATCAATGGAGATTCTTTCATATGATTGCTACATATACATGGAATTACGCATTAAATAATCAAATGATATAAGATATTAGTGAGTAAGATTAATCATAACGCTAATATTAGCATAACGACCAATAATTATATACGCATTATATATATTATTACATTTAATAAAAATTATTGAAGCTCAGAATTTAGAAAATAGATTGTAAGTGTATTCAGATGACGATTGATAATGAAAGTATATACGTTTCTCCTCTCACAAATCGGGTTGAGAAGGACTGATAAAATTATGCGTATGTGTTAAAAATAAACGGTTTTAAAAATCATTTATCCCAAACGTACGCGTACTTGATGAGCAGTTTATAATATATTTTTTTTAAATTACTTTCAAATAATTTCCGAGCTTACGCTAATATTAATTGACCATTGATATAATCAGCATTTATTACAATTGAAGAAAATATTTGGTTCATATATGAGAATCAGCGTCATCTACTCTTACTTAATTTTATTAATTCACCGCGGTTTGAGAAATATCGCATTCGGAAAAATTCTCATCGATCGATGGGTTCAATTGTTCAGCATTGAACCTCGAATATGGATTGCAACATCGTTAACGAATGCTGTTCATCATTCGATCAGTCATCAATGAAGTGACATTATTGATAAATGTTGATCATTGTATAATTCGTAGTTACTTATTATTCAATGGGTATCCTTCGTAAATGCTGATCATTTCATCGTTAGCCGCATTTGGGTTCCAATGAACATCTGTGGGAAGTGCTGATCTTTCAGTTCATCCGTATTGACTTTCCAATGGACATCATTGGGTAAAGCGGATCATTTCGTTCATCAGCATTTACCTTCCCGTGGACACCATTGGGCAATGCTGATCGCTCGATACATCCGCATTGGCTTTCCAATGAGCATCATTGAGTAATGATGATCATTCGATTCATCCGCATTGGCTTTCCAATGAGCTTCATTGAGTAATGATGATCATTCGATTCATCCGCATTTGATGTTCAATGGATACCCATTCACTGATCAATGGTCAGCCCTGTACGCCATTGACAAATGCGGAAATCTCAATGGGTCCCCATTCATTGTCCAATGGAGTCGTATGAGGACCATTGGTTGCCATTGGCGATTCAATGGAGTTTTTTACTACGGGGTACCTCAGGAATCTTCAAACTATCGGTATTTCGACATTTTTCAAAACTTGATCAAACAAGCAGACGATTTTTTGACCTTGGCAAAAAGTTAACGGTTAAGTTGATTGTAATGATCCCGCTGATTTGTGTATAATATTCAAAGAGCTGTATTAACACGAAAACAGCTAAATAACGAATATATAAATGTTTCAGACATCTTTTTACATTTATTATGATAAATTAGAAAACACCACAAATGTGTACTAACACATTTGTCATGTTTTCCTATCGATGTTGGTTCAAGGGGCCCTTAACATTCTCACGAAGCCAAAAAAAGTTGTCGTTGGTTAGTCAAAGTCGTTTATAAACTGACCATCATAGTAGGGCTTAATTTTTTGTCACTTTTTTGAAATTATTTGTTCTTAACAAAACTGGCTTTTCGAAGAAAAAAAATCGATTTTTGATGAAATTTTTTGCCTTAAAATGTTAATAAAATAGAAAATATTTATCGGTTAAAAAACTTTCAATTAATTCCGAAAAATAGTACATTGCGATACGGGTGCGGCTCATGCGACAATTTCGAGCCGCAGCGTATAATGTTCGCTTTGCCTCACGAGTATCGCATACTATTTTTCGTAAGAAGTGTATCTAATATGCAGAGATAAAGAAAAGGAAGCCCCGGTGGGGTCAAGGGGCGAAGCCCCTGCGGGGGGTGCGGGGGGCGGAGCCCACCGAAATAAAAAAAATACAATTATTTAAATGCATAATATTATTTACACTTACAATGAACACTTTTTCTTCCATAGTTTGTAATGAAGAATGAAAAACAAACTCGAACTCCCGAATCATTTATAAGCAATCGGACATTTTGAGGTTTTATTGCGATGTTTCGCTATCGTCGTAATTTTACAGTCTGACACGTACTCGGCAGATTCACGTCGCGCTCGTTGCGAGGCTAAGGTGGCGCCTCGCTACGGTTGTTATCGGCGGTAGAGTGCGTGAAGTACTGATAGTATGAATGAAAGTGTGTGTAAAATAAAACCGAATGAATGAAAGTGTGTGTAAAATACTATCAGTGCGTAAAATACGCTCGGACCTACATTATTTCACGCCTCGCTGTAATGCTCTAGTTTACGGATATTTTCAAGGCACGTAAAGACGCACATTATATACACGTGTTACAAAATAGTATATTACGATAGAAAAAGATGAGAAAAAGTTTCTCGCACTGGTATCGTACGAAATTTTATTGCACGAGTGCGCAAAGTAGCACTTTGCGCACGGAGTGCAATAAATATATTTATAAAGCAAGGAGAGCAGTGGCCAAGTGGCTAGAGCGTGGGTCTCGTAATCCGCGGGACCCGGATTCGAACCCCGGCGACAACGCTGAAAAAATTCCAATTTTTCAAGTGTTGTTTATCAGCTGCAATCCCGGTGGGTTGAGACCCCCACCATTAAATAATGGATTCTCAAAGACATGGATTCTCAAAATAATTGTACGGTTTCGGTGAGGCCTGCCGACGCGGTTCTTATTGCTCGGATGGGGGTTCACCTAACTGTGCAAGCGACTGACTCACTGAATCACAATGGAGGAGGTAACTACCTAACCGACCGACGATAGTCGTGCTGGAGCGTGCTCGCATTGGTACCGACGGTCTCTTAGGTAGTTTCCCGTCTGTGTCAGTGGAGATTTTTCTGCAGCTTCCCTTTCACTCTCGGCAGAATTGCGATATAGAATGGAAAAGGTGTAGGGTGCGAGCTGCAGCCCCGGCCTTACTAGGAAAGGGGGGGGCAGTATAAAGCAAGGCTGTACGCTGGTAACAAACAAATTTTATATTTATAAGGCTTGTTTAAAAATTTGAGACTGATCGGTTATGCCGTTTCTGAGAAATTTTGCTCATCAACGTTAAAAACACAGTTTTGAGATAAACGTCTTCAAAGTTTTAAAAGCACTTTACACATAGTAATTACGGTTTTACAAATATGCCTACAACTTCGAAAATATTTGGTGGATTGACAAAATTTTCTGTGCATATTCCAAAATATATGTACATTACGAAAATTGAATTGAAAAATCGTTTTTTTTTATCCTGACTGCGCATAGCCCGTTAATTCAAATATATTGAAATATTCATATTTTTTTTTACTTCTAATTTTCTTACTTCTTTCTTCTACAATTCTTTTTCTTACTTCGTACTTCATCTAATTACTTTAAATAAATGTCAATAAAAATATAAGGGAGAATCACAATATCACCCTCGCTTCATGAGGAAACAAAATAACCCAAAACAAAAATTTCAAAATTCTTTTAATAAAGATGCAACGAGAGAAGAGGTGCAATGAAAAATCTATCATGGAATGAAAATAGCAACGAAAATTATATTTGTCCATTCATTTGTTATTCGAATGAGAGAAATGATATTTTCATTTTTCTCTTATCTCGATCGATGAGTTTCTCATCATGGCGGAAAGTGCCAAGAAATTGTCAGATCCGGACAAGTCAAAGGACAACTTAACATCTTCTGTCAACCCTGATGCTGGAACTTCGAAGACTCAAAGGGTCAGTTACGCCTTGTCAAAGGCAATAGTGCAAGGAACGGAAATTGCCGAAGAACCGAAGACAACGGAGATTCATCATCATGGACCTCGAGTTAGTGGGTCTATAAACATCGTCAGTAACATGTCAGTAAAATAAAATTGACATCAGAATCACAAAACTGAAAAAGTTCAATCGAATCAGTAATTGAATTGAATTAAATTTAGAAAAAATTGAAGAAACTAATTTTAGCTCGGAGCCACGCGTCGAAATCATAACTTTTTGATTGCAAAATGAGTTTAATTGTTTTTGTTCGTGATTTTTCGTTCAAGAGTGGGCACTCAGGACATTCTTTGTTTGAGTTACACGGAAACGTGTGATTTCATAGCTGCTGGTCTTACGGACGGGACGATTAGACTCGTAAAAGTGAGCACCGGCGAATACTCCTTGAGTCTGCAAGACACCGAGATTCAACAGAATCCCGGTCCAACGACTTCGATAAAACATCGACCCGTGCACAAAACTCATCCGATAACTCAGACACTCCTCGCTACTTGTACGTAACTCTTGAATGCTACTTTTTTTCACTCTACCGGAGAATTAAGGTACTATTCTACTTTAGAAGGTCAAAAAAGCAAAGTTTGAAGATTTTTTTCTCAGCTCCTTCATCAAATATGGCTATAAAAATGTTTTAACAACATTGTTTTTGCAGGTTTTAACAAATGTTTTGTCCCATGGCCGACAGTTAATCTCAGCATTGGCAACTTGGCAAGTCTGAAACCAAAAAATACCATTTCAAAGAGGAAGGTTTTTTACACAAAAATATACCACCGCTAATGAAAAGCATATTAAAAAAAAAAAAAATGGCGGATGTTTGAGATCCGTCATTTTTTTCGTCTTTAAAATACCTTCCTCTTTATTTTATTATTTTTATTTTATTGTTTCAGACTTTTCATTTTATTTATTTTTCTTATTTTATTATTCTTATTTTATTGTTTCAGACTTGCCAATCCTGAGATTAACTGTCAGCCATGGGACAAGACATTGGCGCCTTCTATAAATTATTCAAAGAATCAAAATAAAGAATAACTTTTTTTTGTATTTTCGAAGGACGAAACAATGTTGTAAAAACAGTTTTAGAGCCATATTTGATAGAGGAGCTAAGGAAAAAATCTTCAAACTTTGCTTTTTTGGCCTTCTAAAGTAGACGAGTACCATAAGATGATTTTAAACATATGAAATTATTAATAACAAAAGATATTCATTATCAGAATCCTCGGAGAAAATTTTAAGAAAAAGCTTTTTATTGAAAAATCTCAATTTCAAAATTTTAAAATAACATGCAGGGTTATGGAACGCAAAGCGATTTCTTCGATCTATCATCATTTAATTTTCTACCTTTGAAACAAGTAATGACAGATCGACAAAAACGCTATATGTTCAAAGAGACTGCATGTTATTCGGAAATTTTTTAATTAAGGGGCACCGCTCTAGGATTTCAAAAGAATCGATTTTTTGGCTTAAACAATACTTTAAAGTCATGAAAACAATATCCAGTTGTCCCTGTGGTAGAAAAAAAATGTTAAACGGTTCCATTCTCAATTTTGCCGTTACGCCTCGGAGTGGGCAACGAGCACTATGAAAACTTTAGCCACGATTTTATCGAAACCACTTTTTTCAAACTGGGAGGACGGATCACTTGAACACCGTCGCATGGATCCATTTGAAATTTTGATAGTAGCTTCACAATCACATCCTCTATGGAATGGACAACGCTGTTTTTCGATTTAATGTAAACATTGTTTATAAACAATTTACTGCTTATTTTTTGGCCAAAAAGCGATTGGTTTTTTCAAAAGTACACCATTTCTACAAAATTTGATTTAAAAAAAAACCCTACGTATTTCCATAGTTGATAATATATGGATTATAAAATTTTGTAGTTTTGTGTTCCAAGTCTCATATTTTACAAAAATCCGGCCCTCTCTTCGATTACTTTCCATACTCCCAAAACAAATTGCCAAGGGCCTTTTTTTGACTTTTTCGATTACGGAGTATTTGGGAGATAAATATCTGCCCTTACCTGTAGTTTTATGTTTTTGACATTATTTTGATGTAGCCATCACTCAACTTCCTTAACCCGTTGCGATAAAAAAAGAATTCAGTGGACCCCAGACAACTTTGTGGCTATTTTAAATTAGAAGGACTTTTCGGAATTAAATTTATTGCGCCATATGTTGTTGTTTGAACCCTAGACAACAAGTTTCGACACGTTAAAGGTCTCCATGGCGTCGGTTGATCTGCAGAGTCGGATTAGTGCGGACGTATCTCTCTATTTTTTTTTATTTTTTTAATCTCTATTTTTTTCTTCAAATATATTGTTTTTCGAGTAAAACCCCGTTGGATTTTTTTCGATAATGCAAGAATTAAAATTTCCACGATTTTTTTTGTAATGAAGTTAAATTTCGTGAGTTTCTTTTTCTTAACGATTTATGACTATTTTAAAAACATATAAAAAGCAACTATTGTATTATTAGAGGGAACGTTAAATTAAAGTTTGACACAAGATTTAAGTCAATAAATACAATAGAACACAAATAGGGGGAAGTCCCCTAACGCCGGACAGCACCTAGTACCGGACACTGTTGATATAAGCCAAACTAGAGAGCAACAACAATAGTTCTCGTGCGTAGTTCGAACAGTGGCCACAGTGGTAACGGTGGCGCTAGAGAGCTAGCCGCAGTGCGCATGCGCGCGTTGTCGAGAGTTGATTTTCGTTGGAGGCGATTAATATTTCGTGTCAGTCGTAATTTTCACACATTTATTCTTTAAAAAATCGGGGTTTTGCGGCTCCGTTTTTTAGCTTGGGATGCTTTTTGGTAAGTATTCTTTCAAATATCGAAGGTTAACTTTCAAAATGTTTGTGAAATGGCAACGCATTTTGTTATTTAATCTTGCATGTTGAGTCCCTAGTACCAGACGCTCGATTTTTCTCCAGTACTGGACGCCATTTTTTTCGTTATTGGAATATTCATGTAAAACATGTTGTTTTTGTTGAGGTGGTATTTCACTATAACAAATCAGTTCAAAATAATGACGAAAGGAAAATGGCCCGAGGAAAATATGAAAAAAGCCTCGATGACAATAATGACTGGATCCAGTGCGGCAATTGCAAGCAATGGGCTCATGAGGCGTGCGCAGATATTCCGGAGTGTTCCGATAAATATATTTGCGATCAATGCAAAATTTAACCATCTTTAATCAATTTTTTTCAAATAATATTCATAGTGTCCGGTACTAGGTGCCACTTTTCAGACTCGACCATTTTAACTATCAAATTCAAAAATATATTTTTCTTAGTTTTACGTTTTTGAAAAATCTGTACTATCATCAACACACCAAAGAATACTGCAAAGTTTGTGAAAAAAATTAAAAAAATCGAAGTTCTTATATATATAATAGTTTTATTAATGAACCTTAAGTGTCCGGTACTGGGGGACTTCCCCCTAAGATCTGTTTTTCGGTGAGGGGTGAGCTGAACCCCGTGTGACAGTTACGTTATTATCTCGACCTGTGACCGCAACGGGTTAAACTACTCCATTGGTAAAACAAAATCGAGATAATCCATCGTTTCTATAAGTTCTTTGAATGAAATCCACACATTATATGCAAAAGAAGAAAGCGATTATTCAGAATTATTTTGATGCATTTACAACAATTATTTCGCAGATGCTACTGGTTGCGTGAAATCTTGGCACTATCCAAGCGGACAATGTTTGTACACGATCCGTGAAAATCGACAGACCCTGGGTCTCGCGTATCATCCTCAATTGCCGAAATTCGTTACCGTCGGAGATGACACGAATCTTTATCTGTACGACGAGGAGACCAAGACGATGGAGCGAGCATTTCACGCTAGGTGAGATGAGTAATTATTGGTCGGCATTTCAATGAATAAGAGAAAAGTTGATGAGATGCATCAATAATTGCGCACTTGGTTAATTTTTTTCGAATTTTGCGACGTCCCCTAAATTGTAAAATTCAATTGGACCAAAATTGAGTAGTTTTTAGGGACTTATGGTAGACGTACCAGTTTTGGCCACTTTGAGCATTTTCGGACATTCGATTACGTATCATTTTTAAATCATAGCAAATATACAACTGAAAAAGTGACCAACATAACTTAAAAGGTATATAGAATCGAATTATTATCGAATAAAACAGCCTGTGAATCGAATTATTCAAGAAAATAGGGAAATGTTCTACAAATACCATTTTCACCACACTGAGAAAAATGGATGATGAGGTTAACCATATATCAATTATAAATCATGTTTCCCTGACGCAACGCCTATAATTTATGGTTACCCTTATATGAAAAAATATTGTAAAATAAACCATATTTTCGTAATCACACAAATCATCTCTGTATGGCAATTGCAACAATTTGTCTCCTTACCATGCACGAAGTGCTAGAAACTATTAAAAGCATCACATTCTCATTAATTGCATGGATATACTTTCTATTATGCATCAAATTTCGAATCGTTTTGCATATTAGCGACAGAAAGTATCGATTCTCATTTAATTTAATGCATATAGTTTTACTTAAGAATAGCGTATAAGATAATGGATACTGTTGTATAGTAGGCGGTAATATATGTAATATAAATTGTAATGATTTTTTTCTCTCTTTCGCTCAAAATGACCAAATTTTACTTATATGTTATTCCAGAATTTGATCATTACTTCCAACAGTTTCAATTTATGCATTTGGTGGGATTAATTGTATTACGAAATATAATGTGAGGGAAAAAGATTGCCGGATATAAATAAAAATTAACACCAAAAAGATTATGACGACGATGATGGGAGTTTGTATATTAAATCGCCACGGCATTACAAAAATACGTATTAATCACCTCGCTGCTCTCCCGTCCCCAATACAAGGGAAATAAATATCAGTGCGACGATTACAATATTATATATAAGACAAATGATTGCTGCGCCTCAATTTAATTATCGCGAACGAACACGGTCGGACTATTTCAAGAATTCGTATTAATTTGCGTTTCTAATATGAATTTTAACGCTTACGGCTATGCCTCTCCTTTTTTACTTATCTTATTTTCTCTTTAGGCGTCTCTCATGATGATGGTGTAGACGTCGTAGCCTAAAAATAGCCAGGCCTGATGTCCATATACAGTCGTCGTTGACAAAACAGTGTCACTCGATGATTGTAACAAGAATAATAGCGATGCCCGCGTACAATCGTCGTCGATAAAACGATGTCGCTCGATGATTATAATAACAATAATAATAATAGTATATTCGTGTATGAGATAGACAGAGAAAATGAGAGGTCGTCCGACCGGTTCACGGGTCGCGACAGCAATCATTTTGAGCAAGATCATCTCTTGCTCACCGATTCGATTATTCGCACCTACACAATCATACGAGTCGCACATCGATAAGGAGTACCCCCATATCGATGAATTAAAATTATATCAGTCCAGCGTGTGGCGCGCTCTGTTCTTATGTGCTATAAGAATCCATAAATTCCACCATCACAAAATTAGCGGTTAGTTAATAGTCGACGTTAAGCACGGATATCCCAACCTCGTTACACGGCTATGTAGTTGGAAAGAATCATATTGTTGAAATTCCACACAGACACGTGTCAACGCCAGTTTCTATGCTGCACGAAAAAAACGAGTTGGTTGTGGCAACCATCTGGTTTGTAACATATGCTTCAAGCAACTAGTTGGTTGCGGCAACTATTCTCGTGGTTCCCACAATCAACTTTTTATTGGTTGGGTTTTGGGCAACCAATAATATAGTTGCGATAACCACGAAAATGGTTGCCCCAACCAACTAGTTGCTCGAAGCATATCTTACAAACTAGTTGGTTGCCACACCAACTCGTTTTTCCGTGCGAGTCGTTTTTTCCGTGTAAAAGAAAAAAGACTCTTTTTATGGGAATCCTTTTCGGATTCGACCATCTTGCATATTGCGGCAAAGGATTAAATATCCATACATAAGTAAGGATATCAAACATGGACGAGCTTGGAAACCTTATATACGTCGGGAGGACAGTCCGTTTGTGCGAGAGCAAGCCACCTATCGGATTTTTGGGGTACTGATAAATCTGCAGATATGATCGTATGAGATTACGGGTGAATATGTATTTTAGTAACCTCAGTGCAGAATGTAACCACTATTACAGTGTAACAGTAACCATTCACTGATTTTGTCACACACATCTCCTATGATGTATCTAATTTACCGTAGCAATATGTTGTCTAGTTCGTATAAACATGTAACATGTTGATGTAAGGCAACGTCTATATTTCATAGTGAACGCATTCAAACATCATAGTAGGCAAAATAACTACGATTGTTCCCGCTAACTCCGGCCACGCTGGCATTTAACATATATTTCGACGGCTAAATTTTTAACTCAACCTTACCGCTGTGGTAAAGTTGAATGAGTAAGAATTAGAAGTTACCGTATTAACAGTATAGCGTCACGAAACGAGATTAAGAAGATTTGGACGAAACAAAAATAATAATAAGTGGGACGACTGTTATAGGTTATTGACAATTAAATGAATGTGTTTAATTAATTATTGTCTTATCGTTACGGTTCTAACAATAATAATTGTAGCCTCGGGCATATTAGATATTTATAGACACCTTCAAAATTGCATGTTTGATGTTACTTCGCGCTTATAGTAAACTCAACCATATTATAGCTAATCTAACCACGCAATATGTTCTCTGTTATTATAGTCTGTTATACCATAGTCGTTCGTTGTAATTACCATGGTTTTTTTTCTCAGTGCAGTTGTGGCCGTCAAATGTACCGCTTTTCCGTTTTTGACAGCTGAAGTGCCAGTTGTGGGCACCGGCCCAGAAGCGCGACGTAATGAGGTTAAACACGGTAGATAGGGCTGTCAAAAATTCATAAAAGTAGTTTCAAGTAGCAAGGGTTATTTATTACACGAATAATTATAAAATATAAAATCTTAACAAGGTTTTTAATATAAAAGGCTTAAAGTTAGGTAATTTGAATCCCTGTGAATAATATGTCGAGTACAAAAGAAAAGTAGTGGTCGATTTTTTATTTTCGTTTTTGGTTGTGTTTATATATATTTTTTTGTTTAGTCGGCCCATTATCTGCAAATTTAAATAGAGTTCAAAACTGAACCTAAGTTTTAGCGAAGCACAAGAAGGATTTCATCGCACGCATTGAATTTGGTCCACAGTCACAATTGATGGCCACAAATGGTATCATCAAGCTTCACTTGTAGCCATGTGATGGCCAAAAATAGTGCATTCACACTTTCAATGCACTAGTTTACGCCAGCACGTTTATTGCGGGTATTTTGGGTTATCTTTCGGATTTAATGACCCAAACCCCGAAAGTAATATATATTGAATAAAATAAAAGTGTTCGGTGAATCATAATGACTCAGGTTACAAGAAATTATACTTTACTTATCACAGAATCCTTAGCATTTTCGTTAAAAAATCGGACAAACGGCTCAGTGTCGACACATTTTTATTCACAGACTTGAGAAGAAAAAGTATACAATTGACGGGGGGGGGGGGGGGGGGGGGGTCGAAGAGTCGACTAACCAATATTTCAAACGGCCGAAATCCCGAATTTCACGATTACGAGCGTTCGAATAACGAAGCGCCGAAATCCCGAACGCCAGAAAAGCGAAAGCGGAGAGAGCCGCCCCATGCGTAAGAGAGAGAGAGAGATGCGCCTCCTCTCTCTCTTACGCATGGGGCGGCTCCCTCGAGTTTCCCTTTTCTGGCGATCGGGATTTCGGCGCTTCGTTATTCTAATGCTTGTAATCGTAAAATTCGGGATTTCGGCCGTTCGAAATATTGGTTAATCGACTCTTCGACCCCCACCCCAATTGACAGGGGTCTCTCAACAGTTTCTGTATTGATATATAACAATTAATTCAGTATACACGCGACCTCAAAACCTCATAATAAGCTTAAATTATATAATAAATAAATAAATTATACAATAACCTTATAAAAGTAAATTTCTGCAGAAAATACCACTAGAAAATCTGGATGTGCTAACTTGATCGAAGTTTTTTAAAGTTTACGATTTTTTTATAGGTGAATTAAATGACACCAAAATTGAGTGCTTTTCAGGTGCTTTTTGAATATCTGAGACTCAAAGACCACATCCGTAAGATTCTTTAGGTATCGGCCCTCGAAAATCTGGAAATACATACGAACTTCCTTTTTTTTTATTTCTCGATCTTACAGAATGAAAATAAAAAATTAAATTGAGTGCTATTTATGTGCTTTTTGAGTATCCAATCTGTTTTGAATATCTATCTATTTCGAGTATCACTTGTTCAGATCATAGAATCGTATGGGATCTATATTTTCAAATCGACTTCGGCTTTTCCGTGGGCCAGCATGATCCAAAATTATTTTCATACTAAATAATAAATAACGCTTGTGCCCCACCAATACCAAAGGTCTCAATAAGAACTGTATGCCCTAAGCATGACTTTCAAGGTGACTCCAAGGTAACTTTTTGTATGGAAACCTTTTGTTTGTGAGTTCTGAAATCAAACTTATTCCGAAAAAACTGATTGATCTTTTCCGAATCTTTTAACATAAATTTAAAACGGTTCATTCTATTAATTTCAGAACTGAAAAATACAATTTTCCATTTAAAAAACAAAAGTTGACCTCGAAATCAACTTGAAGATCATCGTCAAGCTCAATACTAAATGCGCCATTGTCAAGTTTAATAACTTCGATCGTTATGGAAGAATTTGAAAAATTTCTACTCCCAGAAGTACCCACACCTTGTTCAAATTTAATTGACCTTAGAGGACCTTTAAGGTCAAAATATACTTATAACTTAAGTACATACTTGGTCGTAACATTTTCCGCTCTATCGATTGCCGATGTCAAAAAAGTAGGTTTCCATTTGAAAAAAATTGAAGGTCACCATTGAATTCCTCGTCAAAAGTTACTACAAGAATACCTTGACCTTTTTGAAAAATATCTTAGCTGAGAAAATATTCAGCCGTCCCATTACTTTTGTAACGCCTTGTATATACATGTGCGTCTAAAAAATGGATTTCTTTTTCACCAACCGTTTCCTAAAAAGAAAATTTCAAATTCGGACGATTTTCGGGTTTTTATGGGACAAAAATCAATAATAATTAATTCATGGACAATCACTGGTGATAATTACTGAAGTAAATCGTAAGGTACTGGATTATTCAGGAATCTCGGAGAGAATCGAGAAAAAACTCATTATTGATAGACTGTTTACGGTACTTTTCACTGTTGCTCGAAGTACACTACTGGAAAAAATTAAGGGATCAAAAAATTTTCCCAAATTTTTAGTGGTTTTTAACATTGCTGTATCTCAGTGAAAAATGGTCGTATCGAGGTCTTAAAAAAAGCATGTTGAAGCTTGAAGTTTCTAGTTTTCAGACCTTTTAGCAACAAAATTTTCAAAGCTACAGGTTTCACGCAATTATGAGAAATACCAAGAAAAAAAAATTTGGCTAATTTGTATCGATTTTGTTCTGGCTGTAATTTTTTAGAAAACATTTTTCCAGCTAAACCATTACATAGACCGGATAGTTTGTTTATTTAGCTTCAATTTTCTTTTTTTGAGATCTCGCTGCGACCATTTTTCGCTGAGATATCGAGCTTTTACGAAAAAAGACACTTTTCTGTTTGACCATTGATATCTCAGCAACCAATGATCGCACAGAAATCAGAAGTGACTTTTCACAAACTTGAATCAATGCTTTACAAGGATTGTTGATGGTTTTTTGAAAGAAAAAATTTTTTCCATCCTTGCCATGAATTTGAAAAAAAAACAGGAGAAAAAGGGCTATTTATGGTTTTTTAGAAAATCAACGGCCAAATTAAAAATATTGGCAAAACGACTAATGTTGAGCGTGACTTTTACAGCTCAATATACCCACAAAATCCCTGTAAAGTTTCAATTTGATCTATCGAGCGGTTTTTTTGTTTCAAGCAATCAAATTTTTGAACAATATTAAAGGATCATGTTTATTGCCCCTTAACACTTCAAAATGATTATGAAAATGAAAGAAAGAATTTTTTTTTCGAGCATTTCCCCCTTTTTTATCGCAAACAGCGTTTAAATTTATGAAAAAAAAAATCCAAAAAATTTTGAATGTTTTTTTTTGTAATTTTTTTGAAATTTTTTTTTTCAAAAAAATTCAAGGATTACGTTTATTGCCCCTAAACACTTCATAATCATTATTAAAAGGAAAAATACAATTTTTGAGCTTTTCCCACATTTTCATCGCAAACAGCGTTTATTTATGTGAGAGAAAAAAAATCGATAAAATTAAAAATAAAAAAAATTCGAAAATTCGTCAACAAATTTTTGTTCTATACATTTAAACGCTGTTTGCGATAAAAATGTGAAAAAAGCCCAAAAAAATTGTCTTCCACTTTAGTAATGATTATGACGTTTAGGGGCAGAAACATGATCCTTTAATATTTTTGTTTAATTTGATTGTTTGAAACAAAAAAACCGTTCGATAGATCAAATTGAAACTTTACAGGGATTTTGTGGGTATATTGAGCTGTAAAAGTCACGCTCAACATTAGTCGTTTTGCCAATATTTTTAATTTGGCCGTTGATTTTCTAAAAAACCATAAATAGCCTTTTTTCTCCTGTCTTTTCAAATTCATGGCAAGGATGGAACATTTTTTTTTTCAAAAAACCATCAACAATCCTTGTAGAGCATTGATTCAAGTTTGTGAAACGCCTCTTCTGATTTCTGTGCGATCGTTGGTTGCTGAGATATCAATGGTCAAACAGAAAAGTGTCTTTTTTCGTATAAGCTCGATATCTCAGCGAAAAATGGTCACAGCGAGGTCTCAAAAAAAGAAAATTGAAGCTAAATAAACAAGCTATCCGGTCTATGTAATGGTTTAGCTGGATTTTTTTTCCCCAAAAATTACAGCCAAAACAAAACAGATGCAAATTTGCCAAAAAAAATTTTCTTGGTATTTCTCATAATTGCGTGAAACCTGTAGCTTTGAAATTTTTTTTGCTAAAAGATCTGAAAACTAGAAACTTCAAGCTTCAAAATGCTTCCTTTTAGACCTCGATACGACCATTTTTCACTGAGATACAGCATTGTTAAAAACCACTAAAAATTTGGTTAAGGTTTTTGATCCTTTAATTTTTTCCTGTGGTGTAAAAATTACGGTCTAGTGAGAATTACTGTAGTGCTATTATTATATAGTTATCATTACTGGAGGTCTATTGAAAAATCAATGATATCGTACCAGTGATTATTACTGGTCTGGTACAGTAGGTACTCGTTATTCGATCTCCGGTTATTTTCAGTTTCAAATTGATGGGCATTTCCAGTAATTCCGGTGCCGCAGTAATTTGTACTGTCAGGTTTGCATGAAAAATCAATGGATTAGCAACTCGCGATACCGTAGTACTGGATTAATCCATGAATAATCACTGGACTTTTTTTTTTTGCCGTTTAGATTGATGTAGCTCGTTAATCTCTCATTTATTCCCTCTTTAAATAGCGACGCACCCGACGTTATGAATGGCCACAGATCGAGAGTATTCTGCGCCTGTTTCAATCCCAAATCATCCCACGAATTGATAAGCGGTGGCTGGGACGATACCATTCAATTTTGGGACACGAGACAGCCCTATGCCCTCAGACACATCATAGGACCTCACTTATGTGGTGAAGGCCTCGATATAAGTAACAATGGAAAAGAGGTAAACTCACTTTTTTGTGTCTTCATGAAAAGTTATCGATGATCAAACGACCCCACGACTACTTTTATTTTTTATCGTGTATGATTTTTTTTCAATATATAGGCATTTGATTTTTTATAAACCAATTACTAATACATCAACTGGAATGTTTGAAGGATGTTCTGTAATTTTTTAAGATTTTTCCGACTGATAGTTTGATCACAATATTTGTTCAAAAATGGACAAGGTCAAATCGTCCTAGATAAGTGTGACTACGGAGGGTTAATAAAAAATATTCAAAATATTTTAAATATTCAAGATTCTCACGTGTTCTTGGTCGAAGAAAAATTCACTACAACTCTGGGATTATGGTACGGGAAAGCTTATCGTAACTCTCGAGCCTGATTCTTGGTCGAGTCAATTGTACACCGGAAAATACATCAACAGTCTCTTCGTGGCTTGCGGTGGCTGTGAAACCAACATTTTTCGTATTGTCGATCTTCGTTCCCATTCTGTAAGTCGCAACGATGAAAAAAAAATTATGTTTATATTAGCAAACTTTCACATATTCCGGCATCTTTAGCCCTTTGTCAGGGAGTGTGGATTCAATTTTTGACCTTCTCATGAGATAAATGAACCATTAAAAAAATGAACATCTAATCGCAAATCTAGCAAGGAAAGTCTTTTCGGTTTCATCCTCCGATTTTGATGAAATTTCAATGTGTTATTCTACAACAAAATCTAAGAGACACGTATTTTTTTATCAGCGGAAAAACGTTTCTAGGGGCCCGTGGTAAAAAACTCCATTCGTCGCCATTGAACAATCCCCATTCATTCCCCATTGCCAAAATAACCAACGGAGATGAATGCCGAATTGCCTAAGGGGATTTTCGCCATTGAATTCCCCATTTGAAATCGAATGAGGATTTTCCAATGAGGATTGACTTCCCCATTTGAAACGGAATGGGGATTATCCTATGGGGATTAAATGCAGAAAATCCCCATAGGCAATTCGGCATTCATCTCCATTAGTTTTTGTAGGCAATGGGGAATGAATGGCGATCATCAATGAAGATTCTTTCATATAGTAAAAAACTCCATTCGTCACCATTGAAAAATCGCCATTCATTCCCCATTGCCAAAATAACCAATGGAGATGAATGCCGAATTGCCCAAGGACATTTTCGCCATTGAATTCCCCATTTGAAATCGAATAGGGATTTTTCAATGAGGATTGACTTCCCCATTTCAAACGGAATAGGGATTATCCCATGGGCATCAGTCGACAAGAACTCCTTGCATGGATTTTTTGGACACCGACTTCTGCTAATATACCGTGCTCACACTCGTCTAGATAAGCATACTCTTCGCATAATCCGTATGGGAGTTCAGCGGGTTGCCGTCCTGCGACATCTCGCGCCAAGTCTCGGAACTAACGTGACGCGGTTTCCAATGGACATCTTTGGGTAATGCTGATCAATTCAGTTCATCCGCATTTACTTCCCAATGGACATCATTGGGTAAAGCTGATCATTTCGTTCATCAGCATTTGCCTTCCAATGGACACCATTGGGCAATGCTGATCGCTCGATCCATCAGCATTTGCTTTCCAATGGGCATCATTGAGTAATGGTGATCATTCGGTTCATCCGCATTTGTTGTTCAATGGACGTCATTGGGCAATGGTGACTTTTCAATGGATATCCATTCACTGATCAATGGTCGTTCCTATACGCCATTGAAAAATGCGGAAATCTCAATGGGTCCCCATTCATTGTCCAATGGAGTCGTATGAGGACCATTGGTTGCCATTGCCGATTCAATGGAGTTTTTTACTACGGGGGACGAAATTACCCCTTAAAGATGGGACTGCCAAGGGGTACTTTTCAGGTTTCACCTATTTCTACTTGAGATAATCGAATGCACCCAAATGGATCATTACCTTGATGATAAATGATGAATTATCCATTTGGGTGCATTCGATTATCTCAAGTGGAAATAGGTGAAACCTGAGAAGTACTTCTCGAAGGTCCCAACTTTAGAGGGTAATTTCACCCCTTAGAAACGTTTCTTCGCCGATAAAAAAAATATGTGTCTCAGATTTTGTCTCAGATGTAAAATAAAATATTTAATTTTCATCAAAATCGGAGGACGTCACCGGAAAAACTTTTCTTGTAGGTCAAACGATTTTTTCATAATCTTTCGAAAAATAAGAAATTTTTTTGAATGCAACCGCTCCAAGTGATTTTTGTCCAATTCAATTTCAATCATTCTTGTCATCCGATCTACTCGTGTAAAAAATTCGAGCTTGATAACTGCAAAGATACGAAAGTTATACCGCTCTTAAGATTTTGTTTTGTATTCGTGAATTTGGAACTCGAATTCGAATTCGCTTACAAAAATTTGAAAGTTTCTGAAAATTTGAAATTTTCAGAAACACATTCAAAGGCGAAGATTTGGATAATACATTTTTTTTAAATCGCTCAAGAGGAAAATTTACAAAGTTTGAATTATTCGAAAAAAGTTTGTGATCGCTATAGTTTGTGTAAATGTTGCGATATCAGGTTTGAAAAATGCACGAAGGCATTATACCCTTTAACAAAAATCCGAAGAGGACCCTACTCTGCACATGTTTATTCTACTATGACATTTTGTACACAGAAGTTTCTACACAAATTATTCTACACAAAATTATTCTACACCGGTTCCTACGCACATTATTCGACACAAGAGTAGTGGCAAGGGATATTATTCTACACAAAATCTTCTTTGTGTAGCAAATATCATGTGCAGAATAAAAATGTGTAGAATAGAGTCCTCCCCGTGTAGAATGATTTTGTGTAGAATGATATTCCTTGCTACTTCTCTTGAGTAGAATAATGTGTGTAGAAACCGGTGTAGAATAATTTTTTGTATAATAATATTCCTTGCAACTTCTCTGGTGTAGAACAATATTCCTTGCCATTTTTCTTGTGTAAAATAATTAGTGTCGACACTTTTGTGTAGAAAATGTCATGTGTAGAACAGAGTCCTCCCCCAAAAATGCGGAGCCAAAATTTAGAAAACTTCTTGCTGATAGGGAATTCGTAAATACGTAAAAGTTCAATTTGGCCGATTTTTATTTTTGAACTTTTTGATAAACTAACCCCACGTCATGATTTTCAGCCACAATACCAATCGACTTTGTTACCTTGTATATTTTCGAAAAAAAAATTTCACGGATCTACCAAATCCGTGTTTTACAAGATCAGGACTAACCGTCCATTCGACAAAGTGAATTTTAAAAAAATTAGCTCTATTGTGCGGGATTCCAAAAATTAGAGTGATTTCAAAGATTTTGTAACATTCTTCAAAATGTGCAGAAGATTAAAAATTCAGAAAAATGTTCAATTCGAGACATTTTGAACATACTGGTACAAAAATCAAGAAGTACTTTGCCCATGAAAAAAGAGCTTTTTGCATGAGGGTGCAAAGTACAATTTTTTGTTGCGAAAATTCACGCAATCAGAACAAATGAATTTCAGACTGTGGGATCCGTGAGGAATCTCGAAGGTGGAGTTTACAGCATGGACGTTGGTCCGTTACCCGTGAAACGAGCCAAACGAGCGAAACATACGGAAATCCCGGAATTGCCAAAAATGGCTTTTTGCTGTGGAAAAACGATATACGAAGTTGACGTTGGTTGATCTCCGTAAAAAAAAAAAAAAGGAAAAACAAAAAACTTGTTTTTTTTTTCTCAAGCAATAAACAATGTACTTTTATTTCATACAAACTATGGTACAAAATTTATACAGAACAACGCACGGTTACCTTCAAACTTTTCTGCTCGTCTCTCGGCGTTCAATTTTTTTAATTTTATTTTTTTTCTCGTTTTCTCTCGGCTCTCAATTTAATCTTGATTCTCTCCCTTTTTCTCTCTCTCTTTCTCTCCCTCTTGCGTGTCTCGTCGTTTCGAAATCCTCCCTCGTTTCGACGCTGAAGAAACGCGAGGTTTACGCACTTGAACAAAAAAAAAACGAGATAAAAAACACAAAATTATGCACAAAAAAAAGTAGAGAAACGAGAAACCGTCGAATGCGAATGTTGGCAATGCCAGAGATTTTACTCGACGCGAAACTTAAACTAATCAGTCGACATTAAAACCGACTCTGGCTCTGGTGCTTTTTCTCCCTGTCCCTCTCTCTCTCTCTCTCTTTGTCTTAATCTCAATCTTCTCGTTCGACCAGGCCAATTTAAGAGAGCTTTTTTTCTTCGCCAAGCTGTAAACAGCTCCGGAGGACTTGAAAAAATTTCGCAAAAATTAAAAAAAAAAGGAAAAAAAAGGAAAAAAAAAACATTTCGCGTCCTCCAGTCTTGCTCAACGAATACAACTAGACGATATTTTTCCATCTTTTCCGTGTTTTTCCACCATTCATGTCCTTAAAAAACGAGTTGGTAATCACGGGAGCCGATTTCACGGATCACTAAATTCTTCATCGAGGCGCGATTTATAAAAAAAAATATATATATATCTCGCGCAAATTACATCCGGGGATGATCACACCATTTGGTTGGGGGGTGGGGGGGGGGATGATCGGATGAAGTCGAAACGGTAATAAAATATATTATAGTTTATGTAGTCATTGTCGATTGTGTGCTTAGTAGTTAGAATTTGCGCTCTCTTTGAAATTCGCTGTTTATTATCCTTATTTTTTTTTTTTCGTTTCTAATATAAAATTGGTCGATGACGCCGATTCGTATATTTTTTTTCTGCTAATTTAATTTTTTTTATCGACAAGAGCTGGTCCTTTGTGATTTTTTTTTACCGTTCTTTCATAGCCACAGCTTCGACCGTTATCGCGATTTTTTGTTCTCACTACAAATACACCGTAAAAAATCAGTGTTTTGCAAATTACAAGATGATATGTCTTGGGAAAAAAAAACGAATGAAAATTTCGAAAAAACATCTTAATTAGTCACACGGTTACTCGTCCGAATTCGAAAATATTTTCTGTCATGCTATTCGGAGTTGCGAGTTTATCAGGGTTGCAAGTGATCCATTACTTTTTGTAATGCCATTTCCATTACCCATTACAATGTAGTGTGTAATGGAAAAAAAAATCATTACTCATTACAATGTAGTGTGTAATGGAAAAAAAAATCATTACTCATTACAATGTAGTGTGTAATGGGAAAAAAAATCATTACTCATTACAATGTAGTGTGTAATGGAAAACATTTTCATTACCCATTACAAGGTAGTGTGTAGTGAAAAAAAAATTCATTACCCATTACAATGTACTGTGTAATGGAAAACATTTTTATTACCCATTACAATGTAGTGTGTAATGGAAAACATTCTATTACCCATTACATAGTAGTGTGTAATAAAAAAAAAATTCATTACCCATTATAATGTAGTGTGCAATAGAAAAAATTTCCATTACCCATTGCAATGTAATGTGTAATGGACAAAACTGATTGCAATTTTGGGAATGGAAAAATATAGATTAATAAATTATTGCAATTTTGCATTACATTTCAATGACTTAGGTACCTTCAATTGTAAAAAGCATCTATATGCATACAAAAAGTTGAACGTTGAACTGCACTTCTAAATATACTTTTTTCAGCGCTCACTTTGGCCAATATCCTTTGCTCAAAGTCATTTTCTGTGAGCCTATTGAAATTAGGAGTGTTCATCATCGTTGCGTAGCTGAATGGTAGAAATGGGTAATGCAAATTTTTTCCATTACACACTACATTTTAATGGGTGATGCAAATTTTTTCCATTACACACTACATTGTAGTGGGTAATGGATTTTTTTTTCATTACACACTACATTGTAATGGGTAATGTAAATTTTTGGCAGTGACGTATTATATCATCGTTTAACTTTTTGTATACACATAGATGCTTTTTAGAATTCAAGGTACCTAAGTCATTAAAATGTAATGCAAAATTACAGTAATTTATTCATCTATATTTTTCCATTCCTAAAATTGCAATCAAAGTTTTGTCCATTACACATTGCATTGCAATGGGTAATGGAAATTTTTTTTATTACACACTCCATTATAATGGGTCATGAAATGTTCTTCCATTACACACTACATTGTAATGGGTAATGGAAATGTTTTCCATTACACACTACATTGTAATGGGTAATGGATTTTTTTTCATTGCACACTACATTGTAATGGGTAATGGAAATTTTTTCCATTACACACTACATTGTAATGAGTAATGAAAATTTTTTCCATTACACACTACATTTTAATGGGTAATGCAAATTTTTTCCATTACACACTACATGGTGATGGGTAATGAAATTGTTTTTCATTACACACTACATTGTAATGGGTAATGGAAATGTTTTCCATTACACATTCCAAAAGTAATGAATAATGCATTACTTTTACATTACAAATTTCGCAACCCTGGAGTGTATCTCTTTGACTATTCACGCTTCGAGGATTTAAGATAATAATTGAAAAAAAAAAAAAATCCCGATGCACGATGATTAAAAAATTGTGACGCACGATAATTCAGCTTTGCACGACCATATTGGCGTCTCAATTTGACGCCAGCGATAGCAAGCAATATTAAAAAAAAAAAAAATCGAGCCGATTCAGTCGAACATACGATATCAACGACGATTTTACCTAATAGGAGTACAACTATTGGGATACAATATATAAAGAGTTTGCTATTGAACAGGCTTGTGAAATCGAGTCGACGAACATTTGACCCATCGCGCAAAAAAAAAAAATTATATCCCGACAACATCGATCACCGATCATTCGTTTATCGCTCACATTCATACTTTATACAATACACGATATTATAATAACGATCGACTTTTACAATTTTTATCTCAGCCAAAAAAAAAACTCGTGCTCACAGATTCTCACTTTTTTGCGAGTAAAACACTCTCTCTCTCTCTCTCTTTTGTTTTCTAATCACATCATAGTCGCTATAAATTATTAATAATAGTGTACAAGGCTCTCTTAACATTGTCTCGACGATTCTCCGAGCTCTGTCGTCGGTCCTCATAAGGAAAAAAAAACCCGTATCAACGTCAAAAGCTAATGATCTACAAACGAAAGCTCGGTGCGAAAACAAAGAGGTTAAAAATTCAACACAGAGCATCGTTTTTCTTTTGCGTGAGCGTAAACGAAATATTGCGTTTTCATTTTTAAGGACGAAAGGAATAATTCAATGAGAGAGAGAGAGAAGAGACGCGAGGCCCAGACTTTACGTTCACAGCCTGACTGAGCACTCGCGATCAATTCGCAAAAACCTTATTTTCCCTCTCTCAATTGCTCATTTTTTTCTCGCTTTTTTCACTCAAATTTTTCGTTTTGTAGCTCGATTTTATGATCCAAGAATTTTGCAAGTCCTCTTTTCAAATGAATCTTTAAGTGATTTCAAAGAACAGCGAACGAACTTTGAGAGGCAAAGAATTAAGAAATTTTTTTCGTCCTCATAAATCTCTTATTGTCTCATTGGTCATATGAGAAACGAACGTATGGACTTTTCAATCGAATTAGAAAGAAGAAAAACGAGAACCGACGATCCAGGATATTTACTGGCCTTTTCGAGGCGGTTTGACGAAAAAGTTGGGGTTTCTTTGATAATCTTCAAGGTCTTTTTTTCCACTATTTTTTCTTCCTCAACGTTAACTTCCGCTTGGAAAAATCGAAGTGAAAACTCGATTTATGAATTTCCCGCTTTGTCGAAATCGTCTCGATGACCAGAAAGATCCTTCGACTCTCTCGCTTTAGCTTGCGAGAGAGAAGTGAGCCGTCGAAGGTATTATTGAGGTAGTCCTTTTGGCGGGGTCGGGTCATCCGAGTACTGAGATTTCAAAAATTCTTTGTTTACATTTTGAAGGTAAAACTAGTGCGAAGACAGGTCTGCATAGAAAAATATATATTTAATGAGGAAAAAATGTTTAACAATGATTTTGCAGAAAAATAACTCACTTTACTCCAACAAATCCACAAACACATTTTTTCGAAATTTTTTCAGCTTATTATTCGATTTTGTTCAGTACCTACATCTCAACGTAACATTTTTTGATAGTTCATGAATTCGTGGAAAAATCTTCATAATATTCAACGCTCATAAATTAGAGCCATTTGAAGTTAAACTTGACATTTGAAGTTTGTTGAAGTTAACGAAACCTTTCATTTAATTAAGAATCCAAACGAAGCAAAGAAATCTTGCTAATCCGTGAAAAATATTTCAGCGGTCAAAATAAGCCCTCACTTATTAATATCGGACAAAACTTGAATTTATTCGTTATTTTTCTTCGAAATGATTATTATGGAAATCCACAAATGTCATTCTTTACCAAAAAATAACACCCCGTCAATACTTGATAAACAATTTTTTGAACTTCAATGTTTACTTAAAGAACTTCAAGTACATTTTTTTTCAACATTGAAATTGCATAAAATAGATAGAAGCAAAGTAGCGTTTTCCCAATTTCTTTCTAAACTTTTGATTTTTCAGTGGAAAACAAATTTGTTTTTTCAGTTAATCGCGTATAAAAATCTAATATGCTTTTAAATATCAACCATTTCCAAAAAAAGAGAAATGCAGCTTTGTTGATAGTCCTGCCAGTCGTTTGTCACGTACTTTTTACAGGCCAATTCAGTCCAAACTCTTAAATCTAGCTTCGCCCGTGTTTTTCCCTAGTTTTTCGTTAAGAAAAACGTTCAAGAATTTTTAAAACTTCAGTAATGTCCATTGACTCGCCTCAAGGATTACCTTAAAGAGATGAGAGCGCTTCAGACTAATAAAATCAATGCTGAATTTTGGATATCGTTTTTTCAAACATAATTCGGCGGTAACGAAACATAGTTCACCGTAACATATGTCCTTAATCCAGAAGAACCGTCGCAGCGATTAATTTGCCGTAGTTTTACGTGTTTCACACGAATTTTTAACAAGGTGTATTTCTTTTCGTTATTTCCAAGAAAAATTTGATTTCTTGTCGGATTCAAATGATTCTGAGTTTATTTGTTCTTCGAAAGATTATCCCTTAACTGACCATTATCATTGTTCTTCGTAATTTGTGTTCAAAAAAATAAAAATTTTCGACTATTTTCTCCGGATAATAGTAATAATTTTTGTATTAACCCTCCGTCGGTACACTGGATCTTTTAAGGCACAAGCCAAATTTTCAAATCGAATATCTCTGAAATTAGAAAAATTGTAAAAAAAAAAATTGTTTACTGATTAAATAAATGATTGATCATGGAAAAAAATGTTATAAAAGTAATTCAGAATTTTTTGATTTTTTGACGTTTTTTTCTTAGAAAAAACATAAGCAGGACTTTTACGACCCAGAACACAGACGGTGTCCTAAAATTGAAGTGTACAAACGAAGGGTTAACACTAACTGATGAAAAGCTTCATGGCAAATTGATAGAAAATTTTTCGAAGAGTAAAATAAGCCTTGAACCATCGAAACCGGAAATGACTGAACAAAAAAAAGCACTCTATTGAAATTCGTCGTAAAAACAGTCAATATTTTAAGAAATTCTTTGCAATTAATATATTTCGATATCAAGGCTGCATAATGTTGTGCGAAATACGCTTCTTTGTTGAAAATTAATCCATGAACATTGGTAAAAACGATTTTCAGAATTTAGCACGATTCAACTCGCCTGAAGCACTCCAAACGCTAAATCGCGAGAAAATTTTTTTTACAATGGCGCTGAAGAGATCACACAATTTATCATCATTATCATCATCAATATCATTTTCTCTACTAAAACAAAAAAAAAGGAACAATTTCCCAAATTTTTCTTTTACACGGTGGTTTTTTTTTCTCGCCCAGTTTTTTTTCCCCAGTTTTTTAACACGCACCCATGCACACGCGCGTTGGCCATTAGCACAGAGTGGATAGTTACAGAGGATATTTCGAACGTTTACATCGTGTTGTAAACTGGCGAGCTGTGCCTCGGTTTGACCTGAAGCCTCGCAAGTGGATGCGTACGACCGTGCTGTTGTTGTTTTTTGCTAGCGGCTTTAGCAACGACACTGGCAACAACGACACTGGGCGACGGTACAGGCGGCCTGCCCGGAGCATCGGGATTTTCATTTATAAAAATTGCCGGTCCCGTATGATTGATCATAATCGGCGCTGATCTACGTGCAAATTCCTGAGTCGCGATTTTCGATCTGGCAGGTGGATGAGCCTCGATCGTTACTGAATCACGATCTTTGTGCGAGCGTAAAGATATTTCGGAATTTCGACGATTCTCGGGTTTCGCAATCTCGTATTTTCCAACCAAAACTCTGACCGAAAGATCCTCGATATTGTCGTGCCTCTTTTGGTCGTCATCGGCGTTTCTCAATTTACCAATGGAACAACTCGCGTTATTGATGGTACTCGGTGACGAGCGTATTTTCGTTTCACTGTGAGCTATTACAGGTGACGAAGGTAAACTCCTTATTTTCGAATCTCTCTTTGTCCATGCCGCGTCGTTTTGTTCGATAGTCATTGATTCCGGACTTTTTTCATACATGCTTGATTTGGCCTCGAATTCCTTTTTAAGATTCTTCACGATACCGGACACGTTTCTCGGTCCTTCCGACGACGTTGACGACGATGACGACGAAGAGGATGATGATGATGACGATGACGATAAATTTTGATCCGGCGGTGAATCATCGGCGGACAAGCAACGTTTGTTGAAATTCGTTTTGCCCAAATTCTCGATTATCATTTTGTGATGTTTCACTGAGGTGCATTGGGTTGTATTGACGACCGACGGACTCGAGGTTTCAGTCTCGGAGCGACAAGTTCGTAATATCGACGTTATATTTTCAGGATCGTTCGATAACGAAGACGGCGCCGGTGCGCTTGTCGATAATCTGCTCACTGATCTCGTAACGGTTATCGGTGATATATCGATGCAATCTATCGAGCTCGGACTCTCGAGATTTACGTCATTGACGTTTTTTCGAAAATTCACCGTCTCGTCGTTCGTCAACGGGGAATTGTCCCTTCTTCGTGGGGTCGGTGATGGTGTATAATGCAACAATACCGGATTATAATCGATCGTTGTTTCGTCATTTACGGTCAATCTTGAATTTAGCTTGTCGTCATTCTCATTGGATGTCGTACACACGCGTTTAACCGTCGCCGTATTGCCCTCCTCGAGTTTTTGCTTAGTCCTCTTCACCGTGCCAGGATGCCACGGTATCTCCTCCTTGTCATAGGGAAACAAACCGCTCGATCCAAGAGAATCGCACGGTCTCGTGTCGTACGATCCCCAAGAGCTGTTCCTCGATGGCAACGTCGCCCAAGAACTGTGAACCGAATTATTGTCAAGTACAACAGCGCTGTCGTAACTGCTCCAGGAACTTTGTCGCGAGGGAGATTCGCGGAGAGGCTCACCGTGACGTTCTTCTCGATCGAATACGCGATCAAGCTGAGCGCTGAAAGGATCACCCTCGCGTTTACCGCGTCGCGGATGAATTCTCGTTCCAGCGAGACTCGTTCTTGTCGCTGTCGTCGTCGTCGTTATCGTCGTCGTTGTCGTCATCGTTGTTGACGATGGACTCGATAACGACGTTGACGTTGATTCGTTCGATGGACAATCGATAATCGATTTATCGTTTGTCCTTGAATTCCAGACTAGACAATCACTATTATCGTTTTTCACCACCTCCGTCCGTGTTGGATTGGTCGTCAAGCCGTTTTCCATCAAACGATCGCACGTTGAAATCGTTTTTTCGGAACCAGCGAGTTCGGACTCGGGCGACGAGGGCTTGCTGCTCGCTGCCTCGAATTGACTCGTCAAATTCAATACCAAACCAGCGCGTTTGCGCTGTCCCTGAGTCTCGAGTTTACTCACTCGATGCTTAACACTCGGTGTATCCGGACCTGGCAGATGAACGATCTGATTTTGCGACACGCTGTAAGATTGACCATTGCCGCAAGGCATCAGCACGTTACGGGCCTCCTGCTCGACGCCGGTCTGTTTCGGATTTGCCAAGAGCAAGAGCTCCTCCCTCGTCATCTCGATGATCGTCTGCTTGTCGATTGCCTCGAGCGACTGCGACAACGGAGCTGGCCAAAAGAGAGAAGAAAAATTAGCGTTTGTGAAACCAATATGATTCTTGTGACTTTTAAAGTATGGTCTTCAACAAAATTACATCAAAAGTTTTCATGACATCTCCAGAATGTTTTAAGTTATTGAAAGCAGGGTTGCAAGTAATGCATTACTTTTCGTAATGCATTGCCATTTCCATTACCCATTACAATGTAGTGTATAATGGAAAAAATTTCCATTACCCATTACAATTTAGTGTGTAATGGAAAAAATTTCCATTGCTCATTACAATGTAGTGTGTAATGGAAAAAAATTGCATCACCCATTACAATGTAGTGTATAATGGAAAAAATTTCCATTACCCATTACGATGTAGTGTATAATGAAAAAAAAAAATCCATTACCCATTACAATGTAGTGTGTAATGGAAGAAATCTCCATTACTCATTACAATGTAGTGTATAATGGAACAAATTTCCATTACCCGTTACGATGTAGTGTGTAATGAAGAATAAATCCATTACTCATTACAATGTAGTGTGTAATGGAAGAAAACTCCATTATTCATTACAATGTAGTGTGTAATGGAAAAAAAATTTATTACTCATTACAATGTAGTGTATAATGGAACAAATTTCCATTACCCATTACAATGTAGTGTGCAATGAAAAACAAATCCATTACCCATTGCAATGTAGCATGTAATGAAAAAGAATTTCATTACCCATTACAATGTTGTGTGTAATCGACAAAATTTTGCTTGTTCATTACAACTTAATGTGTAATGGAAATTTTGGCCATTTTTTATTATATCGTAGTTTATTTTTAATAAGTATAAACCATTTTTGGAATATTGGCATCCGATTAACGTGACACATCAAGGTCAGCAACAATTTTCAAGAATTTATGTAAGAAAAATAAATTTTATAAAATTCCACCATGTTTTCAGGATTTGCAGGACTACTGAACATAACGTTATTTTCGACGTGAAAAAGTCATCATTTTTAAGAGGAGTCGATCATTTTTAAGTCGATCAGCTGTTACGTGAGTGCGAGAGAGATAGCTGAAATTTTCGAACAAGTCTTTCTCGGAGATCAGCAACATTTGGGGCAAATTAAAAGTTTTAGGCTTTGGATCAGTATATTACGCAGGGCCTAAAACTTTGTTTTTTTTTTTTTTTTTTTTTTTTTTTTAATTCTTCAACATTTACGAGAAAGACTTGTTCGAAAAAATGTCGGTAAAACAGATCTTTCACGTGCTCTCAAGGTGATAGCAGAAGTTATTCACTTTTTTACCACGTTTTTATAAGGTCGCTTTCTTGTGCCGGGTGGAATTTTGTATTTGATTTTAAACTAACTTCCCGATAAGCTAGAGACTTGAAATTTTGAACGTAGCTCAGAATTGGATGACAATGCAAGAAAATGTTTTAAAAAATCGTAATCGTGATTATAATTTTTTAAAAATAATTCAATCATTTTCTCAATAAAAACTGGTACAGGAATGGTTACCATAGCAACGGTTTGGGTTTGTGTTTTTGCTATATTTTCTTGTTAACCCACATCTGGCTGACAGATGCAAACATATCAATTCTTCAATTCCTGTAAGGAAATCGTTATCGAATCTTAAGTCTCTTATAGTCTTTATTGAGTAAAATTTTCTTATGGTAAACGAGACGGCGGACCAACGCAAGCGACGCTTGGAAAAAACATTAAAGTATTAAAAAAAAAAATTCACTTACATAATTCTAAAAATCAGAAAATAAATTAAACAAATAAATTTTTTTTTTTTAAATACCACGTTTTCAAAACGGAATTAAAAGTATAAAATAATTTGCCTAGGCTTCATGCAGAATCGAACAACATACACATTTCTAACCACTTACGTATTGTCCTGAAAATTTGTCATTGCACATTTTTAATAGCTATTAAAATAAATGTGAGATTTAAAACGAAAAACGCGGGGCGCATGCAACAGATAATTAATGCATTAATATTTCAGCTGTCAATCGGTATTGCACCGCAAACAATGTGAACTGATAAATAAGTTCTCTCATTGATAGCGACGATGTATTCCATGCGCCCCACGTTTTTCGTTTTAAATCTCACATTTATTTTAATAGCTATTAAAAATGTGCAATGAAAAATTTTAAGGACAATCTGTAAGTGGTTAGAAATGTGTATGTTGTTCAATTCTGCATGAAGCCTAGGCAAATTATTTTATACTTTTTAGTCCGTTTTAAAAACGTGGTATTTAAAAAAAAAATTTGTTTAATTTTTTTTAAAGTAATTAATTGGTGATCTTTATGAAGAACATGAAATTACAGCGAAATGTGAGAATTTCAAATTCACGGTTCTTCAATAATCACGCAGTATGCCAAAATAAATTAATAGAATTTTTCGTGTTAATTTACCAGCGGGCAATGCATTTTCGAGCATCTCGACGCTGGGCGACCAGCTTTTCGGCCTCTGCCCCGTTCTTTTGAGCTCGATGCCGGAAAGTTCCGGTATGTCGCTATTCGTGCTATCGGCTTTAATCTCCACCTCCTTCTCGTTCACTTCATCGTCGTCCTCATCTTCGTCGTCATCGTCGTTGTCCTCTTCCTCCTCCTCCTCTTCCTCATGATCCTCATTGTCGTCGCTGTCCTTCGTGCCGATTTTCACGACAGTCGGTGACTTGATATTCGTATCGGACTTTGACCTCTGTAATTTCTCCTTGTTCTTCATTGCGTCCAGTATACCCTGATACGTCTCCAGTTGTTGTAAAAAACTATTGTTTGGTTTTATGCAATTTCTCTTGTCCTTGACGTGTTTCCAAGCTTGTGAAAAATCCCAATTAAACGCCTTCATCGCGTAAGCAATGACGACGGAAGCGGATCTCGATACGCCCATTTTACAATGTACCAAAACCTTCGAGCCTTCCTTCTTCGCTTTGGTTATGTACTTGAAAGTGTCGTCCCAGTGTTTCAACAAATCCGTTTTTTCATCGTCGTAAACACGCACGTTGAGATAATTGAACATGCCTGGAAAAAAATTGTCGATTTCCCTCGTGACGTTGAGAATGTGACGTACTCTGCGAAAAGACAAAGATGAATTTCAGTTTAGAAGGCGTGCTCGAATGAGAGTGAAGAAAGTTTTTAGAATTTTCTATTTTCCATTAGTGTGGCGTGAAATATACCCTGCATTTTTTTTTTAAATTCGGCTTCAAAGTTGCATTTGACGCAAAATTGACTTCTGGCATACACGAGCATAAAAATGCAACATTCATAAATACAGAGCTTTCCTTATGAAAAAGTGAAATATAGAAAATGGTTCAAGAGATATGAATAGTCCTCTAGAAATTAAGGAGTTGTCCTGAATTAAAATTCCAAAAAAATCCTTTCTTTATTGTTTAAATCGATAGATAAATTATGTAAGAATATGTTTGCAAAGTAAACAGAGGCCAATTCTAAATATTTCAAAGAATATAACGACAGGAGCAGACTAGCGTCAAGCGAAAATTCTATGCCTGAAAAACGTTGGAAGGTTGTTCAATACAATACGATCGAATGCATGAAAATGAGGCTTTTGAAGAAAAAGGATTGTTATATGGACCAGGAATGGCTGATTAGCAAATTATCAGCATAAGTAACTAAAAATTCATATTTTTTCCTATTGAAAACTCTGAAACGCTTTTTCTCCAGTTTTTATTTTCACGAATTTTCTAAATTTTCTAATATAACTTCTAAGACCTATTTAATTGAACCAATTTTTTTTTTATTGAATATTAAATTCTCTTCTAAGTGAACTAAAAAAGTTCGTCAAAAAGTTTATTTAAATAATTGTTATAGCACATTAAAGTTGAATTTTTGTTTAACACATTTTTTTTTGTAAGCCCACCCAAATTTTTTATTTCACATTTTTTTTTTGCCTTTCTTTAGTTGACCCAGAATAAAAATTTATAATAAATTTCGTCCTTTTTTGGTTTTTTGTTTCAGTAAAAAATTACGAGGTGGATCTTTTCCGCCGATCGAAGACTACAGCGAGATGACGCCCATGAAATAGGCTTAGAAATATGTAATAATTTTTTTTTGCTGTAAATTTTTTTTTTAATTCGTCAAATATGTATAAAACCATATCTCAAAATTCAATACCCTCATTTATTTTCTCACTTAAAAAAAATCATAAACGAGGTTTTAGAACGATCTAATTCATAACTTGAAAGAAAATCGATTCTTTATATTCCACACTTCAAATTCAGACAGAACATAGTTATAACATTTTCTATCTTACGACCGGATATTTTTTTCATATATTTACCCATTTGTCAGTATTATCAAAGTTGTATTTTTTTTCTACAGCTCGCCACTTTCGAAAATTAGCGAAATTTAAAAAAAAGCCTTCGGACATCAAAAAGTTTTATTATTATACCGAAAATTCTCTTGGTTTAACAAATAAATAATCGAAATAATACTTTGATTTAATAAATAAATGCATGTTTTCAAATTCAATAATTTTTTCTCTCAGTGTACCCTCGTCAAAAAATTATATCGTAAATCGACCTGGCTTTTGGATTATGAACTAATAAAAACTTTCTCGAATGTTTATGTACCCGTTTTTCTGCAACTCTTCAAGATTACTCGCGTTCCACTCGCTACCGAGATAAACGTGATCGAATATCTCGGTTGGGGCATCCATCTGACCAAGTATGACGAGCATTTCCTGATCGATGAAAGGCTTGAATTCACCGAGATCCATGTCGAGATCCTCCTCGAGACGACCGCGTATGTACTTCGACGTTACCTCGTCGAGATCAACGGACATCATGATCTCCTTGAGAGTAGCACGGATGACTCGTTCAGTTTCCTCGCGTTCGCGGGGTCTTAAAAAAAAAGTGGAAGACCATCAGTTTCACAATTTCTAGAAGAATGGAAGCCCTTCGAGCAGGGTTGCGAAATTTTTAATGAAAAATTAATGCATTAACCATTACTTTTTTAATGGATAATGAAATTAATTTCCATTAACCATTAAAAATTAATGGTTAATGAAAATTTAATGGTTAATGGAAGTTATTTTCATTAACCATTAAAATTTCATGGTTAATGGATATTATTTTCATTAACCGTTGAAATTTAATAGTTAAAGGATATTATTTTCATTTGCCATTAAAATTATTTCCATTAACCATTAAATGTTAATGGTTAATGAAACCATTAATGGTTAATGGACCCATTAACCATTAAATGTTAATGGTTCATGAAACCATTAATGGTCAATGAAACCATTAACCATTAGATGTTAATGGTTAATGAAAATGCAATTGCATTAAAAAAAGTAATGCATTATTTGCAACCCTGCCCATTACAATGTGGTGTGTAATAGAAAAAATTTCCATTACCCATTGCAATGTAATGTGTAATGGGGAAAACTTTGATTGCAATTTTTGGAATGGAAAAATATAAATGAATAAATGATTGCGATATTGCATTACATTTTATTGACTTAGGACTTAGATTTTCACCTACCTTAAATTCTAAAAAGCATCTATATTATAATCATAAAAAGCATCTATATTATTATCGCAATGTAATGTGTAATGGGCAAAACTTGGATTGCAATTTTGGGAATGGAAAAATATAGATGAATAAATTATTGCAATTATGCTTCACATTTTATTGACTTAGGACTTGGATTTTCACCTTAATTTCTAAAAAGCATCTATATATTATAATTCTAAAAATCTAAGTCCTAAGTCAATAAAATGTAATGCAAAACTGCAATAATTTATTCATCTATATTTTTCCATTTCCAAAATTACAATCAAAGTTTTGTCCATTACACATTACATTGCAATGGAAATTTTTTCTATTACACACTATATTGTAATGGGCAGGGTTGCAAATAAGGCATTACTTTTTTTAATGCAATTGCATTTTCATTAACCATTAACCATTAAATTTTAATGGTTAATGAAAATAATTTCCATTAACCATTAAATTTTAATGGTTAATGAAAATTATTTCCAATAACCATTAAACGTTAATGGTTAATGAAAATGCAAATGCATTAAAAAAAGTCATGCATTATTTGCAACCCTGCCTTCGAGTATGAAAGGAGTATATTAATTTTTATTCGAGACAATGAACATTTTCCACTGGAAATAGTGGATAGTGTTGTCACCTTGATCTTTATTCGAATATTGCGAGAGGGAGAGAGCGAAGAGAGGAATAATCGAAGGACAGCTGTAAAGAGTGGTCAAGAGACTTTTCCAGAGTTTGGCGTCAATAAATCAAAGGCAATCTGGCTCACAGCCAGTAGACGTGAATTTTCATTTTTTACCATCGAATTTTGAATCAAGTCGATACTTTGAATATTTCATCAACGGGCTTTCCCCGCGATCGAAGCGTTCAGCGATCAAGGTTAACAAGGTATCCACGTGCAAAGGATAAGGTTGGGGGGGGGGGGAGGATAGAAAAAAATAATACGAAAGTTAAAATTTTGCTCACTTGTTGCGAACGCTGTCCGGCGATGGTGGCCTTCGAGACTCGAGATTGTCCATTGCGTGCCACTCGTTGAGGCACGAGCGGTCACTCTCGATACGTTGCTCATAGTAACTGACCCAGTCGTGCGACAATCCACCAAGAAAGTAATTCTGTTCCCTCGCTTTGCTCGACACTTTGTGCAACGTTTGTAGGGCGGACCTGGAAATATAAGGGAAACGAATAATTATAAAAAACATGTTGTTTTTTTTTAAAGAATAATCGAAATTCGGATGAACACGAGATTTTTGTAGTCTAACGAGGATCAATGGCGTTTTGACATATTCCAGTGATTATCTCGAGAGCGCTGCTCTTGTCACTATTCAAAAAGTTAGTGGTATATATTTTGGAATTTTTTATGAATTTTTCGAATTTAAAAAAAGGTGAATATAAAACATGGTAAGACAAGAAAAGGACCTCGCGGACATTGGGATAAATAATTTTAAAAAATGGACTAAAAAAATAATTGTTTCATTTAGAAAAATGGTCGCGACGGTATTTTTTTTTTGCTTTTTTAAAATGTTCAAAATTTGACACTGGTTTGACTGATCAAAAAAGCCTCAATCTCCTTAAATTTGTTTATACTGGCGAGGAAATGGTAACAATACTTCCGGGTTAGGGGTTGAATCCTTGAAAGGTTATGCGCAGTCAGGATTTTCAAAAAATTCATTTTTTGAAATTTAATTTTTGTAATATATTTAAATATAGTAGATACACATAATTTAATGTCAATGCCACAAATATTTTCGAAGTAATAGACAAGGTAAGCTCGTAATTACTATGCATGAAGTGCTTTTGAAACTTTGAACGCGTTTTTCTCAAAAATATGTTTTTGAAGTCGCTGAGCAAGATTTTTCAGAAACGGCATAACCGATCAGTTTCAAATTTGTACACAAGCTTTGTAAATATATTTTTCAGCAATTAATCGAAGGTTTTTTTTACCAATAAATATTTTCCAATTTATAAACAATGTAAGGCAAAAATTTTCATCAAAAGTCAAATTTTTTTTTTTGAGAAACCGCCGTTTTGTTAAAAATACATATTGTAGTTATTCCTTCGATTAAATACTAGATTATACCTTATGTTAACGAAATCTTTTTAATTTTTTTTATTTTGGATGATCTAATCCAGAAATGTCGTGCTCACGCAAGACCCCTTTTTTAGAGGACCTAAAAAATATCTATACAAAAAAATCTATCAAAATATCTATATAAATTTCCATGTTAACCCTCCGTTTGTACACTTAAATTTTGGGACACCGTCTGTACTCTGGGTCGTTAAAGTCCTGCTAATGTTTTTTCTAAGAAAAAAACGTCAAAAAAATCTGAAAAAATTCTGAATAATTTTTATAGCATTTTTTTCCGTGATCCAATCATTTATTTAACCATTTGTAGTAAACAAATTTTTTTTAACAATTTTTCTAATTCCAAAGATATTCGATTTGATCATTTGGCTTGGGTCTTAAAATACTCAGTATACAGATGGAGGGTTAATAAATAAAAACGTCTTTCCAGAAAAAAAAATCTTGAAAAATCGCTTTCTTCGACCTCCTGACCGCTTATGACCCGTTAATATAGATTGGAAGGAAAATTTTTGCGTTTTTAGCGAATTAATGAAATATTGAATAAATCAGTGAGTAAATCCTTAAGCTTGAATGTGAGTCGATAGTTACAAAACTATAATCAATGAGTGTCCTTGAAGGTGGCAGAAAAATGTTTTGAAAAATCAGGATTTCACAATAATCGTGACAATTGCCACAAATCCATAATGCCACTTTATTATACACCAGCATCGGGTATGACACAAAATGAAGGTTCACGGATCATTGAAACTCGTCAAGTAGTTCGAAAAGTGGTATGCGAGGTCGTCCAACCTACTCTTAATCGTATACGACCGAGTTCGACTACTTGTGCTGTAGCACACACTCCAGATAGACACGGAATAGTAAATTCCAATTGTGGGATGAGAGGGAGGGAGAAGAGAGGACGGGAGAAGGGGCGTTCTAGCTCGACAAGTGTGAAGAATCGTCGACAATTTGCGAATCAAATGGTATGCGAGGTCGTTTAATGGTGATACGTCGGAATCACAACCACTTGTAAATCACGAAATTTCCGGCTCGTGTTTGCGGTAGCTACTGCATTAGCCGAATCAAATAATTGTCGATTGATATTGAAGTATGTTGAGGTTTATTGGGACCAGAGTTGTGAAAATAGTAATGTAAAAGTAATGCATTACCCATTGCTTTAAACAATGTCTGTTGGACAAGTTTTCCATTACAAATTACAAAAGTAATGTGTAATGGATGGGTGTTCCATTACAATTAAAAAAAGTAATGTGTAATGGATGCATGTCCCACTGCAAATAAAAAAAGTAATGTGTAATGGATGCATGTGCCATTACAAATAAAAAAGTAATGTGTAGTGGATGCGTGTTCCATTACAGATAAAAAAAGTAATGTGTAATGGATGCATGTGCCATTACAAATAAAAAAGTAATGTCTAATGGATGCATGTCCCATTACAAATAAAAAAAAAGTAATGAGTAATGGATGCGTGTTCCATTACAAATAAAAAAGTAATGTGTAATGTATGCATGTTCCATTACAAATAAAAAATAATAATGTGTAATGTACGCATGTTCCATTACAAATGAAAATAGTAATGTGTACTGAATGCGTGTTCCATTACAATTAAAAAAAAGTAATGTGTAATGTATGCATGTTCCATTACAAATAGAAAAAGTAATGTCTAATGGATGCATGTCCCATTACAAATAAAAAAAAGTAATGAGTAATCGATGCGTGTTCCATTACAAATAAAAAAGTAATGTGTAATGTATGCAGTTTGGGACATTTTTGTTCAATGTCCTCAATTATATAAAAAATTTAGAGGAAAATCGAAATCATCAAGGCAAGACTTTGATCGAAATACCATGGAATGCCTCATACATATAATATTTAAATGTGACTGTATAGTTTTCTATGGCATTTCACCACTGATATATCATATAAGTAAAGAGAATTCACAAGTGGTCGGTAGCGTAATAGGTAGCGTGTTAGGGTTGTTAGGTAGGATAGATAGGCAGGTAGGCAGGTCGCGGGTTCGATTCCCTGTGGAGGCAGATGAAATCGAAATGATGAAATTAGATTTTTTTTTTTTGGTTTTTTAATGCAACCGGTCCAGAAGCTATGTAAATGAAAAGATATACATATTCAAAAATTTTGCAAACAATACAACTTTAAAAAAAACAGCATATCAGGATTTGTAAACTGTGAACAAATGGTTAAGTTGAATGGGTTGAATTCAGAGGCTCAAATCAAAACTTTACCTTGATAACTATAACTAAACTGTGTTCTCAGTGCAACTAATGAAAGGTTATCCCAAAACATGGACGTAGTTAGCTCAACGAAATACCTCCAACTACGCGCGGAGATTGGCTCAATTACGCCATTGGCTTCGCCGTATTTAACATCACGGCGTAGTTGAGCCAACTACGCCGTAGTTCTTAACACTATGCCTTTTTTTCAGTGCACGGGAGAAGCTTCAGTAATACTGAAAATAAAGTCAAAAATTATTTTTGTTATGTTCTAACGATACATACTTCATCATTATTACTAAATAAGTGCTAAATTTTGTAAAACGTTTCCACAAATTTATGGATTAATCGACAATGATTACGAAAAATATTGAATGCGATAATTTCTTATTAATATCGATTGTTTTACGACAAATTTCCAACGGGGTGTATTTTCGTTTAGTTTTTCATAAGAGGAATCTCCAATTTTTCCCAAATTCTGTAATTATGTCTCCATCGATTCACCGTCCAGATTTTTATAAGAAATTGTAACAGAAAAATTGCAAACATTTTTTTATGCGGAGAATAGTCGTGAGGTTATAATTTTTTAATGATAATTGTGAATAATATTCTAAATGGTCGATCTGAGAAGAATCTTTTGAAGAAAAAAATAGTCAAGAATCACTGAAATTGACAAAACAGACGAAAATACTACAATCGTAAAATGTTGGAGGGAAAAAGTTATCACCATGGCAAATGAATATGCACTTGAAATTCTAACTTTCAGCTGGAGGGAAAATCAACAAATATTCTTTCAATGGAAAATCGAAGATTAAGTTATTGGTTGAATTATTTTCAATTATTATTCTTTGTTGTTTATAAGAATTATTGACCAAGTACTGTCGAGTTTTTTTTTTTTAATGTTGAACTAAAGAAATAGATTCATAGATTTTTCTTTCCACTTGAAAGAGACGTATTTTTCCATTAGAACAATTACAATGCGAAATAATGATTTCTTTAATACATTAATAAGAATTAATTAATTAAATTTTCTCATTACTCAACTGGATCGCTGGATCTTTTTCAATGGACTTTAAATATATATTGGTCCACTATAATCATGGTCAAATGATGGAAAACCGAACTTTCAAAACCCTCCGATAACAATTAACGGAATTAATTGAAAAAATGTACGAATAGAAACTTTACAATTGCTTCCGCATTATTTTTACATGACTCAATTTTCCAAATCGTGGAAAATCATCGAGATCGATGACTCCAGATAAAATTTGAGTATTTACGAAGAAGAAGAGGGGGAAAAAAGTGTTTACGTCGTCGAGAAGGAAAAAAAACAAGAAGATACTCGCGAATAGATCGAATCACAGTCGAGTACCATCTGGAGAGGCTCTCTATCGCGCATATATATGCTAGAACGCAAAAGATGCAAAGACACGCGAGAAATCACGAATCTCTTGGGAGAGATCTCACGTCTTTGAACAGCCGCCAGAAGGAGTGGCGACGAATATACCCGACCGTCGATAGACGAAAGGGCTTTAATCGCATCAGCGGAGATTCAGAGTTTCTCGTGGTTTGCGCCTTTTTCATTCTCATGGATCTAACTCGGTCCTATGGATGGCAGTTCTTTGTCCGTTCTTTGCGGTAGAATATTCACTATATAAACATAGAAATGACGGAGGAATTTTCCTTTTTTTTTCTTTTCGCACAAAGAAAGCTTTGTTGTCTAACAAACGAAAAAAATCGCTATTTCCATGCCCAGTTCGTTTAAAATGCTCGGAAATATCGTAAAATTTAGAAAAAAAATGCACAGGTTGTGTTCGAAGGTCAGAAATATCGCGGTTGCTCCAATTTTCGTAATTTTGTTGCTATCGACCTCCAATTTGTTTGCAAAAATGCAGCTGTTAACCCAGATTAAATAATATAAAATAAAATAAATAATATTTAAACAAATATTTGTCAATGCTCTGAATTTCATAATCATTTCGATATCGAACTAAAACGTTTGCCGAAATCCGAAAAGAATCTCTTGATTGGTTCGGATTTGATTGTAATATTTTTCAACTGATTATAAAATTTTGAAAAAAAAATCCTTCAGAAGCCTCTAACTTTATTGTGATTTTATAGCTATGGAATTTAGAATTGATTGCTTCAGGGGTTTAAATTTTATGATTAAAAAAAAAAGTTTGGGCACACCTCAATTCGGCATTTTCGCAGCCGTCAAGTTCGATTGTTTACCCAAATCCATCAAATGACAAAGATGGACGATATTGATTTAGGAAGAATGGCTGAAGAAGTTTCCGGAAATTTTTCTGAAATGTTCTAAAATTTAGAGAATTTCAGAAAATGCGTAAAAACATTCCAACTTTGGTATTTTTTTAGCGATTGATTCAAAAAAATTTCCGCTCATGCATGATCTAACATGAATAGTTGTTATTTAATATAGAAAAAATCGCTTAAAGAGTCCAAATGTCGAAAAATAATTTTAACCTTCCGTGGTCACACGAGGTCAAAACGACCCCATGGCTATTTTTTACTTTATGATTTTTTTTTAAATATATTGTCATTTGATTTTTTATAAACTAATTTTGAATAGATGAACTAGAATCTCTGAAGGATGTTTCTGTAATTTTATCGCTATTAAGTTCAAACTTTTTTCCCAAATACACTGAAGCGGGCTGGCAAAATGATAATAATAAATGAAAATAAATATCGTTAAGTTTTTTAATTTAAAAAAATGCTTTCAAGGGCTCCTCATTATTTCCTCTCGATTTCGTGATGTTGAAGCTCGTATGGCTCAAATGCCACGGAAATAGTTTATTTTTCAATAAAATTCATTCTTCCTATGAATTTTCCAAAGTGAAATATTGTTGAAATGTATTTCGGGGTCTCTATCAATGACTTGGGATGCCAAATGCACGAGACCATAAATATTACTAACGATAAATTGAAGAACAACATATTATCATTGTATTGCAAAAATGTAAACTTCAACGTCATATTTTTTTTTTTTGCTATTTCCAACGGGCCTCGTCAAGGAAAATTTGGGAATGGCAAGAACAATGATGAGAAAGTTATCTGCAAATGCCAATTCGCACGATTTTCTGTCACTGCCTTTTTTTACGATTTTCTTTTGTTGCCTCCTTGTTCTTCATTGCTCATTAAATGTTCAGGCCCAGGCCGACCGAAAGTATAAACTACGCTCTCGTCTTTTCTCGAGCGTGACATACGACCCCACGCACTGTGTGCCACTATTTAACGACGAGGCAAGGTACTACCGCAGAAGTCAAACACACTGGCTACTTTCACCTGAGAACCCCTTCTCTCCTTTCCCTTCTCGAGCTGGAGGGAAGGGTGAGAGACGTGTGCCTCTCCTGATGATTCACTGTCGATGATCTTGGCATTTGCATCGAAGACAATGAAGAGAAAGAAAGAAAAAAAAATGAAAACTCTAAGCGAGATAATAATTCAGTGGGCATTTACGCGCAGACAGAAGGTGCGATTGAACAATTTTATCGCTCGTCTCTCGTGACGAAATCAGCTTGTTCGTAGCTATACATATATTAAAAAAAAAAAAGTAACGATAGACATCAAAATTGCTCGTTCATGGGGAGACCAAGGATGCCATAAGCGAGGATTATTCCTCGCTTTTTTTACGCTGACAAACTCGATTGTAAGATGAAAAAGGAAAGGTGCGGTGAAAATGTTTCCTGCTCGCTTTTCGTGACGAAGCTGATTCGAGTTTCCGTCGAAAGGAAGATTGAAATTTTACTCAGTTTCGTTCTGCCTATTTTTTTTTACTGATACAGTCGGACCTCGGTAACTCGAATCTCAGGGGCAGAGCTAGATTCTTCGAGTAAGAGAGGTTTCGACTTATCGAAGTTTTCGAGTTATAGAGGGTGACCAAAACAATATTCGACTTACAGAGGCTCGTAAAAATTCGCCAAATATTGGGATCCAACATGTGGACGGGGCCTCAATATGGCGCAGAAGAGTTGTAGCAATGTACAGAACTCTTATGTGCGGTATTGGTTTTTATTCCAAATATTAATAAATATCAAAAATATATGTGATTGGCCAGGTACAAATCCTCCTCGTGCAATTTTATAGAAGGAGAGACAGTTTTGGCTGCAAATCACATCGTCAAATGTGGTTTAAGCTACGAATCTGCGTTGAGTGAGGAGGTTAAACGTTGTGCATACGTCGTCTGCTGCACGAAATAAATGGCAAACAACACCTAAAAATAGAAAATTTTACGTCAACAACATTGAATTTCCCTTTGATTGTCGTTTACCGTTTGAAATGCATGAACAATAGTGAACATGGAGAAGTAATTTCAATTTCATTGAATTTGATCCTAGAAATGACGTAAATGCTTGCAATTAACGAAATTCTATTGCAATTGATAAGAATTCACATAAGAACGCGTGTCAACGGACGGGACTACTTCCTTCTCTTTCTGTTTTTACTTTCGGCCACCAGATGTCATGTCTCCCTATGTTGGATCCCAATAGTGGAAATATTCTTTACTTTGGGACGTACATACAAGTTATACAAAATGTAACATATTTTAGTACATATGTACATGGTAGGCAATGGTTGTACATTCACTATCATTTACAGGGTTTGGGAAAATCTGTTATTTTACTCTGTTTTAACTTATACTGGCAGTCAATTGCATTTTTGACCGCGAACAGAGTTGCGAATTGAGATTTCAACTGCGAACAGAGCTACGAATACGTCATCATCAATGTTAATACATTTTTCTATGAAAGTTCGGGCTTCGTTCGAAGTCCGTCTTTTTTTACGCCAAATTTCGTCACGCGTAGCGCTAGTAGTCTTCTGAACGCCGTAAAGCATATTTAAGAGATAACTAGCGCCACGTACAGAGTGAAATAGGAACTATAAAATGTGGACAGAATGCGTAGCGTTTTACGTCATTGCATAAAGCGCTTCGAGTTATAGAGGTCAGGGTTATGGAACTTCGAGTTATAGAGGTAACCTTCGACTTGTAGAGGTCGGATATCTTTAAATTCGAGTTACAGAGGCGAAATAATGGTCCTTCATAAGTTCGAAAAACTTCGAGTTATTCTCTGTTTTTTCTTCGAATTACAGAGGTTTTCGCAAGGGAACAGACTGAGTCTCAGATTTATCGAGGTTTTCGAGTTATAGAGGTTCGAGTTAGCGAGGTTCGACTGTAGATCGAGACAAAGGGAGATTTGTAATTGGACGAAAAGCCACAGATATATCTATGCCTGCAAAAACTTCAACAACTCTACTGAAACAACTCTACTAAAATGTAACCTAATTCATGAATCTTTACAATTTTGTAATTTCCACAATCAATGACGTTCGTCATCATCTCTGCCAAAAATCGTGTCTGTCGAGAAACATCTCTACCGGAAAACAATGATTGGAGGACAAGTGTATCGAATAACAAGTCTCCAAAAAGACATCTCTACCCGAAAATATCTCACCGGAATATTTCGAAACCGTTTCCTCTTTTACACTTTCAGAGAGACTTGTTATTCGTGGGGAGGACTCTATATTATTCTACACGAGAGAAGTTGCAAGGAATATTAATCTAAAGAAAATTATTCTACACCGGTTTCTACACACATTCCTACACGAGCAGGACTCTATTGGCTCTATTCTACACATGAAATTTTCTACACAAAAGAAGTGACAAGGAATATTATTCTACACAGAAGAGGTTGCAAGGAATATTATTCTACACCGATTTTTACAAACATTATTCTACAAAAGAGAAGTGGCAACGAATATTATTCTACACAAAAATTATCCTACACCGGGTTATTCTACACAGGCGGATAGTGCTGAACAAAATTTCTTACGTATATTATTCTACACATTATTTTTCTACACTTTATTATTATACACAATTTTGTGTAGAATAATATTCCTTGCAACTTCTCTTGTGTAGAATAAAGTTCTTCCCGTGTGGAATAATATTTCTTGCCAATTCTCTTGTGTAAAATAATATGTGTAGACGACACTGATGTAGAATAATTTAGTGTAGAACAACCCTTTAATTCGTGACTATTTGTTTACCTTCAAAAGTATGTTTGGGGTCCGAATGCACCCCATTCTTTTCTTGATCATAAAATCGGCCCTATGCTGATAAACGGACTTTCTCGGGCACCATTCCCTTCTTTTTTTAACAAGGAAGAGAATGGTATCCGAGAAATATGATTTTATACAAATTTCGAACTGAATTATGGTTCGAACCAGGAGTCGATACTATTGCTCGCTATACTTCAGGAGCGTAGTTCAAAGGTCGCGTGGGGTGCGCTTGGACCCCGGACATGAGTTTAAGGAATAATCTTTTTTGCTACTTCTCTTCCCACATGGAAATAAAACATATCGGCAAATATTACGGAAAATATATTTTTGGATATATTAAGTATATTTTGTCCGAAAATGTATGTATTACAAATATGATTTTAGGTATATTTTTAATCTATTAAAAAATATTACAATATAAATATAAAAAATGTATTGAAGATATGTACTAAATATATCAAACATATATATTGAGTGTACGTTTTATATATTATCGATATAATTTTAATATATGTTTAGAAACTTTTGCGTATACGTGTATAAATGTACGCAATACGTGTACGTTTTATATATTATCGATATAATTTTAATATATGTGTAGAAACTTTTGCATAGAAAATGTCATGTGTAGAATAAAAATGTGTAGAATAGTCCTCCCCGTTATTCGTTGGAGTTGTTATGCGGTAGAGATTTTTGGCGATAGAATGTTCAAGAGCGTTTTACTAGGCAGGGCTGTCACTCGGTAAGCGTGTTATTCGGTAGAGTTATTGTCCTGAGGTTTTTTTTCTGACAAAGATGTTTTTTTTAATATTCGATACAGTTATAATAAAAGGGTAGAAATGTACAGTGCCCGGCCTGGGATCTGGAAGAGTCGTTGTCTGGAAGAGTTTTAATCGGTAGAGATGTGAATATGACGGATGCAAATATCGAAAAATATTCCAAAAATGTGACCATTCTTTTGGCAAAGAGGATGCACCATGTTTTCATTGATATTACCGTGCAAAGCGATAGATTCCAAGCAACAGGTGCAAATTTCTTGCTCTTCGCAGAATCTTAGCGAGCCAGATTATCGTGGCAGTTATTGCAAATGCAACGTGAATCGCGTGAATCCCTTCGGGAGGCAACATCACAAGCGTCAAAAGTTGTTTCTCTACTCTTTACAGTCACACTCTCAACTTCTTCTATCTTCTCTCTCTCTATCTCTCTCTCGTCGTTTCGGTTTATTCTCGTCTTCTCGAGGTCTCGTCGACCTCGCCAGATTCTCGCATCTTGTTTCTCTCTGTCTCTCTCGCAATCTCGTAAATATTCCTCGTCCAATAATCTTACGAAAATATTCCCCGTGTCGATGACTTCACCGTTCGATCAGTGATCGATGATACTTAAAAAAAAACGCTGTCAAACAAAAATGGCGAACTTGCGAAAACCATCCGCGAATCACTTCACTTGTAATGGAACGAAAAAATTTCTCTTTGGCGCGATAATCGTGAAAGGGAGCAAACTTGAAGGTAATTTCATTGAAGATTCGAAGTTTAGAATGGAAAGTTTAGGGAAGAAAAAAATGGTAAAAGCGAGTGGCGTTGCCTGAGGAGGACGCTTGACTGACTGGCGAGTTAAGCGGATTCAGAGTATTTTTTTGCGGAGGTGCAAGAAGATAGAGAGAGAGAGAGAGAGAGAGAGAGAGAGAGAGAGAGAGAGAGAGAGAGAGAGAGAGAGAGAGAGAGAGAGGGAGAGAGAGAGATATCGGAATAGTATTTAAGGAACGCGAGACAGAAATCGAGCGTAGGCTTTGGGCTAAGCGATCATGTGGGGGTTAAAAGTCCGAGACTTCTAATGAGAAGGAAAGAGAGAGAGAAAGAAGGGAGTCGCGATGACCACGAGGAGAGAAAAGAACCGAGTGACGAATGCTCGGAGACGCCATATATAGTATTGGCGAACCGGTGTCTCCTCGAGCAACTTTACGTTAGTTCAATGTGGGTGAAGGTGGGACTGATCCCTCGGATGCACCTGCTGCACTCTCTCACGATAATCCGATAATTAAATTTATTTTTCCCCCAAGTCCTGTCGAGACGAATTCCCTCCTTTTTTTCATCCACGATATTTTCTCGACTCGAGATTTTCGCGCTCAAGTTTCACGAACGTGAAGGACTAAAATGAGCTTGTTAAGCTCGTTTAAAATGATTATCCATGAAAAATTGCCCAATTTGTATCGTAAAAATCGAGCCGAACTGTAAACCCTCGTCATCTTGTTTTAGGTCCAATATTTCAGGAACTCCGTCGATTAATTGGGATTAAATAATATACGAATGGAATTTCAATGGTTTTTTTTTTTTTTTTTTTTTTTCAATTACCTCATTCTAAATCGTATTCCTTTGTTATAATTAGATATGTCTACATGCACAAATTATTTAGTCCCCTCCGGATATTACTTTTGGAATTATCCAACTTCTGTAGAAATATATTTATTTGTAAAAATAATTACGACATTCAGGCCTAAAAATTCGCGGATCATACACCCAGAAAAAAAGGTCTAGGGTAAAAGCCGGATAGTTAATTGCCTCGATGGGATTGATGCCCATATTTTGAATACGCTTGCTAGTAGGTCCCTGGTGTTACTTTTCTGTAATTAGAAGTACTCCCCTCACAGGCCTCATTGCCCAAAAGCCATAGGACATGGCCCACGAGTTTCGTCTGTGTGAGCGAGTAATTTTTATTGAATAACTAATGTTATGGTTGAAGATTCAGTCAACTATTCGTTTCCTCACATGCACTGGAGTTTCAACTACACGGTCTGATACGTTATATTGTTAAATAGCTTTTATTTTTTTTTAAATAAAAAGGGCAAGTATCCGTATCGAAAAGGATAGTCGCCCCACATACTTTTCCGGATAGACGCCCTATAAACAATATAAGTGAAACCCAGGTGTGGTCTCGTGCCACATATGCTGGACCGAAGTTCGTTTAGCACTATCGTTTGAAGGACTGGATAAAAAAGAAAAATTGTTAACTCAAAGTATTTAAAAAAAGAATACAATTGATAATATAATAATGAAATAAAATAATATATTTTTTTTAAATATAATAAAATAAAATAATCCATAATTTAACATTAATGATAAACTTAAAGTTTGGAGGGTTTTTTTTGTATTTTCAAAGTTTAAGTCGTTATAGTTTGGAACGTTTATAATATGCTTCAATGTTGAATAGTATTTCGATTAGTACTTAATAAAAGGATCTCAATAATTAACCCAAGCCGGTCACACCTCATGAGAATCCCGTGGTGGTCACATGGGGTCTGACAGACCCCACTTTGAAGCGCTGTAGATTTTCGTAGATTTATTCTGGGGGGCCCAAAAAAATTGAGAACATATTTCAAACGTTTCTCCATTAACCTATCCAAGAATGCAACGAAATTTTGAGTTTAAAGTATGTTAAAAAAATTCTGAAAACAAAAGTTTCAAGAAATATCCTTCTTTTTTACAAAAAATGTTGTATTTTTGTTTTTTGACATCGACAAAATCCAAGCAGGGTTTGATTCCTAAAGAGATTCTTTTTCTTATGAGTTTTTGGGGGTTTTCTAAAAAGTTTTTTTATTTCTTATGAATTTTCGGTCGCTTGCTTCGACGGGCGACAGCAGGAGCTACACTAACGAGTCCCCGCTACCTGGGCCAAGAGAGGAAGGTTCAATCTAACTGTAGGTGGGTGCAACGTAAGTGTACATAAAGTTGTTTTAATCCAAAAAAAATTGGCAGCAATTTCATCGTGAGTCTTCTATGCCCGCATGAGGCAAGAATCCCTTGAAGCATTTTCGACGTGAGGCGACTATCCGCCACATTGGGCAACTATCCCTTTTTCGAGAGATCAAATAAAACGGGATTTACTGAAAAACAATATTAATTGTATTTTAAAAAATAGGGCACAATTAAAGATCAAAGACCAATATTTCAATATACACGAAGCATGTTGTCAGTAGATACTTAATTTTTAAGTAATAGTTTTTTCAAGTGGGGCAACTATCCGGCCTTTACCCTAATATTGAAACCTTACGCATTAAATCCTCGAAACTTTCGACACTAACGCAAAGTTCCCTTGTGTCGTGCCTTTATTGATTCTTTTATCGTTGCTACATTTTGAGCTTTCTCATACGAGAAAAGTGTGGCGTAAGCATCGCAACAACTGGGAATAAAAGTACAAGTTCAAATTGGGATTTATTTGACGATTTTTCCGACTAATTTTTATATATTATAAAAAGTATTCTTTTCTTTCAGTTTTTTTTCGGGTTTTTGACTAGAATGAAAATAATTCATTACCTCTTTTTCCATCCAGTATATCTTTCAGCGATAGTTTCAATGATGTCAAGAAATGTTGGCCGATATCCCAACAAGCACGCTCGCGAAAAAATTCATTCAGTACCGCAATAATTGTACACTGCGACCTCGATAATCGGTACCTCGATCGTTGCAATTGCAGCGTAGTGGGAGAAACGCCGAGCCAATCGCGTCAGGCCGCCGTCAGCCACCAGCGGCGCAGAGACGGTTCTGTGCAATGTGCGCAACCCCACTTCTTGCAAGAGCCAGTCCCGATGGATTCCGATGATCGAGGTCGCAGTGTAATTGGCAAAAATAAACGCGAACCCGGCGAAGGAGCCACCACCACTGCTATGAATAACAATCGATGCGGTCAGCTTCACTGGACAGGAGACATTCCTTGACTCAATGAAGAAGTTAAACTCCCTTCTTCCACTGAACACTAATCTACCAATAATTTCCTCAAAAGCACAATATTTGTATGGAAATCGTTAAAAACATTTTTCAACACATTCTTCTCGTTCTTTCTCACGAATGCATTTTTTTACTATAAAAACTCTCCGTGATTTGGAATTGCCGGTAAATTCCCCGTGAAAATATAATTCTAAAAACGATTTTCAAAAACACACTATGTCTTAGCTCCTTTTGCGCCGACTTTTCAGGAAGCACAAAATACCGAAATTTCGAGCACCCCTAACTCCATTTCCATTTAACCAGTTCGGAAATTACAATACCTCCTCTTTATAAGAGCGCTCTAGGGCGGTTAAGGGAAGTGATTTCTGAGAAATTCGTTGCCGGAGCTTTCCCCCATACTACTACCTGCCGAGTTCGAGAATCGCTTCATTACTAGAACTCGATATAAGAGGTGGTACGGGGTACATAGATATAGTGGAGGAAGCAATAAAACTCTCTCGAGCGGAACGGAGGGGGGGGGGGGCTCTTATATCGAGGAGGTACTGTAGTTCTTGTCCACGCATACTCGTTGGATAAAATTAGCCAACTTTAATTGTTGCATCACAGCTGATTGACTCAAATGAATATCTTTCAACTAAAACTCATACAGCCATTGCATGAAATACAATAATAATTAGAAAAAAAACCGAAATTTTTGTTTTAGCAAATACATAGGGAAAAAAAGCCCAAGTCGTTCAGACTCGTACACAGAATATTTTCTCCGGGATACAGAAGAACCGCTTGGATCTTCATGAGCAAAAGTGAAGTGGAACTTATGTATTGTTGTAGTGGACGAAGAATAGAGAGAATTAATGAAGTACGCACTTTACATGTCCTCGTCTACGTCTCTGGCCATGCGTAACCTCCAATTCACTTCCCATAGGAACGCGAATTGAGACATCTTCATTGGACGTGCGTAGCGCATTTGGCGTACAAGTGTCACGGCTTGCTCTGCGTTGACTAAGTCAGCCGGCCCATCAATCATTATGTCGATCGCACAAAACATAACCGCGCGATTAACACCGGCACTGCTATGCACCACAATTGGGCTCATGTAGGTAAACCAGGGGGTACTCACTGATCTCTTCTCTCGCATTATTTGACATATAAACTCCACAAATTCGCTATCGTCTCGAGGTGTTTCGAAATCATCATGCCAATTGATAAAGTGGTAGAGCATAATTGTGCACGGTGGTTTATCCAGATTACCGTTTTCCTCGAGCTTCAAGGTATATACCCTATAGGCACCCGAGTCGGTTATACTCCATGTGGTTACACTGTATTTTCGAGTCTTTTTACAACTGAACATATTGTGTGCATCCCAATAAGGATAACACTTATCCTCATTATTTTCAATAAACATTGTCAACGCTACGATAATTCTACAGTCGTTCTCAAGAATCATGTCCCAAAAATCATCTACAGTGTTTTCCATGGGTGCTTGAGTGATGATGTATTTTGCATCATCGTTCACGCCATTCACGTAATTAGCATGGATGTAATTCGTCCAATTGGCATCGGTTGGATCAGGTTGCGACAATCTCACACGAGAATGATCCCAGCATGGTATATCTGTTCTTCGGTTCTTCATTTTATTTTTGGGATCCTCGGAAGCTGTGGTTCTTCCTGGGCGCCAATGGTTGGGGATTGTGTCAGGAGCTAACAATTCCTTGTTAGAAAGGTTACGAACTCTTTCATAGCTTTCGAGTAAATCGTGAAAACTCGGATTGTCTGTCCAAGCGTTTTCGTACCCTGAGTCGTCAGAATTGTCAGAATCCATGATCGCTATGGAGAAATGGCAGAAATGTGAAGCAAGCACGATCGGTTTCAAGCAATACAAAGCAAGTTATGACCGCACTGTTTTACGTTGCGTGAAATCCCAATCAACTCGAGTACTGGAATTAATTTAGGTTTTTATATTATTAATGAAATTGAGAAGCCAGTGATTGAGGAGCGTTAATGACGAATTAATAATCAGCGATTCCTATTTGGTACCGATATGCCGTGATCTTTAATGCATTTCTACCATGATGCAAGACTTAAAGGAGCGATGGAGTCTTCACTGTCAATTTCACAGTTACATTCTGCTTCTCACTTGAATGGATGATTAACTCATTCAATTTTCCTCTTCAAACTCATTAAATAGACCATGAATATATATACCAATGAAAACTGATGGTCTTGTTTTTGGACGCGGGAGCCTCCGCGTTCGATTCGAGTACCTCGCAAAATCGGTCACCTGTGATGATTGAGAGTTATCCTCGACAGACTCAGACACGGTATTTAAGTTTTCCACAAAATTTAGTTTGAGAAAAAAATTAAAAATATTACAAGATGCTATTTTTTTTTTACTATTCTAGTCTAGATGTATCCGACAGATCTTAAGACAGGAGGCTTGTGATAAAGTTTTTCTAAACTTGTGTTAAAATAACTAAAATGGAAGAAAAAAGAGTAATTTCGGAAGACAAACGTACTTGCCACAATTCTTGCATCCATTTTCTATGATTCTAGATTTTCCATAGACTTTATATAATTTTGTGTGGCTGTGGTTGGTTTTATAAAACTCTTTAAATAATTTTATATTTTTTAATAAGGTATATAGAGCATATTGCACTAGCATTACAACCAGGAATATATTGCTATAGACACTGCCAGTAAAGGCTATATAAGTATATCGTATAAACATAAGCTGAGGTAAGACTGCATATACCCGCCACACCCGCCACAGAGTGCCATCCACGAACTTCTCGTAGGAATTTCGGGGTGGATGAAGGCTCGTTGGAATCGTCTCGGCGAGACAGACTCAACGAACCCTATTTCAAACCCTTTGACCCAAATAGTTCATTTATACCGCCCAAAATATACCAGAAATGTGTTTAGCAAAAACGTCACGATGGAGGGAATTCGATTAGCAGTTCTAGATCCGTATTACAGTTACACCAACTACCACGTGGAATTTTAAGATTGCCAAAGTATTACAAATCCGCTGTTCCTTGAGGAACTCCTGTGGAATTCTTAAATGTATCATACGAGCACGCTCGCGAAAAAATTCATTCACTACCGCAATAATTGCAGTTGGCAAACATAAACCCGAACCTGACGAAGCAGCCACCGCCACTGCTGCGAATAACAATTGATGAGGTCAGCTTCACTATACAGGAGACATTCCTTGACTCAATGAAGAAGTCTACTAATAATTTCCTCAAAAGCGCAACAATTGTATGAAGATCATTAAGAATATTTTTCAACACATTTTTCTCGTTCTTTCTCACGAATGCGATTTTTTATTATAAAAACTCTCCGTAATTTGGAATTGACGGTAAATTTCCTGTGAAAATATAATTCTAAAAAGAATTTGAAAAAATACACTATGTCTTAGTTCCTTTTGCGCCAACTTTTCAGGAAGCACAAAATGCCGAAATTTCGAGCGCTGTTAACTCCATTTCCATTTAACCAGTTCGGAAATTACGTTACCTCCTCTTTATAAGAGCGCTCTAGGGCGTTTAAGGGAAGTGAATTCCGAGAAATTCGTAGCCGGAGCGTTCCCCCATACTACTACCTGCAGAGTTCAAGAATCGCTTCATTACTAGAACTCGATATGAGTGCTCGCACGGGGTACTTAGACAGAGTGGGGGCAGCAATAAAACTCGCTGAGCAACTCGCTGAGCAACTCGCTCAAGCGAAACGGCGGGGGGGGGGGGGGGGCTCTTATATCGAGAAGGTACTGTATTTTATTTCTAGGATTATAGTTGTAGGCACTCATAACGCTTCGATATACGGATCGTATATTGCGCTTTTGTAATATATTTTGAATGTTGGTTAACATATCCCTTAGGGATATTTTAATAGGCACTAACACCGTTATTCAAACTCTTTCATTCATTGCGAATATCTATTATTCTGATAAATTATAATAGTTGTCATTAGAAGACCGCTGCGCGTTCTTGTTCTTTTATCTTTTATAAGTTAATAACAGGAATATTGAAGAGCTCATTGCAGGGTGTCTAGTAAAATCAAACGGCGGAATTCCCTGACTTTTCCAGGTTTTCCAGGTCAGAAATCCTAACTTTCCATGACTATTTTGTATCGAACGTCCATGTTTACACCGAGATTATAGTCGAAAATAATCGAAGAGTGACTTGTTAGTAAAATACATATCAATTAAATTATAATATACTCCATAATGAATTAAAAAATTATTTCATTTGCCAGGCATTTTATTTCTCGGATTTACATCACATACAACGCATGGCATGATCAACATCATTTGAGCACTAGGATTTTTGAATGTCCAGAGCTCCTCTGAACCTTTTATCACTTTTCAATAAACTCTTTGATTCACGCTTTTTATTATGAATTCTTAAAGTAATAAATTTTTTTTCAGTCAAAAAATGCTATAATATATCACACGTGACTCATATAATATAATTTTTTGAATTATAGCACACGGATAACATCATATTATAACTCTTCTACGCTAAGGTTTTTTAACAATCATAGTTTCTTTGAACCTTTTATAATTTTTAAATACACTCTTTTAACTTTTTATGATGAAAACTTAGAATAATAATAAATGCGTTAGTCGAAGACCGTTAAGATATTTCACATGTGGCTGGTATTACATACGATACTGGTTTAGCTAGGCTACATCAATTGGCAGACTAGAGAATGAAATCGTATGGAAATTAGAAGGCTTAACACAATGGTGAGCCAAAAAGAAATTTCGATATCACAAAACATTTGATGAAGTATCCTTATTGTACTAGGACTAATTATTACATTACTATAATAGTAATAAGGGCTAGTATGAGTGTTAAGCTTGTATCCGTATTAACGTTACAAAATCACAGTTTCTGTGCCTCTTTTATTTCATCGTCGATTTTTGCTGTTTCTGTTACGGCATCGTCGAGAATTTTTCTTTTCTTCGCCTCAAGCTATAAATCCTATATAACTTTGGGAAGTAACCTCTTAAGAACTTCTAAAAAAAAATGCAAGTTAAAATATTAAATGGTATATTTTTTATAAGAATTTTTATCGCTGGCGTACAAACGACCCCGTTTGTCCAGTAAGGTCGGGTGCGAAAATATAGTGCAAGATTTTTTCCTACTATATTATTTTACTACTATAATTTTTCTCTTGTAGTGCTATATATTAAGCAAACTCAGTTAAATTTTTCACCATTTTTGTCGAATTATAAAAAAGTTATGATTTTTTTCATAAAAGTTGTCATTTTTTCAGTGTTTTTGGATATTAAAATTTTTTTATCATGTTTTACTTTGATATTTTACTATAAATCCTGTATAACTTTGGGAAGTAACCTCTTAAGAAGTTCTAAAAAAATGTGCAAGTTAAAATATTAAATGGTATATTTTTTATAAGAATTTTTATCGCTGGGGTACAAACGACCCCAGTGTGTCAAGTAAGGCCGAGTGCAAGAATGTTGTGCGAATTTTTTTCTCGATATATTATTTTACTACTACTATTTTTTTCTTGTAGTGCTATATATTAAGCAAACTCAGTTGAATTTTTAACCATTTTTGTCGAGAATTAAAAAAGTTATATGCTGGTCAGAAAGCGGCAGAGTGCTACGATTTTTTTTTTAAGGTTAGTCTGAAATTCCAGAAAAGTTACAAAATCCCCTGACCATTCCATGACTTTTCCCGACATCGAAAATCCCCTGACATTTCCAGGTTTTCCAGGTTTCCATGACCGCTAGACACCCTGCATTGATTTTAATCCACGCATCATGTACGTGTTTTTGCGTTGCGCAAAGAATGTAAGGGATACCATACACTAATTCTTGTTGACAGGTTTGGAGAAAAGCAGGCTTCAAGTCATTCGTCCACTTCATTCGGCTCATCAAGAATTGATCATTAACATTATGCAATTGAACTTTCAACACAATCGGTGAGAGCATTTAGTAATCGTTAGTTATATATGGGGCATTCCATCCCAAATTGGACAGATTGACACACATTTTTTTTATGTCCTCAAATTTTATATATTTTTTAGTACCTATCTGGTAAAAGACCCTTACTGGTAAATTTTGAGATTTTTTTGATTACTCGTTCAAGAGACCAAAAAACCGCTCTTTTTTGGTATTTTGTTCATAACTTCTTTAATAATGGTCCAAATTAAAAGTTTTTTTTTTAATTTTTGTTTTTTATGGCCTTTTCAGAAAAAAGGTAAGAGATTCTATTGTTTAAGATAAAAATATCTCGTTTGCAAAAAGAATTGAAAACCAAGAAATTTGGAAAAAAATCTGAAAAAATTTCATTGAATCCAGAATAATTGTATATTACGGAGGTCACGAAATAGGCACTTTTCGGAATAAAAAATAAGGGTTCGATTTTAATCCTCGAAATTTCTCAATTTTTTTTCTAAAAGAGTGTCATTTCAATGAAAAAATGCCATTTGAATTTTTTATTCATTCAAAAATCCATAGGAAATATGATTTCTTAAACATTATCGTTAAAAATGTCTGTACGTCTCCAAAGTTTGCATAAAATTGTTATTGAAATTTCGTTTTCGAGTGGGACAAATTATTATCATTTAGTTAAGGGTTCGAAGGAGGCCCATTAATTTTTTCACATTTTTTTAAAAATTCAAAAATTATGCAATAAGCGAAAGACGCGAACGATCCACCATTAGCTTTAACGGCTGCTGAAAACAGCGTTAACCGATGAGGGTTAAGAATATAGTCAATGGACCGGTGATCTCGCCGTCAGAAACAAAAGAGAGGTATTCAAGTCTTGAGCTAATTTTTTATGACACTTGATGACTTTTCCAAGGTTTGTGGAAAATTTCCTGTGATTTAAGAATCCTCATGACATTTTAAGTCACTTGACACCCTGTTGAATTTGATAACCAACACCTTAAAAAAAACCTCGTGTGCCTTTCTTCGAAAATTGTGTCCCAAACTCGGCAATTCCAAATTTAAGGGCGGGGTAAAGTATTAAAATTTTTTTTTTCATTTTTTGAAATTTTTTAAATGAATGCATAATATCTCAAGAATATTGTGTTAAAATTTCAAGTCGATCGGAGTAAAATTGACGAAGTTATGAGTATTTGAGCGTCTATTGCTCCATGCCGGGTTTTGAACCTGGGCGGCAGCTGCGCGGCGCGCTATTGTTTTTTCATCATTTTGTTAATAACATTTTGGAATTATTATTATGCAAAATTAATCTTTTGAGTACCTTTAATATGCATGAATTTTCTCAGAGTTTTATGCAATCGAGAAGTGTTCTCAAACTTATGTGCAATGAGCGCTAAGCGACCAAACTCTTCTGATGCGTTTTTCAAACCGTTTTTCTGAGACTTGTCATATTTGAAGTCCGTGTACACGATAACTCAAAATCTACTGGACCAATCGCTTTGAAATTTTGCACAGTACTTCTTCACATAATTCACCAGGTATTGTCGAGAGCTTTTTTGTTTTTTTTTTTTAATTACTAATTTTTCAACAACAAATTAGCCGATTTTTTTAAGCGAAAATCGGGTTTTTGGCTCCCAAGTGCTACGAAAAATCGAAAAATCGAAAAAAAAAATCCTCCCGTCATTACCTCGAGAAACATCTCCTTTAACAAATGCATTTTGATTTTTTTGTTTCAGATGATTCTGTTGCAGGTTATGGTGCACACCGCAAACCAACTTTTTTTCGAGGCGCCTCCGGGGTTTAATTTTCACTCGCTCAATTTTGAATATTTTTCAATGCAAATTTAGGAGGATGTTGTTCAAATGTTACTTTATTATATGTACATTTTTCAATAAACGAACACGATCCGTTACGCCAAAAAAAAAAATCTTAAAAACATGCTTTTTTTTCGCCGAATTAACTTTACCCCGCCCTTAACTTTTCGTACTGCGAGCCTGTAATCAGGCAATTTCTTTCTACAACTTATCTAAAATTTCAAGTTTTTCAGGCCAAACAATATCCAAGCCTGTGGCTAATGGAACGACACACATGGAGATGATTCCATTAGTGTTCCTTTGTTTTCAATTTTGTCAGGAAACAAAATTTGTTAGGAATGTCCCAGGCTAAATTTCAATTGTTCTGCGAGAATAAATTCGTGGTTCTTTTACAGTTAGCTAAGAAATTAGCGAATCAACGAAGTATCGTGTCAATACAAAAAATACCGTTCTAACGTGAAAACGATGCCGAATAAATGTGCGGATGGAGAATCGTGGAAGCTGCAGATGTAATTTACCATGCAACCAACTTGTACAGCAAAAAGTCATAAAGTTTTCTGTACACGCGTGCTCGTCCGAGGAACACGAAATTTATGTTCTGGTCACGAGAAACTGTGCCGTTAGCCCCGGGGCACTTTTACAACGACAACGACAACGACAACGATGGCAATCCTACCAAACGACTCCCGGGACCAAAAGTGCCCCCCTTCTGCGCCCCCCATCAGCACGCACGTGCTACAAGCCTGACCCGGATAACGTTGAGCCGTTGACCAACAATACAAGCTCGGATCACTGCCGAGGATAACCAGTCGGTGGTAATAATCCGATTTGCGAATATCATCGACCGTTGCAACGTAACTTTTATTTCGATTTAATCTCCGATTAAGTATTCATTTTTCAAGACTCTGAATTATGTTTTTCGGTACTTTTTAGAGTACTTTGCGCCTTCCGGCCCAGCCAAAAATGTTATCTCATTAAAATTTCTGTACTTTGTGATATAATAAAAGCCTGAAAAAATTCAGCAACATTTGGCATGCTATAAACAACAATTATCAATAATAATATTGCCCAAAAGTTATTAATAAATTCTTCAAACAAATAATTATTCAACCATTTTTCGACAAGTTCTTTTGTTTCTTAAACAAATCGAATGCGTTAATTTTTCTGAACGCATATGAATTTTTTCAGCATTTTCTCTCTATTTTGAAATATTATAAAAAACATTTTGAAATACAAACAAAAAATTGCCAATTTTGTGTATGTTTTTGCAAACAGGTTTATCGTCAGCTTTGAAGAGTTTCAAAGATACTGGGCCGAAAAATACATAAATACAGCTGTACTAAAAATTTCAAAACGGGAATTTCAAAATAGAGAGGAAATTATGAAAAAAATCTTATGCGTTCAGAAAAATTAAAGCATTCGATTGGTTCAAGAAAAAAAAAGAACTTACCGAAAAATTGTTGAATAATGATTTGTTTCAACAATTTATGAATAACTTTTGGGAAATATTATTATTGATAATTGTTGTTTATGGCATGCCAAATGTTGCTGAATTTTTTCAGATTTTTATTGTATCACGAAGTACGCTAATTTCACAGATACAATTTTTGGCTGGAAGCCTTAATAAGCTATCATTTGAAAGAGCTAGCTTTGAGGATTCCAAAAATATATATTTCATTATTTTTGGTCCAATGTTCTTAACGATAAGGTCCAAAAGTTTTCCAAACCTGAAACTTAAATTTCAATAGTGTTAGTAGATATTGAGTCATAGATTTTTATTATTTTTTCAAATAATTTTTCGTCCAGTGACCTTGAACTTGATGATACAGTTCGAAATTTTCTAAAAATGATCGTTCCCCCCTGATTTCCGACATGAGTGGAGGTAAAATTCTAAATTTAATAGTGCAAGAGTTGGAATCGGAATCCAACTATTTCGGCCAGATTTTTCACTTTAATTCTACGTAGATCGAGCATTGAGTGATATAAAATTTAAAATTTTTCGAAAAGTGGTGAAAAAAATGATTTCGTTAGTAAATTTAATCGTTAATTTAAATCGTAAATTTTCGTTAGTAATTTTTCATCGTCCTTGAAAAAAACCAGAACATCTGAAAGACTCCTTGATCCCAGGTAAATAATTCTTAAAGCGTTTTTCTTTATTTACAAAAATTATGGACCAAGTTTGGGTTTTTTTTAATATTTTTCATTATGGCAATACATTTTCAAATTCTTCGTTCAGATGGACGTTCAAATAAAATTCAAGTACATCGATTTTCGTTAAATAGTATATCAATAGTTCTTGTGCCACATTCTATTTATAGAAAAAATGTTGGCTTGATAGTTGCAAAGTCACGAAAGTAAAAGCGTGCTCACAAGCATTACATTAAAAATGTGTAAACTCCACAAAATCTCAATGCTGTTGAAATTCCATCATTCAAATGCAACGGAAATAGATTATTTTCTAATAAACCGAATTCTTCCCAAGAAGTTGCCAAAGTAAAAAATCATCAATATGTATTTCAGGGACTTTATTAAGAGCTTGGGGTACTAAATCCACGAGCAAAGCGTAGTGTCACTAAAAAAAATGTAAAAAACTGGAGTTTGCTTTGCATCGATGCAAACTTTAATATCATGAACCTAAGTCATTCGGATTGGTTCAAAACGGGGCCGTATTTTGACATCTCATCACTGATAAAGAGTAAAGTAGATTGGGGAAAATACAAAATTTTCCCGGAGGGTCGTAACTCAGTAATCCTTGTTTTCTGTTTGGCTTAAAAAAAGTTTGAACTAAAAAACAATCCATCTTTTTTTGGATTCAAAATGACCTCAATGTTAAATCATTGATGATGCTTATCATTTGCGACTAAACATCATTTTTTAGCCAAACTTTTCGAAATTTTTTTTTCACTTTCCACGTTTGATGCCTTGGAGGTTATCAGCCCTCCTTTTCGTCTCGCGAATCTTGCTAAAGTTGCCACGGTGAATGGAGAGAGAACTTGTCGGGTAGGCCTTCGCGACTTGCTGACCCACTGGCCGTTCGGGCTTGAACTACAAAATCGTTTCTCGTCTCTTTTTCATCGTTCTCTTTCTCTCTTTTTTTTCTTTCTTTCCTTCCTCGTCTCTTTCACCTTCTCTTCCGCGTGCACATTGGACGATTCATCGCTCGCTCCAGATATCACGAGTGCCCCAAATGTGGGCTGCCATTCGCGGACATTTTTTTTCTCTCTTCCTCCCTCCCTCCCACTCTCTCTCCCTCTCTCTCTCTCTCTCTCTCTCTCTCTCTCTCTCTCTCTCTCTCTCTCTCTCTCTCTCTCTCTCTCTCTCTCTCTCTCTCTCTCCCTCCCTCCCTCCCTCTCTCTCTCTCTCTCTCTCTCTCTCTCTCTCTCTCTCTCTCTCTCTCTCTCTCTCTCTCTCTCTCTCTCTCTCTCTCTCTCTCTCTCTCTCTCTCTCTCTCTCGCTCTCTCTCTCTCCTTTACGCTTCCTTCCACGCCTTTCTTACGGGTCTAATAAACCGTTCGTCCGGGGACTTCATCATTTTTAACGAATGATTCATCGACAAATAAGCTTCCGAATGATGGAATGATCCAATATATAATTCGCACATCGCTTCCTCATTATTGGCTTGCTTTTTTGCGGATCATGAAAAAAGATTGATCTATGACGATGCTCTTTAATTTCTAGAAATTTTGATTTTTTTAAAATAGCGAACTGTTATTACTCAAGTTTAATACCAACCGATTTTTTAAATAAAAGTTCGAGCTTAAGAAAAGTTAGAGTGAAATTAATTTTTTTTTATTATTCTTAACTTTTTCGTCTCTATTTAATATCTAAACGATTTTGTTTAAGTTAAGTATCAACTGAAAAATTCAACAGCTGCAAAATTACGATAGTCCGAACGATCAAAAAGACTGGACCAAATACACACATACACTGAGAAAACAATTTACCAGGATTTGTTAACTGTTTACAAATGTAAAGCTGAATATGGCGAGATCAATTATTTTTCAACAGTTAATAAATTAAATAAATATTTTTTAACAGTTAAGGAATATTTAAGTAAAAGTGCCAAATAAACAAATTTCTTTACTACAAATAAACTGTTTCTCAGTGTAATAATATCAATCATTTGGGATAATATGAACCATATTAAAAAAATCGATACTCCAGGAGTACGATAAACTAATGGAAAAACACGATTTTACTTTTTTACATGTAAGACAATTAATTTCTGATTAAAAAAGCCTTTGGATCCCATGAATTTTTGAATGGCATAAATGTACTGACATTTTTACAGGCTTTTGCACCGATTTTATACCATTCTCAAAGTTCTCACGTGCTAAAATAAATTGCAAATTGTAATAAATCGATTAAATGAATATAGGCCTCAAAAAGCTCAATAAAAATAGAGGACCTTCGAAAAGTCGATTTTCAGAAGTTTTTCGAAAATCGTTCATACATACCGAGTTTCTTTTTAATCGACTTTATTCGCATGTTAAGGCGGTATTCTGGTCTAGAGACATACCTACATTTAAGGCGTTTCGTCAAGCGCGATAAAAAAAACAAAAATATTTTTATCATTATTTTTTTACGACATATTTATTAATATTTTGATAACAAATTTTTTAAAAAAAATTTAAGAAAAAGAAAATGACGATTAAATAAGTTATAATGCGGTAGCGTTGGGGTTAAAAAAAAGGAGTGTACTGGTTAAGACGATTGCAACCCTTCTAATCTTCCAATACAAAATGTAAAAAAAGATTCTTCATTAGTAAGAATGTCTCTATAGCCCGTACCTCCGAGAAAAAAGAAAAAAAAATCGCAAAATGGCGGCTGTCTGAACAGAAAAAGGCGTTTTTCGACTCTTTTCTCCAGTTTTTTATTTTATTACAAAAGTCAAAAATAACAATTTACATACAAAAGTTGGGGGCATAGTTGCTGCGTCACTAAATAGCTATAACTCCATAAATTATAGGAATTAAAAAATGTCCTTTCGAGGATATATTCTCAAAGGTCTAGACTCGAAGAATCTGAAAAAAAATTGATTTTTTTTTCAAAATTCTAGACCAGAATCCTGCCTTAAGGCCTGAGATGATGAAAAACTCGCCATTAATTAAACGAATATGTCATGAAAATTCTAATGTCCGGAGGAACAGGGTTAAACAATGTGAAAACACTTGATTAAACGATAAAAAATAATTACTCAACGTTGTGTAAAATTTTCAACGTGTACCGGCGTGAGTCTCAAATTTTGTTTCAATCAAAACAAAGGAAGATGGAAAAGCAGAATTAACGGATTTTCAAAAATGTCAAGAATTATGCGGGAATGAAAAAATTACGCCAAAAGCAAAATGCGATTGAAAGTATGGTCAAGATTATAAATGTCTCATTCCGAATATTCGAACTATCAATAGTCACGAATCGACCTCGAAATAAAAATGATATATATTCTGAAATAATAGGAGTACATTGAGCAAATACAACGTGGCGTTATCGCGGTCCATAAATGGCGCGGGCGTTGGTCCGTGGCTGTTGGAAGACCGCGAGAGAGGAAGAGAGAGAGCGAGAGGGAGGGAGAGAGAGAGAGAGAGAGAGAGAGAGAGAGAGAGAGACCCCACCCTTGCACGAGGACACGCGTTCTCCGATGGTCTACACGCTGGTTAGGCGGCGGTGGAGGTGGTGGTGGTGGTGGTATTGAAGCTCGTAGAAACTGGCAAAGCTGCGTTTGCCGCGACTATAACCTGCCGCACGAAAGCTTCTCCAAAAATAGTCGGACGACGGGCAAGCAGCGTTTATACGGCGTCACGACGCCCCGACGGCCGTCGACGAAACGACGGAGACGACCGCGAGCGTCTTCTGGCCAGCTGCGCAGGTTTGACGGAACCATTAATTCGTCGATTCGCGGTAAAACAAATTACTAATTTCCCCAGCAATGCCAATTAATCCTTCAACGCCTCCAATCCTTTTCGAGTTAAAAAAAAAAAAATCTACTCAACCTCTCACAATATTTTTCTGAACCAAAGTTTGAAAGTTTAGGTTGCGTTCCATTGTACGCTTAAATGCAATTAAACTGTGGTCGAGGAACATTTTCCCGGACGCGGAATAATTTATTTTTTAAGGATTTTTCATTTGTATTTATTAATTTATGATTTATTTATTTTTAATTTTTAAGGAATTTTATGGGCGAACTTTGCGTGTGGCTGCGTGTTGGATTATTGAACCCTTACTTCACACACTGAGGTACCAAACACCCCAGGCCTAAATTTGCTTATTTTTAAGTACCTAAATTTTAAAAAAATGGAACCTATAGCGACATCTGTCATTAGTTCGAGGATGCCACGACTCCTTCAAGCTTATAGCATCACTCTAAGACAATAAGCCTTTATATAGTAGCCGTCCAAAGTCGAGTGGTTTCACCGCTACTCCAGTGTGTCAAATAAGGTCGAGTGCGAACATTTTGTGCGAATTTTTTGCCTGTTATATTATTTTATTACTATTTTTTTCTTGTAGTGCTATACAGCAGACTCAGTTAAATTTTTAACCATTTTTGTCGAACAATAAAAAAATTATGATTTTTTTCGTAAAAGTTGTAATTTTTTAAGTTTTTTTGGATATTTAAATTTTTTTATCATATTTAACTTTGATATTTTACTACAAATCCTGTATCACTTTGGGAAGTAATCTGTGAAGAAGTTCTAAAAAAATTTGCAAGTTAAAATATGGCATATTTTTACCCGGTTTCCGATTGAGTTGAAATCTGTCATGCATGCTGTCATTTTATATTTCCTGTGTAATTATAATTTATTTTCTATGGAATATCTCCCAAATTCGCGACTTAGCTTGTAATGACATTATTTCGATATTTCATCGATGAAATTATTTACCGTGATTTCATCAGGTATTCATCCGGAATTCATATTTTGCAACAAATATGAATTCCTCATGAATTCCGCAGAATCACTCGCGGAATTCTTGAACTTTTTTACACGGGTATGTAAATCGGATGACAATACAATATTATCACAAAAAAATTGCAAATTTTTTGCAAAAAAATTGTTTCGCCAAATTTTTTATAAAAAATTGCTTGAAAATTGTTTTGCAACAAAAAATGTTTCGCATAATTTTTTGCAAAAAAAATGTTTCGCGCAATTTTTTGCAAAAAAACTGTTCTGCAAAATTTTGTTCACAAAATGGTTTTAAGCGATTGATTTGCAACATTTCTCTACGAAAAGTTTGCACAACAGTCTCTTTCTAAAAAATTTGGTGAACAAAATTTTCTTGCATAAATTTTGCAGAAAAATGTTGCAAATTAATTGTGTGAAACAATTTTGTCTAACAAATTTTGCGAAACATTTTGTTTGCAAAAAATTATGGGAAACTAGATATAAGTTACTAAACTAGTTATTTAACATCATAAATACGAAAAAGTAAAAAATGAATAAACGAAAAAAAATTATTTTCAAAAACAAGCTTTCATCAGTTGTTAATAAAAAATAACTAAAAAGTTCAAAATAATTTTATTCCGATTGGAAATAAGTTTTCAAATAAAAGCGTGTTACATTTTAACAGCAAGAGATAAAAGAGGGTGTAACACGCTTTTATCTGAAAACTTATTTCCAATCGGAGTAAAATTATTTTGAACTTTTCAGTTATTTTTTATTAACAACTAATAAAAGCTTGTTTAAAATAAAAAAATTTCGTTTATTTCTTATAAGAATTTTTGTCGCTGGGGTACAAACGACCCCAGTGTTTTAAGTACGTTATTCTGCAGAAGTGTGTCAAGTTAAGATTCAAATTTAAGATCAATCACAAAGATCCCGGAGAATATCTGTCAATATCTGAGGGAACTTGTGCTTTGTTACGGATAATCAATCGAAAAATTTGTAGGTTAACTCGTTATGGTTTTTTTCCTACGCATCATTCACCCGACGGTATAATCAAAACAGTACTGGATTTGGATTTTTCGGACTTGTTAATTTTTCAGGCTTGTTCAGATCATACCAGATAATGCAAATCATGCTAGATCAGATTAGATCGCATGGGATGTATATTTTCAAATCGACTTTTACTGATCCGTGATCCGGAGTCGTCGAGAATTATTGTTCGACTGAATAAACACCTTCGCTTCGCCGATTCCAAAAATCTCAGGATATTTCCGGTCTGGTCGATCACTGGCTCTATGATTTTTATGGATTTAGGATTTATCGTTTTCTGCTATGGGAAGAGTTTAAAAAATTGGGTAGCAGAAATTTTACAACTATATCTGTTCGAACGAGTAAGCGTCTGATTCGTTTCCATCGCATTAAAATGAATGAAAAAAATATCATTTTGGATTTTGAATTTAGATTATCGATCATGTAATGCCACATCCAGGGAATGTAAAAACGAATAAAACTACAGCAATACTTTAAGGAATTTGCGAGATATTTGGGGTGTGAATTTTTTAATATGTAAAAAAAATTGTTCAGAGATTTGTAGAACATTACCTTTATTTCACGTAACGTTAGGAGCTTCTAATTTTTCTCTGACAAATGTCAAATCTCTCGGATAAAATTAAAAATTCGGCATTTATCCATGAAATCATGCATTTGAAATCATGGAAGATTCAAACGTTTAAATGAAACTTTGAAAATATTTTGATATATGGGGAAAAAAATCCTTCTATCGAATACTAGATTTTTTCGTCTTAAAAAAGCCCTAAACACTTTATAAACATCAGTGCAGTAGTTTTCGAGATATCTTGCTTGTCAAATTTGAAAACGGTTTGAGAAAAATTAAACAAATAAATTTTTCTATAAATCCCACGTTTTTAAAACGGACTAAAAAGTATAAAATAATTTCTCTAAGCTTCATGCAGAATGAAACAACATATATACATATTTCTAACCTCTTACAGATTATCCTGAAAATTTGTCACTATACATTTTTAATAGCTATCAAAATACTTGTGAGATTTGAAACGAAAAATGTAGGACGCATGCAACAGATAATTGATGCATTAATAATTCAGCTATTAATTGTATTGCACCGCAAATTATGTGAACTGATATAAATAAGTTCCCTCATTGATAGCTACTCTCTTCACTTCATATAATTATGTATTGCATGCGCCCCACGTTTTTCGTTTCAAATCTCACAAGTATTTTAATAGCTATTAAAAATGTATAGTGACAAATTTTCAGGATAATCTGTAAGAGGTGAGAAATATGTATGTATGTTGTTTTATTCTGCATGAAGCTTAGAGAAATTATTCTATACTTTTTGGTCCGTTTTAACAACGTGGGATAGTAATTTTTTTAAATTTGTTTAATTTCTTTTCTGATTTTTAGTACCGTGAAAGTGAAATTTTGAAATTTATTTTGAATACTTTGATGAGCTTGAACCGATCTGCTTCCGATTCCTCTCGAAACATCACAAATCGCTTTTGCCTTTTTTTTCTAAGCGTCGCTTGCGTTGGGGGCTATCTCCTTTACGATAATAGACTTTATTGCACTCCGTGCGTAAAGTGCCCATTTTACGCACACTTCGTGTGCGCAATATGGCACTCTCCGCACTCGTGCAAAAAAATGTTGTACGAAACTCGTAATGTACTATTACACACTATAGAGACCATAAGAGACTTTACACTCGATTATTTAATGATTTCTTTACAGGGAATTAAAGAATTGGTTTAATCTGTTTATCTGTCAGCCAGATGTGGGTTATATTCAAGAAAATATAGCAAAAACAAAAACCCAAACCAATGGTAATCATTCCTGTCATATAGTTTTTATTGAGAAAATTTAAAAATTATTTTAAAAAAATTATCATCACAATTACGACTTTTTTTTACATTCTCTTTTTGGATCGAGATCCAATTCTGAGCTACGTTGAAAATTTCAAGTCTCTAGCTCATCGGGAAGTTAATTTAAAATCAAATACTGAATTCCACCCGGACATACAAGAAAGCGAGTTAATAAAAACGTGGTAAAAATGTGATGATTTTGAAAGTAAAATGAAAAGTAAGCGTCAATAGAATTCTGTGAATTCTAAGATAACATTTAAGCAATGATATCCTAGAAAAATTATCATTTAAAAAAAAGTTGTTTTTCGACTTTCACTATATACAAATTTTTTGGAAAAATGTAGCAAATCACATAAAACTCTGTTCAATTTCCTAAATTATCTCATTTTTCAATATTCGATAAAAGCACCGTTTCAATTGGGATCCGTGAAAAAATGTTAATCCCTTAATTAGGGCGACATTAATATTTCTCTATTTTTCTACTCATGAGTCATGATATTGCAGTTTGCACCGTTAAAATGCAACTAATATACTTTATTTTTTTAAATAAAATTCATTCTTCTTAAGAAGTTTTTAGAGTGAAAAATCGGTGAAATGTATTTTGGGCTCTTTATTAATGACTTAGGATGCTAAACGTAAATTTCCTTAAAAATTGTTTCTAAAAAACTCACTTCCGTTACACTGCAACGATACCAATAAACCAGAGATAAAACCAGAGGGAAAATCCGAATCCGTCCAGACATAATAATTACAACAGTATTTCAGTCAAATGAATTAATTTAATTTGTAAAACAATTAATTTATGTCACAAAAATTATAACTCTCGATCTTCAGTAGCTCCCGTTTTTCTTTCAATGATCAGCTGGAAACCACGGATCATTTTCAAAAACTCAAAAATGTCCTAAGAAAAAAAAACAATCCAACGAATCAAGTATTTATCTGATCCTTGTTGAAAAGCCATGTTTTTCCTTTACATAAAATTAATTCCTAGTGTCGGAAGTGAACTTTTCCGCTCGGCTGTTATTCAATTCTCGGTTCGAAAAACCGTTAAACTGGAATGCCGGTTGCCGGTATAATCAACGTGAGTAGGGAAGGGGGGGGGGAGGGATTGAGGAAGCGGAAGTCAATGAGCCGGCAGTGAAATTCGCGAAAGAGAAAATATTGCGCGAGCTTGAAGCTGGATGGAGGAGGATTACGGACAGAATAATTTCGATGGCGAATTCAATACGCCCATAAATATAATAGCGAGGGGGTGTAAGAGGGGGGAGATGATTTTGCGTGGGTCGAGACGATTTTCACCTCGAATGAGAAGAATCGAAAGCGGAAGTGTATATCGTCTCTCTTTCGCAGCGTGGATAATACGATCGAGAGAGGTCTCTGGCCAATTAATCGAAGTCTCTGCCCACGCGTCTCTCTCTCTCTCTCTCTCTCTCTCTCTCTCTCTCTCTCTCTCTCTCTCTTTCTCAAAACAGTTTGCAAAATCCTCGATATCTTTTCGGATGAATGATTTTTATATCAAAGAAGAATTAGGGGCAAGGCTATTGATTCAATATACAATGTATATTATTATATTATAAATAATATGGATATACACTACCGTCCAAAAGTTTGGAAACATTCACCCCGATTCCGTTTCGCATAAAAAGTTTCACCGCTCTTTTAAAAATTAAGATATTTAAATTTAACAAGCGGCGTTTTGAAGGAGACATATTCAGCTTCATTTCGCATTTTCCAAACAATTTTTTCAATTTTTTAAAAATCTGGTACGTGTCTTTTGAAACATGGTCGTTCTTTGGCTTTTTTTTTTTGGCGTTGAAATTTTGGCGCACGACCCATGCAAATTTTTTTAAACTGTTTTTCGCAAGAAAAACATGTGGGGAGGAGTATAAGCTTAAATTTCTTTTTTTTTAACGTTTCGTATGATTTTGTCTCGCAAAAATATTCAGATTTTCGCAAAAAACTATTATATTTATATAATGAAGCGTAACTCTGAAACTACTGGGTTTTCATGAAATCACTAAGAGGGTAAAAAGTTGCATACAGTTATTCGAGATTCAATGAAATTTTTTCAGAATTTTTTTCAAAATTTTGGTTTCAGAAATTTTTCCTGTTAACGAAATACTTTTTTATCTCAAACAATCGGGTCTCGTACCTCATCGACACGTGTTTTCCGATAAAAAAAACCAAGGTTTTTCGATGAAAAGCCGTGTAGATGAGGCAAGAGACCCGATTGTTTAAGATAAAAAATATTTCGTTAACAGAAAAAAATCTCGAAAAAAAAAAAATTGAAAAAAAATCTGAAAAAATTTCATCAATTCCAGAATAATTATATGGAACTTTTTACCCTCTTAGTGATTTCACAAAAACCCGGTAGTTTTAGAGTTACGCAACATTTTATAAATATGGTCGTTCCTTGCGAAAAATTAAATATTTTAGCGATAAAAAAATCGTACGAAACTTTTTAAAAAACGAAATTGACGCTTAGACTCCTCTCCACAAGTTTTTCATATGGAAAATAGTTTAAAAAAAAAACAAGAGCCAGGCGTTCGATGAACATATTCGAAAACTCATTTTGTGACATTTTTGTCAAGGTACATAATTTTCATAATCTCGTTTTGTAGAAGTTTCAAAAGGAAACACCGATTATCACGCATGAAATACTCACCACATAGCCTGGACCGATACTGGTTTGAAGATGTGTTGACTTCCGCAAACGCTCACGCTGAAGCCTCTGTAACAAGCGAAAAACCAAACCGGAAGTAAGTTCCCGATGACGTTGTGGATAAGAAAAAAAATTGCAAAATACTTTAATGGGGAATACACACCTGGAAACGAAAAAAAAAAGATATTTTTCGAGAATTTTTTCCAGGGAAACTATTGAAATGATGAGAACGGGTTTTTTCCTAGTTGAAAATATAGCGATACCCAGTGGCATTTCATTAAAAATGATGTAAAAGAAAAAACCAAAACAGGATACTAAAATAGATACTATTATCTTGTCTTTGTCATAGCCGATTTAAAAATATCGATTTTTGACAAAATGGCGGACGCTTGAACTCAACGTAGCTATTTTCAAGAAAAAATTCGTTCATATTTTGACCCAAAAAAAACTAAAAATCGGAAAAAATCCTACGACAAAGACTAGATAATTATGTATACAATAACCACAAAAAATTTGAAGTTAATCGGTTCAGTGGTTTTCGAGATATTTTGGGTACCAGTTAGAAAAACGTTGTTTTGAGAAAAACGCGATACGGTGGTAATAGGGGAGAGTGGGGTACAATGAGCCACTTTTTTATAAAGAATTTTTACTCTCACTATGGTAGTCTGATTAGAAAAATAACTATTATAATCGGTTTTTCTAGACGTTTAAGCGTATAATAAAAATATCAGCTTTTGTAAAAAAAAGGTCCCACATGGAAATAAAATATATCGGCCAATATTACGGAAAATATATTTTTGGATATATTAAGTATATTTTGTCTGAAAATGTATGTATTACAAATATGACTTGAGGTATATTTTTAATCTATTAAAAAATATTACAATATAAATATAAAAAATGTATTGAAGATATATACTAAATATATCAAACATATATATTGAGGGCATGTTCTATATATTTTAGATACATTTTTAATTGGTGTTTAAATGTACGCAATGTATATGTAAAAAATATATTTAAGATGTATACTAAATGCATCAAACATATATATTGAGTGTACGTTTTATATATTTTCGATATAATTTTAATATATGTTTACATATACACAATATATGTTTTTACATATATCAAAAAATATATTTTCATGCACAATAATCATATATCTAAAATATATTTAATATATATTTCAAAGAAATATTTTCTGCCGAAAACGTACTTATCACGAATATATTTTTGAGTATATTTCTTATATGGAATATACATATTATATATTTAATATATATCTGATGTATATTTTAGATATATGTAAAATGTATTTAGAATATATAATGTACACTTCAAATATATTTTAAATATATTTTTACGTATATCGAAAAATATATTTTCCGGTATATTATATTTCCGTGTGGGGTTGAAAATACCAGAATAATTGGATTCAAAAAGATTTGCAGAATGGCACATTGTACCCCACTGGTGGGGTACAATGTGCCACTCGGTGGGGTACAATGAGCCATTCATGTTCTACGTGTTTTAACCTCAACATAATTTGACAAAACATCGACGTCATATATAATTCGCGCCAACTTCGTGGTGTTCGTGGTCAATGGGAAATATCGGCTCATTGTACCCCACAACTCATTGGCTCATTGTACCCCACTATGAAAAAATTTGATTATCGATAAAAATCATTATTAATTAAGAGATGAACAGAAAAATACAAGTGACTAAGTGAATCATGAATAATAACACTATCGATTAAAACTTGAAACACGAGCTGTCACGGAGAGTGAAATTGTATTTTACGTTTTTCCGGCAAGCGAGAATTTTTTTTTTCCAGGGCACAAATCAATAATTTTTTTAAACAATTTTTTTATGAACTGCTATTGACGTTTTTTTTAGATTTGATGAAATTCAATATAAATTGTGGTCCTACACGAAAAATTTCGATTTTTATAAGCTACAAACCTCCGAGAATCGCATGTGGCTCACAGTGCCCCGTGGCTCATTGTACTCCACTCTCCCCTACTCTTTGGGCTATAACTTTGTCATTTTTTGGAATGCTTGCTTGAAATTTTAAGGAATCAAACTTTAAGAAAAGGTAAAAATTCAAAAGTCGAGTTTTTGGACCCTGCTAGGTGTATATTTCCCCTTAAGGGGTTACACCACTCTAGGATTAAAAAAAAATAGATTTTTTTGTTTGTTAAGAAGGTACCTTAGTATCTATAGATTAATATTCCAAAAGATTATGTGCGTGAATTATCCCCAAGTACTCGATTTTCGTATTCTAGTGCAGCGTTTCTTCATCCGCAGCGAGCTTTCTGCAAACTTTAAAAGCGTTTATCTCAGAACTACATTTTTCAAGTCAGCCGAACTCATAACTCAAACAAATTTCAACAGATTCAGTTGAAAATTTAACTGTACATTCAAAATAACGTTCTGTAAAGCATCACGTAGGATAGTTTCATTATACTGCAAAGTTCCATTTTTATAAACAATTTCCTGACCAATTTCTCATGGCATTTTATTATACTTTTTGATTTAGAAAGGAGCCATTTCTACAAAAAACAACACATCAAAAAAATCTTACGTTCTTCTATGGCTATTCTTATATATAATCGAAAAAACTTTGGTGGCTCATCGTAACTCAAAAATTATAGGAGTTGTTGGTTCGGCCGTCGACCTTCCAGAAATGAAGGCGTCAACGGAAAAATGCTGATCAGTCGCCATTTTGACATATATCACCATGAAAAAGTAATTTTGTATTGCCAATTGAATGTAAAATAAAATACTTTTTTTGTAAATACGATTTATTTTATAGTTACGCTGAAAAAAAATCACGAAATATTTAAGTGGCCTAACCCCTTAATGTGAAATAAAAGATGATTTCTTTTGGTATGATATTATATCTGTGTCTGTGGAATATTGTGTTTAATTAGCGCTCTGTGACGCTTTGAAAATCGCGAGGGTGTTGCATCATTTTATGTCGAGAAGGAAGACGAGACTCGAGATTTTTTCCCACGGTATAGATTTGTTTCTAACGTTCGAGAATTAATTAAAAGCACGGAACAGCGAATGAGGAAGCTTCCCTACGTTGAATATTGTAATATATTTCGAAGAAAGGGGCAGAATTTCTATCGGGAGATTTCTCTCAACATAAATCCATAATTTCTAGTTTGTCGGTCGGATGCAATTTCTAATCAGTCAGCGCTCACTCGATGTGAATATATATGGGTCATTCCATGTCAAATCGACCAAGAGTTGGAATCGCAATTTTCAATTTCGATGAAATTTGGTCAGAAGTTTTCGTTTTCAATAAAACCAAGTTATATACCAAAGGAAAAAAATTGAAATTTTCATTTTGAAAGTTATGCAAAATTCCAAATTGCACAATATTCCAATATTCCAAATGAATTAGTTTTTAAGAGTGTACTTGGGGCTACGAAAAAAAAAATATATTCCGATGAAAAATTTTGAAAAATGATTAATTTGGAGAATTTTGAATGTTCAAAAATCGTAAAAATCCAAGTTCCATATTTTATATTTATGGTTTAATTTTTTTTATATAATACCTTGTACTAATCTTAAAAGATCCTGAAATTTTCAGAGAGGTGTTTTTTTTGTTTCATAAATATGAATTTTTGAATTTTTAAAAATCGTGCAAATCCACGATCAACATTAAATTTTTGGTTAAATTTTGTTTATACAACAACTTGTACTGATCTTAAAAGATCCTGACATTTTCAGGAGATGTGTTTTTGTTTCAATAATATAAATTTTTGAATTTTGGTAAAAAAAAATTTTTTTTTTAATTGTCATTAATTGAAATTTTTACTGCTCAAAATTACAGAATTAGATGATTGCTCAACTTTACTTAATTTAGAGGAAAAACAAAAAAAAAATTTTTACCAAAATTCAAACAATTTTATTTTTCAAACAAAAACACACCATCCTGAAAATTTCAGGATCTTTTAAGATTAGAACAAGGTATTATATAAAAAAAAAATTAACAAAAAATTTAATGTTTATTGTGGATTTGTACGATTTTTAAAAATTCAAAAATTTATATTTTTGAAACAAAAAAAACACCTCTCTGAAAATTTCAGGATCTCTTAAGATCAGTACAAGGTATTGTATAAAAAAAAAATTGAACCAAATGTAAAATATGGAACTTGGATTTTTACGATTTTTGAACATTCAAAATTCTCCAAATTCGCCATTTTTCAATTTTTTTTTCGGAATATTTTTTTTTTCGTAGCCTCAAGTATACTCTTTAAAACTAATTCAAAACGATTTTTCGTAACTATAATAGTTTTCAAGATATTTAAAAAATAAACTTGACAGATTTGAAAAATTGTGAAATTTTTAACTTTGCATAACTTTCGGAAAAAAAATTAGTTTTTTTTCCTTTGGTAGAACTTCATTTTATTGAAAACGAAAACTTCTGACCAAATTTCATTGAAATTGAGAGGGGTCAGTTCCAACTCTTGGTCGATTTGAAATGGAATGACCCATATATATATATATAATAGAGGAAGAATTCGTAATTAATTTATCGTCGTGGATTAAACCTTAAGTCCGTTTCCCATCAGGGAATGTACTGATAGCAAGAAGACACTCATGACCTCGCCGTGGCCTTTAACAGCTGTCGTTTACATAAATATCTCACTTAGGTTCAATCCTCGATAAAGCGCCTTATATCAGTGCTCGAAGAATCTTTACTCAAGAACTCATAAATCATTCATTGCTTCTCCATTAAAATAACCTTCTTTTTAAAAAAGTCGCGTTTTTATGCCGATATTTTTAAAATATCGATGCACGTTGAGAATTATATATCTAGAGAAATTTTAATAGATTTATGTGAAAAACAGTTTGAGCAATCGAGCTGAAAATTGGTACTCAACTAGTCCTCTAATCTCACTTCGTTTATTTTAATTTCCGTCAAAATAACTGAACAATTTTTTATTCGACGTGATTTTGAATTTTTCGAAAAAATGTTTGGATCCCTTCAGTTTCATAATTATGTAGCTATAGAGCTTGAAAAACTTTACACAAGACACTTGATGGCAACGATAATTGATGTTAAATTTAAAGTGAATTATATATTTATTTTTTAATTTTTATTACCAAATTTTGTACAAAATGAAATTTAATTTTCAAATTAAAACAAATCGCTCAAAGGATTTCGTAAGATATTAAAATTTAAAGAAAATCCTCGAATTGCTCTGACCATAATAATTTTGCTAATATCAAGTGAAATTATTGTACACAAATAAAATGAAAGAAATTTTATATATTGGAAGAAGCAACAATTTATTAAAACTTTTCTAGGTAGAATTAAATTAAAAATTAAACTTTGAAGAAATTTTATGTATCGGGAGAAGCCAATACAAAAATTTATTTACACTTTTTTAGGTTGAATTAAATTTCTTCAAACTTTGAAAAATTTTGAATTTTTCGAAAATATTTTGACGTGTTTTAATTTATATAACATTACATTACATTACAGTTATATTACAGCTATCACTATACTTTTTTCTTTTTACACAGATAAACTTTTTGTAGAATTCACAAAATAAGCAAAAGCCTTATTTTCCAAACGTGAACTTGTATTCTATTTTTTTTCTAATCGATTTTCAAAATTCTTTGCGCGAGAAGAAAATGTCATCGCCATGTTTCATTCAAAGAGTATTAAATTCGAGTTTAAGGTAACTTGAAATTTCTGGTTTAAAAAAAAAAAAATTTCTGGTTTAAAAAAAAAAAATCTTTTTTCAATCGTCATAAAGAGAAAAAAAATTACTCTCGCGACGCAATTACGCTCGTATCGTTATTATCTAAATCTCCGGGAAAACAAGATATTCGTCGCGGACGCGTGTGTTCCTTCCGGTATAAAAGAAGAGGGGAGCAACGAGAGAGAAAAAAACGTGCTCTCTCTCTCTCTTGCTCTTTCTCTCTATGCGCGAAGAATCGCGAAGCGGTTAATGCAACACACAAACCCGTTGCGAACGAGAGAGTCCCGCGTTACGAAAAAAGATGATGGGAGGGAGAAGCATCCGCTGCATCCATAACGCAGCTTATGTCCCGGCGCTAATTACCGAACACACCACCCTCCCCCCCCCCCCCCCCTCTCGCTTTTTCTCGATGCAGAGAGAGTTACATAAAGCGTTGCATTATGTACCATTACCGGGATATTATATATATTTGATTATTATATAATAATATTATTAAGGGGGTTCATATATTCAAAGACCCGAAAAAATTGCCGGATACCGAATTGTTTCTTCCCGAGAAATAAAATATCTTTATACAAAGCTTCATATATTGAGTCTTTAAAAAAAATCACCAAAAAATACAGAAAAACAACAAAAACATGGCCACCGGCAGATGTTAATATTTTTTACCGACATTGGTCGCTGCCCACTTTCTAGCTAAGACGATCCTTTTGAAGTATAAAAACCAAACGGGTTATTTCGAGTTTACATTAAATACGATTAAATGCGATCGCGAAATATATTTAAAAAAAAAATTGAATTTTTCATCGCCATGAACGGTAACCCGTAGTAAAAAACTCCATTGAATCGCCAATGGCAACCAATGGTCCTCATACGACTCCATTGGACAATGAATGGGGACCCATTGAGATTTCCGCATTTGTCAATGGTGTACAGGGCTGACCATTGATCAGTGAATGGGTATCCATTGAACATCAAATGCGGATGAATCGAATGATCATCATTACTCAATGATGCTCATTGGAAAGCCAATGCGGATGTATCGAGCGATCAGCATTGCCCAATGGTGTCCATGGGGAGGTAAATGCTGATGAACGAAATAATCCGCCTTATCCAATGATGTCCATTGGAAAGTCAATGCGGATGAACTGAAAGATTAGCATTTCCCACAGATGTTCATTGGAACCCAAATGCGGCTAACGATGAAATGATCAAAATAATCAGTCGATAGATTCTTAAAAAGAGTGTATGAATTAATAATGATAAGTAAATAAAATATATATATGCAACTGATTCTATACGCTCATTATTTTTTCTCGGAAATTGCATATATGAGCTTCAATAATTTCTATTAAATGTAATAATATATATATATATAATGCGTATATAATTATTGGTCGTTATGCTAATATTAGCATTATGATTAACCTTACTTACTGATAACTTACATCATTTGATTATTTAATGCGTAATTCCATGTATATATAGCAATCATATGAAAGAATCTCCATTGATGATCCCATTTATTCCCCATTGCCCACAAAAATCAATGGAGCTGAATGGCGAATTACCTAGGGAGATTGTCTCCATTGAATCCTCATGGGATAATCCCCATTCCGTTTCAAATGGGGAATTCAATGGCGAAAATGTCCTTAGAAAATTCGGCATTCATATCCATTGGTTTTGTGGGCAATGGGGAATGAGTGGCGAACAGCAATGGAGATTCTTTCGTATAGTAAAAACTCCATTCATCGCCATTGAAAAATCCCCATTCATTCCCCATTGCCAAAATAACCAATGGGGATGAATGCCGAATTGCCGAAGGGGATTGTCTCCATTGAATCCCCATTAGATAATCCCCATTCCGTTTCAAATGGGGAATTCAATGGCGAAAATCCCCTTAGGCAATTCGGCATTCATCTCCATTGGTTATTTTGGCAATGGGGAATGAATGGGGATTTTTCAATGGCGACGAATGGAGTTTTTTACTACGGGAATCTCCCCTCAAGGGGTTATATGCAGTAAAGACGTCGGAATGAAGCGATTTTTCAAGAATTTTTGCTGGAAAGGCATTTTAGGTTATTAACGTAAAAATGTATGTACATGTTTTATAACTCTAACTTTATTCTTAAATTTTCCTTTTAAAAAAATAAATGTTCTTGAAGCCGCTGTAGCGGATCTCCGGAAAGTCCTCTAAAAACGGTGTCTTGTAGTGAGCACGATATCTCTGGATTGGATCATCCAACATCAAAAAATAAAAGATTTTGTTAATATAAGGTATAATCTAATATTTAATCGGAGGGATAAGCAAAATATTTACTTTTATCAAAACGATGGCTTTTAAAAAAAAATTGATTTCTGATGAAAATTTTCGCCTCAAATTGTTTATAAAATGGAAAATATTTATCGGTAAAAAAACTTTCGATTTATTACTGAAAAATATATTTATAAAGCTTGTGTAAACATTGAGACTGATTGGTTATGCCGTTTCTGATAAATCCTGCTCACCGACTTTAAACACAGCTTTGAGAAAAACGCGTTCAAAGTTTCAAAAGCACTTTATACATAGTAAATACGGTTTTACAAATATGCCTATAACTTTGAAAAGATTTGTCGAATTAACATGAAAATTTCTGGGTTAGGTGAACGTCCCAGTCTCCGGACACTAACACAAACAACTGCATTTATTAAGCATTCCACAAAAAATATTTCAAATCTACAAATCGTGTGAGGATCAATGGTACTTCATTAATTTATGAAAAAAAATTAAATCACTATCTTGGACGGCATATAAATTAATTTTATGTTTTTATTCAGGCACACGTGCAGCGGCGGTCGTATTGACGAATTTCTTATCGAATATGTTAAGGAAGAATGAAATCTTTTTTAACGCTTAACGTTTAATTTGTACAGGTATTCGAGATGAGTTATAGCACATTTTGTTCAGGAATGAATAGTTTTCTATGCAGCTGTTGAATTTCTCGTAAAAATTAATTTTATAATATAATGATCGTGTCTGATTATTGGGACAAGAAAAACGTAAGCTGTACCCAAGAAGACTAGAATAAGGAGAGTCAACTAGATGATTTTCGAGTGGTGGGGGTGGCACAAAATATTTGGGCAGCAGGCTGCCCCGCTCCTTGACCTGCAAATTGCGCTGTACAATACTGCGCACATGGTGCGTCGTCATTCTCTCTCGCGCGCACTGAAATATATTACTATATTTCAATTTCAGTGCTCGCGCGAGACCGACACGCCGAAAGCTGCGCAGTGGTATAAAAGTGCGACACTGCGCAATTTGTAAGTCAGGAGTGGGGCAGCCTGCTGCCCAAATATTTTGTGCCACCCCTACTCTTCGAGTTGACTCTCCTTATTCTAGTCTTCTTGGCTGTACCCTTCAGGGCTAGGCAACGCTTATGGAGAAAAGTTTGCCAGCGTTGGTGGCGCCCGAAGCGACTAGGCGGCGTTCTGGGCAACTAACTAAACCGGGATATATATCTGTTTGCATAGCTATATATAGCTATGCATATAGATATATATATATATATATGGGGAACTAACTACACCGGGATATATATCTATATGCATAGTATATAGCTATGCATATATATATAGCTGTATATAGCTATGCATATAGAGTTAGTTGCCCAGAACGCCGCTTAGTCGTTTGGGGCGCCACTAACGCTGGTAACATTTTTAACACGAGCGTTTCCTAGCCCTGGTACCCTTCTCGCACGCTGTCCGGAGACTGGTGCCGACTCACGTAGTTCGATAAGCCCCAGTCGCCGGACAGTGAGACATTTTTCAGCCGTTTCGGGTTTGACATTACGTAATCTCACGCTATTCTTTGAATTTTCAGTGTTTATACAAAAAAGAAACGAAATACGACGTCGATAATAGATCCGTAAGTACTCATTGTCGATAATAATTGTTTAGAAAAGCTCAAGTGCATGTGTTCAATATCGGAAAGGTTGTCTACTTTTTTTATGGAGAGGTTATGTTACGACTGAATTTGTTTTTGTCAGCCTAGCTGTCAATCTATCTATGTATCTGTCTAATCGTATTGAAATCTACTGAAGTATTGATGCTCGTTAACTCGGTCTTTTGTGGTTTAAATATTGTGTTGTGCGGATATTGGGTCTTTTCGTGTCCGCACACTCGGCGTTGACGGATTCGTGCTGCCCGAAAATTGGGTAGTTTTGTGTCCGAACACTGGGACATAACGATCAAGTGCAGTCCGCACACTGGTACATTTCGGTTCTACATCATGCTGACCTCATAAATAATTAATTACGCTATACTTTAATGAACATTGCATGTGTTTTGGAAACTACAAATCATAACCTTCAAGGTGGTTCGCGTCGTTAATACAACGCGTTTAGTTATACGGGCTCATTTTCTTTTACAATCTAACCGGGTGCCTCAAGTGTCCGGCCACACTGAAAGAAATTTTATTGCACTATTTGGTTTCCGCGTAACGAAAAGTACAATAAAATATAGCAATTTAGGGATAAACAAGGTACAATCGTAAACATTCCTATAATAATAGGACATTATGTTATCTCTATATGTATTAATATTATCTTGAAAACCAAGAATTACTATATGAGTTTCGGAAACATTGCTATTCTACTCTTGGAGAATTGAAATTGTAAATAATGCTAGTGATTCTTGAGAAATTTTGCTAGAATAATTTCAAAACTTGTTATTTAAAATAATATAAGTTGCAATGAATATATAAAAATTTACTATTCTCAATAAGAACGCACATTCAAATGAGAAGCTCTTGTACCTATTGTAACGCGGACTTGAGGAAAATCGTAAAACACTATTGCAAAAGTTGCCGAATGTTCTCGAGCTGACCCGAGTTCGGCCGAGGAAAAATTTAGATGTATATATATTGTAACGGGGTGACCTGGGGCCTGCCACGATCTCTTCACTTCGCCCGAGATCCGCTAGGTGATGACGGTCGGTGCGCTCTCTCGCGCCAGCGAGAGGGTCACCGAGCACCGATAAAGTCCAGTGTACGGGGTCCTCAATTAACATTAAATTGTTGGAACATTACCCGCGCTCTGTAGTCGCGCAGTCCTATGGACCAAAGACTATATATTTAAATCAAATCACCATTGCACGTCGGTGGTGCTCGTGCTCTTTATGGGAGCGAGGATAACTAAATAAAGCTTTCGCTTAACTGATTAATTTCATGATTAATTAGTTAAGGAAAAAATGATTGATCTCATGGTTAATTAGTTAAGTAAAAGCCGGGAGGCTCATAGCCGTAGCTATGAGCCTCCCGGGACGGATGTCATTTTAAGAATAGTGGTTTAGAGGATTGCAATGCCCTGATACCAAACCCCGCAAGATCTTATTTTACTAATTGCAAAGCACTATTGTAATTTTTGCTATTCGGGCTCAGAACTATTGCTATAAGTTGACCAAAACATGAAATATTTTATTTTGCTATTTGTAGAGCACTATTGTAATTTTTGCTCTTTGAGCTCAGAACGATTGCTATAAGTTGACCAAAACGTGAAATATTTTATTTCGCTATTTGTAAAGCACTATTGTAATTTTCGGTATCCGAGACCATAGCAAATTATGATATACAGACTTAGAAATAGTGTTATTATTTTAGGTAAAACTCCAACATTCTTGTGAGTTATTGCAACAGAATATCAAACTCTGAATTTCGTTACTGCCTACTGTACTTTTTGCAACTGTACCTCGATTGTCCCTAAATTGATATATTTTATTGTACTCTTCGTTACGCGAAAAACCAAATAGTGCAATAAAATTTCTTTCAGTGCACTGGTACATTTACCTTATATACTTAAATATATGTACATTGCGAAAATGAAATTAAGAAAACGATCCGGACTGCTTATAACCCGTTAAGAATTAGTATGGTGCTGAAGTTTGCATCGTTTAAATGGAACCGATGTAGTTTTTTTTTTTAAATAAAATTGTTTCATTTTAGGGTCTTTATTGAGGACTTGTGATATTAAATTCACGAGCAAAGTCTAAATATAATAAAAAATGAATTTTAAAATACTTATGTATTTTTGTTGCACTGCAACGATGTAAATTTAAACATCATGAATTTGTTCTGAAAGTAAAGAATTCGATTGTTTCTTTGGAGTTTTTATTGAGGATCTGGGGTCATGAATGCGCAAGAAAAACATGAGCTCTACTAACAATAAACATGAATATTTTCCCCCATTGGTTTCCAACGGTACAAACTTGAACGTAATTCCACATATTACAATAGTAATTACCTAATATTTTACTGAAACAAGAATGTTGAAGTTTGCAACGTTGAAATGCAACGACAATAGGTTTTATTTACAATTAGCAACCCTTAAGGATGAGTTTTTTAAGTGAAAAATGTTTGAAATGTTTTTTGGGTTCTCTATTAACGATTTAGGGTTCCAAATAGACAAAAAATCAGGTCAACAATACCGATGCAAATTTTAACATCATACCCAAACTATCGTAATTATTTTCGTTCACTTGTATTTTGGCATTGAAAAATTTTGACCTTCGATGATTGCAATGAGCCAAGGTCAAATGGCATTGGAGACAAGAGATATGGTTCAAATTCCCTGCGGAAGAAATTTAATATGCCGTGGAACGTTAACATGACTTTACAGGAGAAATCTACATGCTTCGCGAAGCACATATATGTACATGGGCGTGTTTATAATGCAGGCGACACGTACAAACGAGATGCATCGAGCTGCAAAAGCCTCTGATCCGCTGGAATCATCGGACCCCGGTGACGACTCTCTCTTTTTTCTTTTCTTTTTCATTCTCTCTTTCTCTCTCTCTCTCTCTCTCTCGCTCTTGGTTCTCCCGATCCGAAGAACGGAAGAAAAAGAGAGGCCCGGCCACATCAGCCGGGGTTCGTTGACATCGAAAGGAACGCGAACTCTCTGCCACTTGCTGCTCATCTCTTCTTTTTCTTCTTCTTCTCTTTCTTCTTCTAGGTTTCATTATTGGCAATTTATGTACAAATATTTGTGGAGACGACTTCCAAAATTAGCACCGATGCTTCTACTATAAATAAATCTTCTTAAAATAAGTTAATCTTCAATATATAATAAATATAAAATAAATCTTCTATGAATAAAGCTTCTTTATTTTTTTTTTTTACTACTTTCGAAAAAAATTGAATCAAAATATACGTGGTCGAAAATTGGAATAAAACGATCGCTTTGAATTATTGAGAAAACATTTGAAGGATGATAAACCGTCAGAAATATTGTTTGAAAAAAAAGACTTTTCTACTTTTACGCCACACCCCCTTAATTCAGCCAAAGCCCTCATACAATTGGTACCTTCTAATGTTTTCATCATTTATTACTAAAAGTTTTTGTCCTTCCGTCTGGAAAAAAGCGAAAATTTATAAGAGCCAGATAATAATTTTTCTAGACGTTTATGCAACAACCCCTTAATTCGGCCTAAACTCTCATAACATTGTATACTTCCAATTTTTCAGTATTTATTGCTAAAAGTTTTCATCCATTCGTCTACAAAGAATCTCAAATTTATCAGAGTCAGGTAATGATTTTTGTGGACGTTTATGCAACAACCCCTTAATTTGGCCTAAACCCTCATACGATTGTATACTTCAAAAATTTTCAGTATTTATTACTAAAAGTTTTCTCCCTTCGTCTACAAAGAACGCAAAATTTAGAAGAGCCAGATAATAATTTTTCTGGACGTTTATGCAACAACCCCTTAATTCGGCCTAAACCCTCATACGATTGTATACTTTCAAAATTTTCAGTATTTATTACTAAACGTTTTCTCCCTTCGTCTACAAAGAACGAAAAATTTCATTCTATACACTGAAAGAAATTTTATTGCACTATTTGGTTTTTCGCGTGACGAAAAGTACAATAAAATATAGCAATTTAGGGACAATCGAGGTACAGTTGCAAAAAGTACAATAGTGAGTAACGAAATACAAAGTTTGGTATCTTCTGCTGCAATAACTCATAAGAATGTTGGAGTTTTAACTAAAATAATAACAGTATTTCTAGATCTGTATATCATAATTTGCTAAAATATTTTACGTTTTGGTCAACTTATAGCAATCGTTCTGAGCTCGAATAACAAAATTACAATAGTGCTTTACAAATAGCGAAATAAAATACTTCACGTTTTGGTTAACTTATAGCAATCGTTTTGAGCTCGAATAGTAAAATTTACAATAGCGCTTTGCAATAAGTAAAATAATAGTCGTAGCTATGAGCCTCCCGGCTTTTACTTAACTAATTGATCATAAGATTAATCAGTTTTTACTCAACTAATTAATCATGAGATTAATCAGTTAAGCGAAAGCTTAATTGATTTATACTCGCTCCCTTAAAGAGCACGAGCACCACCGAAGTGCAATGGTGATCTGATTTAAATATGTAGTATTTGGTCCATAGGATTGCGCGAGTACGGAGCGCGGGTAATGTTCCAACAATTAAATGTTAATTGAGGACCCCGTATACCGGACTTTATCGGTGCTCGGTGACTCTCTCGCTGGCGCGAGAGCGCACGCCGACCGTCGTCACCTAGCGGATCTCGGGCGAAGTGATGAAATCGTGGCAGGCTCCAGGTCATCCCGTTACAATATATATATATATATATATAAATTTTTTCTCGGCCGAACTCGGGTCAGCTCGAGAACATTCGGCAACTTTTGCAATAGTGTTTTACGATTTTCCTCAAGTCCCCGTTACAAAACGTACAAGTGCTTCTCATTTGAATGTGCGTTCTTATTGGGAATAGCAAATTTTTATATATTCATTACAACTTATATTATTTTAAGCAACAAGTTTTGAAATTATCCTAGCTAAAGAATCACTATCATTATTTACAATTTCAATTCTCCAAGAGTCGAATAGCAATGTTTCCGAAAGTCATATAGTAATTCTTGCTTTTCAAGAAAATATTAATATATAGAGAGATATCATAATGTCCTATTATTATAGGAGTGTTTACGATTGTACCTTGTTTGTCCCTAAATTGCTATATTTTATTGTACTTTTCGTTACGCAAAAAACCACATAGTACAATAAAATTTCTTTCAGTGTACGAGGAATGATCCAATCAAGGTGACAAAAGAGGCAAGTTAATAATTTTGCTTCTGGACGATTATGCAACAACCCCTTAATTCGGGCTAAACTCTCATACAATTGTATACTTCCAAAATTTTTAGTATTTGTTACTAAAAGTTTTCGTCCTTCCGTCTTAAAAAAAGCAAAATTTATAAAAGCCAGATAATAATTTTTCTGGACGTTTATGCAACAACCCCTTAATTCGGCCTAAACCCTCATACCATTCCAATTTTTCTTCCAATTTTTCAGTACTCATTGCTAAAAGTTTTCATCCTTTCGACTACAAAGAATCTCAAATTTATAAGAGCCAGGTAATGATTTTTCTGGACGTTTATGCAACAACCCCTTAATTTGGCCTAAACCCTCATACAATTTTATACTCCCAAAATTTTCAGTATTTATTACTAAAAGTTTTCGTCCTTCCGTCTAGAAAAAACGCAAAATTTAGAAGAACTAGATAATAATTTTTCTGGACGTTTATGCAGCAACCCCTTAATTCGGCCTAAACCCTCATACAATTTTATACTTCTGAAATTTCCAGCATTCATTACTAAAAGTTTTCGTCCTTCCATTTACAAAGAGCGAAAAATTTCATTGTATACAAGGTCCAATGAATGTGGCTAAGATAAGCAAGCTAATAATATTTTTCGACTTTTATCCAACAGCCACTTAATTCAGCCTAAATACTCGTACAATTCTATACTTCTAAAATCTCCAGCATTTATAACAAAAAATTTTTGTCATTCCGTCTAGAAAAAAAGAAAAATTTCATTCCATACGAGGGATGATCCAATAAAGGTAGTTAACCCTCCGTGGTCACACTTATCTCGGTCGATTTGACCTTGTCCATTTTTGAAAAAGTATCTCGACCAAACTATCGGCTGAAAATATCTCAAAAAATTACAAGACATCCTTCAAACATTCTAGTTGATGTATTAAAAATTAGTTTATAAAAAAATCAAATGTCTGTATATTCAAAAAAAATAATAAAGCAGAAAAAAGAAAAGTAGTCGTGGGGTCGTTTTGACCCCACATGACCACGGAAGGTTAAGGGCTGCAAGATAATAATTTGTCTCAACTTTTACGCAACAACTCTTCAATAAGGCCTAAAATCTCATACAATAGTATATTTTTTAAATTTTCAGCTTTTAGTATAACAAATTTTCGTCCTTCCATTTACAAAAAATAAAAAATGTCATTCTCTACGACGGATGGTCAAATAAAATTGGTCAAGCAATCAAATCATATTTTTCGACTTTTATACAACTTAATTCGACCTAATATCTCATACAATTGTATCCTTCTAAGATTTACAGGATGCATTAGGGTGGTCCTTATTTAGGCTATGTTGTTTTTTCTTTTGACGATAGTGCTAAATCGGTTTTAAATAAATAAATAAAAATGCATACCAATTTTCAGCTCGATATCTCAATTTTAACCTGGCCCCCACGGCGGTCGAAGTTTTAAAGGGGAAATACGTGTATTTTATACGGTCAATGATTTTTACATTTTTTCAACTTAGTTAATATTGATTTAAAAATTTGGAACTTGGCACATATATTGCTCATAGTATAAGGTAAATTTTTATTATTTTATCAGATTTTTCATCCTCGATTTTCGACATACCCTCCCGCTAAAAAGTTTGGAAACATTTGTCGAATTTCGCACCACACTAAAAGTTTGATTGCGAAGTCAATAATGAAGATAGCTACGTTTTTCAAGCGACGTTTGAAAGAGGACATATTAACCTTCATTTTGCTTTTTTAGAAATTTCTCGACGATTTTTTTTTAGCCCGGTACGCACTTTTGAACATGGTCATTGACCCGGTACGCACTTTTGAACATGGCCATTTGCCATGTTCAAAAGTGCGTACCGGGCTCAAAAAAAATCGACAAAATCTGATAAAATACTACAAATTTACCTTATACTATGAGCAATATATGTGCCAAGTTTCAAATTTTTAAATAAATATTAACTAAGTTGAAAAAATGTAAAAATCATTGACCGTATAAAATACACGTATTTCCCCTTTAAAACTTCGACTGCCGTGGGGGCCAGGTTAAAATTGAGATATCGAGCTGAAATTTGGTATGCATTTTTATTTATTTATTCAAAACCGATTTAGCACTATCGTCAAAAGAAAAAACAACATAGCCTAAATAAGGACCACCCTAAGGATGCATTGATGAAAGTTTGCCTCCTTCCGTCTACAGAGAAGGAAAAATTTAATTCTATACGAGGGATGGTCCAATAAAGGTGACTAAGAGAGGCAGGGTAATAATCATAAGATCCTCGGGTGAAAGGATCTGCATAATGTCCGGTTGTCAGTCCCGCAGGATATCTGCGTAATGAGCCATATAGTTGGCATTAAAGCCGAGAGACACAACTCGCATATATATTATACATATCTCGCCCGTATAATTATCACTCAACGATTGCGAAAAGATCTCACGATCTAATGCACGCATGGTTATCAACGCTGCGAATACACCTGATATCTGCATCCAGGGGAGAGTCTGCCTATCCTATCACTCCAATAAATTATCATTTTCCGTGCTACGACCGGGTTTTTTAGTTTTCGTTTCACTCGCCAGGACACACGAGAGTCGTTAACCGAGACTCCGGAATATTATTTTTTTCTTTAATTTTTTTTTTCTAGCTCTTCGGTTGCTATTTCGCTTCTGCATGTATCGCCGTGAATTACCCACATCCTGTGCATCATCGTGTGCACCACAATCATGGCAACGTTATTTACGGAGCAAGTCTCTTTTATGGTTTTATCTTTCTTCCTTTTTCTCTCGTTATTTATTACGAGACTTTATAGAGAACTGTATCGCAATGAGAGTGATATGGGATGTAACTACGATTTCGTAATCATGGAAAATACGTATAGGAGACTGAGAAAGGAAATGAATTTTCTTGTACGCACATCCTTATTTTTATTTTTTGCTTGTGGAAAGATTAAAGGGAGAACGCCACTGTGAGGGGTCAAAAAAATCGATTTTTGCTTCCTCATAAAGTAAGCTTTGTTTTCGCGAAATTTTTTATTTTCGCAATTTTCATGTCAGTATGTTCAAAATGTCTCAAAATGTCGAGAAATCGCATTTAGAAAAAATGTCCAGATGTGTGTGGGTGCGCGCGCGTGTGTGTGTATGTGTGTGTGGGTGCGCGCGCGCGCTCTTTGTGCTTCCCTAAAAATGAATATGTCTGGAGAACGCTTTGGGCGATCGACTTGAAATTTGGTATACAAGTAGACTACGTATGTCCCTGTTCTAAGTGCAATTTTTTTTTGAAATTGCAAAATAATTGTCTATTTAACTGGATTTTGTATTTTCTGTAAATTGTTTGTTAGTCGTCTTACTTGCGTAATTTTGAAGTTACCACCCTGAAATTTTATGTGCAGATATACTTTATAGTAAGGACGGTTGGGATTGAATTTGGGAAAAATCGCTCAAGAGGTTCCGTTGAGAAAAAAAATTAATTTTTCGCAAAAAATTTGCAAGTTCTCTAACTTTTGTAATTTTGCATCTATCGAGGTGAATTTTTTTATGACGATACACTCCATGACAATGAAAAATAATACTGAATTTTATAAAAATCACGTGAGAGGTTCGGTTAAATTTTTTTTTTTTAATTTGCGTAAGAATTTTGTTAACGCTCCAACATCCGCAATTTTAGAAGTATCGAGCTAAAACTTTTTGCACAAATACACTAGATGATAAAAATGGTTAGGGTTGAATTTGGTGAAAAACGCTCAAGATGTTCGTTCGCAAAAAAATTTTGAAATTTTCGAAAAATACTTGTTAACACTAAGTTTTCTAATTTAGCAGCTATCGAGTTCACTTCTCTAGCACCAATACACTGGACGACAAAAACAATTAATAATGTAATTGAACGGAATTGCTAAAAAATCATGCAAATTTGAAATTTGCACATAGCTTCTTCATTTGTTTCCGTCGTTCGTGAAGCTTCCTTTATGAGGAAACCATGATAATAAACATACATGTCATAAAGATGGTCAAAGAGCTCCTCATAAAGGAGGGGTGACGAACGACGGAAAAAAATGTGGAAGTTGTGTGCAAATTTCAAATTTTTTTCTCTATTTTCTTAAAGTATGTGGGTCATTCCATGTCAAATCGACCAACAGTTGGAATCGAACGGTTTCAATTTCGATGAAATTTTGTTTTGTTTTTAATAAAATGAGAATACCGAAAGAAACAAAATTATTATTTTTTTTCGAAAGTTATGCAAAATTAAAAATTTCACCATTTTTCAAATCTTTCAAGTTTATTTTTCAAATATCTTGAAAACTATTATAGTTACGAAAAATCGTTATGAATTCGTCTCAAAGAGTATACTTGGGACAACGAAGAAAAAATATTCAAAAAAGAAAATTTGAAAAATGATGAATTTGGAGAATTTTGAATTTTCAAAAATCGTGAAAATCCAAGTTCCGTATTGCATTTTTGGTTTAATTTTTTTTTAATTTAATACCTTGTACTGATCTTAAAAGATTCTGAAATTTTCAAAGACGTGGTTTTTTATCAAAAATATAAATTTTTGAATTTTTAAAAATCGTGCAAATCCACGATGAACATTAAATTTTTGGTCAATTTTTTTTTATGTAATACCTTGTACTAATCTTAAAAGATCCTGAAATTTTCAGGATGGCTCGTTCTTGTTTCAAAAATAAAAAATTTGAATTTTGGTAAAAAAAAATTGTCTTGTTTTTCCTCTAAGTAATGTTTTTCCTCATGTAATTCTGTAATTTTGAGAAAAATTTCAATTAATGAAAATCAATGACATTAATGACAATTTAAAAAAAAAATGCAATCAATGACAATTAAAACAAATTTTTTTTTTGTTTTACACACACACTGCACATCCGGACATTTTTTCTAAATACTATTTCTCGATATTTCAAGACATTTTGAACACATTGGCATAAAAATCGCGAAAAAAAATTTTTTCACGACAACCAAGCTTCCTTTCTGAGGAAGCAAAAACGCACTGTTAAAAAAAATATGAAATTTACAACACTTTTAATATACACCCGTCAATGAAATTCACAAACACGGTATATGAAATGCAAATTCTCACACATGTATAATAAATTTTAAAACGTATATTAATGTTAATACACGTATTTGATATTTAATATACATCATTGAAAAGTGGATGGAATTTACAACATTTTTAATATACGTGTGTATATTAAAAATGTCACCGCCGTCTATGAAATTCACAAACACGGTATATGAAATGCAAATTCTCACACATGTATTTTAAATTTCAAAACGTATATTAATTTTAATACACGGATTTGAAATTTAATATACATCATTGAAAAGTGTATGGAATTTACAACATTTTTAATATACGTGTGTATATTAAAAATTCCACACCCGTCAATGAAATTCACAAACATATTCACCCGTAACCCCATCCCATCAGATCTGCAGATTTGTCAGTACCCCAAAAATCCGCCAGGTGGCTACCTCTCGCACAAGCGAACCTGTTCCTCGGCGCTTATAACCTTTCCAAGCTCGCCTATGTTTGATATCCTTATTTTTCAATATGGATACTTATAATACATTGCGGTAAAACGTACGATGATCGAATCCCCGAAAAGGATTCTCATAAAAAGTGTAGTTTTTCTTATACCTTCTGCTAAAGAAAAGACGAAGCTTTCGAAATTGTACACTGTTAAAAAAATCTGTATGAAAATTAATATACATGTGTAGGAAGTTTTTTTGCAGATACCGTATATGAAATTTAATATACAGTGAATGAAAATTCATAGCCTCGTGTTTGAAAAATAAAAGCATGGCGTTGAATTTTAATATACCGATGTATTTGAAAAATCTTACACGTGTGATTGAAATTTCAGTTTCATGTATGCTAAATTTGTATATTAATTTTAATATACGTGATTGAATAGTAATATGCACGGAGTTGAAATTTCAATCAAACGTGTAAGATTTTTCAAATACATCGGTATATTAAAATTCAACGCCATGCTTTTATTTTTCAGACACGAGTCTATGAATTTTCATACACTGTATATTAAATTTCATATACGGCATCTGCAAAAAAACTTCCTACACATGTATATTAATTTTCATACAGATTTTTTTAACAGTGCGTGCAAACTTACCAGATTACTACTTTTTAAAAAATGGAGAGGAAGAAAAATTGATGATGGAGAGAGAAAAAAAGTTGATCTTACCCGTCACCGTCCAGGGTGATGGCGGTCTCCGCGAGAACACGAAGTACCAGACCCACTGTGGCACGTGCATGGCAGTCGATTCCCAACAGGCAACTTTCCTCGGCATCCTGACGTCCTGTGCACGACACGACCACGAGATAACGCGTTCTTCCGGGATGAACGGATTCCAATTTTACCGCCTGAAAAAAAAGGCGAAGAAAGTCCATCGTTATTACGACGATGATAAAAGAAATGATTGGGTTTTCCCTCGAAGTCAGAATTTGAAGAAAAAAGCTTCGAGAGGTTAGACCTACTAGGAAACAGAAAGAATTATGTACTTGAAATTTCCAACGTTCATCCGAACGATAAATCCATGAACGAATTTTTTTTAGGCAAAATTTGGAGTCCTCGAAAGAACTTGTAAAATTATTGTACTGAAGTTTGCATCGTTTCAATGCAAAGGCAATTGTTTATTTATGAATAATATAAATTCTTACTGAGAGATTTTTTGCTTGAAAAATCGTTAAAATTAATCTTGATGTCTTTAAAAATGATTTAGGATTTCAAATGCACGCGTAAAACCTGAATCTCCCGAAAAATAAATTTAAAAAAATTCATTTACGTTGCGTTGCAGCGATGCAAACTTCAACTTCGTCACAAATTATATCGTTGAAACTTGTTCTTGCATAATTTAAAAGAATTATTCGCCAAGAATTGACGAAGTTTTTTAATTTTGCGCTAAAGCAAAAAATCCGTCACTTTTTCATTCAGATGAACGTTCGGAGTTTCGAGTAGATAAAAAATTGCATGTTTCAAAAAAAATTTTTTGCCACTTCAAGGGCTAACACCACTTTAGAGGTGCAAAAAAGCCTAACATTGACAATTTATTTTGGGAGTTTGGAAAAAGAAATAGAATTTCTTTTCAGCGAGTTTATTTGCGATATATTGGGGGAACAAATTTGAAAAAAAAATTCAGCAACATTTGGTACGCTATAAACAACAATGATCGATAATAATTATTGATCATTGTTAATCAATAATAATATTGCCGAAAAGTCAATAACAAATTGATTAAACAATTACTTTAACAATTTAATAATAATTTTTTGGCAATATTATTATTGATCATTGTTGTTTATGTCACGCTAAATGTTGCTGAATTTTTTCAGAACTTCATTGTCTCGCGAAGTACGGAAATTTAAATCAGATACAATTTTTCGCTGGAACGTCATCAGAGTTTCGACCGGAAATAGTAAAAAAAAAAAAAAAAGGTTTCATAGGAACATTACGAAATAATTCCAAGCGATTCCGTGTATAAGTACGTATAAGTACGTACGTACGTAGAAGTACGCAGTACACTTAGAAAAAAGTTCAGTTAAATAAACTCAATCCATTTAGTTGATAAAAATTTAGATGATTCAATATTAATTTGTTTGAAATAATGAAACTATAATTAATTCAACAAATGGATTTGGTTAACCGTAAGATATGAGGTGAACAAAATTATTTGGTCAATTTACAGATACAATTTAGTCCAATTTACACATTACTGAGTTGCCGTAAAGAAATATTTTGTTGATTTCTAGTTTATATTAACTAGATAAACTTAGCTGTAATAAGCGAAAATTTCGTATTTTCAAACAAACAATTTGTTTGGTACAAACATTTTTTATATTGCCAAATCAAATAAGTATATGTATTCAAAACAATCCATAATATTGTGTCTATCGCGAAAAGTTTTTTTGAACCAGCATATAATGATGAGAAATGGAAAAAATCTTTTGGTCGACCATATTTCACAACAAAGAAACGATTTCGTTGTACGAAATTTAATTTTGTTGAAATACAAAATTATTCATTTGAATACTATGAACAATAATTTGATCACTGAGAAAAAACTTCAGTTAAATCAACTTGATCCATTTAGTTGATAAAAATTTAGTTGATTCGATATTAATTTGTTTCAAATAATGAAACTATAATTAAATCAACAAATGGATTTGGTTAACCATAAGATATGAGGTGAACGAAATTATTTGGTCAATTTACAGGTACAATTCAGTCCAATTTATTTATTTGTTTAGTCCATTTATTTAGTCCATATCATTATTTTTTCGACACACCGTACCATTCATATACCACAAAAGTTGAGAAAGTTCGTAAGCAGTCCGCAGCTCAGTAGGTAGCGTGTTAGGTCGTCAAGTAGGATAGGTAGGTAGGGTCGCAGGTTCGAATCCCCGTCGGAGAGAGCGTAAAATTAGATCGGACGATTCGCGCAAATACGATTTTTTTTTTATGTCGCTCATTTTGAGGCTGGTAAAATATGCAATTTGAATTATTTTTCAAATACTACATATTTTTTATACTATGTTTAGCCATAATTAATTTCAGGATTAAAAATTTAATTGCACCAACTAAATATATTATTTGTTCGACAAAATATTGGTTCATTGAAACAATCGTATAACTGCGTGAACCAAATATTTAATCCATTTATCACATTATTTATATAATAGCGCCAAAAATTTAATTGCGCCAACTAAATATATTATTTGTTCGACAAAATATTCGTTTATTGAAATCAATCGGATAAATGCGTGAACCAAATATTTAATCCATCTATCACATTATTGATATACTTGAAATAAATAATGGGTTGTATCAATCAACTGTTTATTTTGATACGTAGAATATACATATATGGAATCAACTGATAATTAGTCAGCTCAATCATTTATTCTGAGTGGATTACATTTTTATTCGAAGTAACAAATTTTTATTCGATTGAACTCAAACTTTCCCCACTCAAGCAACGATTTAACTAAAACTTCCACTGTAATTTTTTGTTGAATTACCAAAACGATCGAGTTGAACGTCCGGAAACAAATATTTGGTTGAGCGAAACAAATTCTTGCATTCTCAACAAATTTTTTTTTTCAGTGTGGATAAAATAGAAAAAAAATGTCCTCAAGTTGTGCGCCCAATTCACGAAGGTTGAAGAAAGGCCAAAAAACAGACAAAAGTGCATACCGGGTCGAAAAAAAATCATAAAAACTATTTTCAAAAAGCGAAACAAAGCTCGTCAAAACGCTTTTTTTTAAATCGATTATCTTTTTTTTGACGGAGTTATGCAACTTCTAGGGCGGCAAGAAATATCGACGGGTGCATTCAAACTTTTGAGTGTCTGTACTTTGATTTTTTTAAATTGAAAGATACTCGGAAAAATCCTCTTAAAAGTACGAAAAGGTTAACTCGAAAAACTTCAGAAATGTCCACACATAGGGTTGCCAGATGGTATCCAAAAGGAGGACATGTCCTCCTTTTCCACATTTTGTCCTCCCGTTCTCCTTTACCTACTGTATGTCCTCCTAACACCTAAAATAAACCTAATATGTGCAAACCTAAAATGTGAGGATTTATTTCCATTCATTGAGTTCTTGAGCGTCATACGTGTAGAAATTGACGATGTTATATTATATGATTAATTTTGTAATTTGATTTTATGTCTTCAATCGAAATCGGATGATTTTTCTAATAACAAATATTATGATTTGATACTTCAAAAGTGCCAAAAACATTGAATGTTTCTCAGAACTGCTTAAGGCGGTCGTCTAGTGAGAAGGTTGATTTTTTTAATGCTTTTTCGGGAATTTTTTTTTTTGACAAACCATTGAAATAAAATAATTTATAAATTGTGCATAATTTTTATTAACATTTGAACAAACATTGTCAATTTAACTGTCAAATATAATCGGAGACACACCGCCCAACAGGAACACATATAAAAAAAGGTGCTCCACTGCTGCCATGATTCCGGCCGTTCTGCTTATCAGAAATAAGAAAACCAAACGCCATTTCAATTGTGAGACTTGCTTGAGGCTCTACTTGGAAACAAAATAAAGTCAGAATTCAAAAAAAATCATTCTTTTCACGCTTTAGAAAAAAAAATCAATTTTTCGCACATTTTTGGGGTCTATTTAGCTAGTAAAAAGAAAACTAACGAAGCGATCGTAATTATATTGATTCAAGTTGTAGTTATATATGCACTAAAGATGGTGTATAAATTTGAGTAGAATCGATTGACTAGTTTTTGAGATATCATGGCAGTAGTTTGAAAAAGCAGTTTGTTCCTGCTGGGCGGTGTATCCCCGATTATATTTAAACTTTCACTTCAAAAAATCTACAAAGTTTGTTCAAATGTTGATAAAAATGATACACAATTCATAAATTATTTTATTTTAATGGTTTGTCAAAAAAAAAATCCCAAAAGGCATTAAAAAAACAGCCTTCACACTAGACGACCGCCTTAAGATCTGAGAGTTTAATTTTTCTATGAGCGCCCATAACGCGAATCTAGAAAAAGTTTTCTCGCTTATTAAAACTCAGTGGCGTAAAGAGAGAAACAGACTAAGTGTGGAGCCAGTTAAATATTTAATTGTTACTGAATATAATTTTAAAAATATGACATGGAAAGATGTTTATAATTATTTGTTGGAAAACCAAGAACTCCTTGCGAAAATTGGTAGCTCAGCTGTATATGATGATTAAAATAAAGTAAATTATATAATAAATTCGTTTCACCATGAATGTCCTCCTTTTTTAAAGAAAATCCTCCTTTTTATACCCATCAGTCCTCCTTTATTAAATTATCATCTGGCAACCCTATCCACACAACAAATTTCGGAAAAATGATGATTTTGTTTAGCCGTAAACCAGGCGTAACCTCATAATGACGAAAAACATTTTTCAAGGATATGGTCGACAGCCGCGATCGAGCGAAAGCCCGCGGCTGCGGAGCGTTTCCGTTTCTCGGACTCCTCAGGATTTCCTGGTGAACGGGAAAACGGTTTATTATCGACATTGGAGTAAATGAGCCCAGATGCGAATAGAAGTTGGAAAACGATAAGAGAAGCCGGGAAATAATGTGGGAATGGAGCTTGTGTCGCTAACGAGTATAAATAATATATATGGGGTATTCCACGTCAAATCACGCGGTCATCGGCCTGACACCCTCGGATTTTGATGTCCAATGAATTGTGGGTTTCGTTTGGCCCAAAGTATAACCTCAAATTTTTAGAAATTTTTATTTCATTTTTTAGGGGTTGCCCGAGTTAAAAAATCATTAAATTGAGGGAAAACCTAAAAAGGGGCCTTTTTCAAATTAATGAAATTTTTTTCACAGAAACTAGGGCCCAAAACAAATATTCGTCATAGTTCGATAATGGGCCAAAAATAATTACTATGTTTTTTTAATAATTTTTTAAATGCGTTTGAATCATCCGTTTCATTTCCGGTTGTCTAGACTAATATATCTTCGAAAAATGTAGTCGTTTCACTCTTAAATCAAGAAAGAAAAATCAAGTTTAACGAGAAAAATATCTTTGTTGTTATTCTCACTACAAAAAACAATTAAAATGAAAAATCATAAAAAAAAAAAATACAAAAAAAAATAGTTATCATTTTTGGCCCATTATCGGACTATGACGAAAATATCTGTTTTGGGCCCTAGTTTCTGTGAAAAAAATTTCATTAATTTCAAAAAGGCCCCTCTTTATGTTTACCCTCAATTTAATGATTTTTTAACTCGGGCAATCCCTAAAAAACAAAGCAAAAATTTCTAAAAATTTCAGGTCACATTTTGGGCCAAACGAAACCCACAATTCATTGAACATCAAAATCCAGGGGGAAGGGAGAGGGGGCGATGACTGCGTGATTTGACACGGAATGCCCCATGTAAATACGAAAATAAAAAGACATTCAGCGAGAAGCAAGTTTATTAATTTGACCGCGGAGACTTTTGAATTAGCACGGACTTCCTTATTCCTGGTTGGAAAGTACTGGGGTCAGGAGGGGGTAAAAGGAAGGAGACCCGTTTATTACCAACGACCAGGCACACTTTATGCGAGTCCAATGCAAAAGTATGTTCTTTTTTTTTTTCTTTGCCCTGTGTATGCCAGTGTAGAAAAGGACGCGAAATTTTCCAACGACTTTACCGCGAGAGAGATTATAAGCATTACGTACGACGTTTCGTGAAAGTTACGTAAAGCGCTCATCGGGGGATTATAAACTGCAAAAGAGTGCTCTCGAAGTGTCTTTTTCCCAGCTCGTCTTTTCCTACTCTCGCTCGAAGATTCCTGTCATTTAGTCGTCAAAGCTCGCGCTCTTCCTCTCTCTCTCTCTCTCTCTCTCTCTCTCTCTCTCTCTCTCTCTCTCTCTCTCTCTCTCTCTCTCTCTCTCTCGCTCGCGTAATTCCTTAAGGGGCAATTCCTCAATTTCTTCCAACAGCTGGAAAAAAAAATCAACAATGCGAGACGGGAATTACGTTATGGAGCACGTAATAAGTGTGCGATTTTTTTAATCTTCTTTTTATTATTTTATTATTCCCATATTATTACGGTCTTACGTGCTCATTTATCTATTTAGAGGCATAATAAGCGTTTAGGTAACGAAACTAGCGATTTAATTTACATACAGAATGATATGTTAAAGCACACTGATGCGATTCTCGAAGGAAAATTTCTACACTATATCGTAATACGTTTTTTTTTCTCAACCGAAAAATTTACGTTTTTCGCGTTCGCTCTTAAGGATAAACAAAAATTATCAATAACATTGCCCAAAAGTTATTAATAAATTGTTAAATAAAGATTCAAAAAATTTTCCGTAAGTTCCTTTTTTTCTTAAACAAATCGGATACGTTAACTTTTCTGAACGCATTTGATTTTTTTCGGAATTTTCTATTTTGAAATATTATAAGCACCCTGCAAATTGAAATTTGCACATTGCTTCCTCATCTTTATCCATAGTTCACATAGCTTCCTTTAACACATGGTATGGCGATCAAATTTGGCTTCCTCATAAAGGAAGCTTTGTTAACTATTGAAAAATATTAGTAATCAATGTGCAAATTCGATCAATTTTCGCCAAATTTGATCGCGAACAAACCTTGGCAGCTATACAAGTATTGTACAAAGTTTCTGTGAAATATATTAAAAATTGTGTAAGTTAGAGTGCTTGCGCTATTTTTCAAAAAAATCAAAATTTCATAAAATTTTAATCCCTCGATGGATTTTTTCCAAATTTAATAGCGAACAACCTTGATAGCTATACAAGTTCTGTACAAAGTTTCAGTGAAATATATTGAAAATTGTGCAAGTTAGAGCGCTTGCGCTATTTTTCAAAAAAAATCAAAATTTCATAAAATTTTAATCCCTCGATAGATTTTTGCCAAATTTAATAGCGACAAACCTTCACAGCTATATTACCTCTGTGCAAAGTTTCAGTACAATATCTTAAAAATTGTGCAAGTTAGAGCGTTTAGGCGATTTTTCAAAAAATTCAAAATTTCATAAAATTTTAATCCCTCGATGGATTTTCGCCAAATTCAATACCAAACAACCTTAATAGCTATACTAAATCTGTACAAAGTTTGAGTGCAATATCTTGAAAATTGCAGAGGCTAGAGCGTTTACGCCATTCTGGCAAAAACGAAAAAAGTCGATAAAATCTGAACACCCGTTATAATTAAAAAAAAAAAAAATTTCATAACGAAGATCAATTCGTGCTCGACAAGTGTGCCAAATTTTAGCTTGATATCTCGAAGCGTTTTCGAGTTATTAATCATTTATATCTGAAACTCAGGACACACACACACACACACGCGCGCGCGCGCACACACACACACAGACACACACACACACACACACACACACACACACATCCATCCGGACATTTTTTCTAAATATGATTTCTCGATGTTTTAGGACATTTTGAACAAATTGGCATAAAAATCGCGAAAAACAGGTTTTCATCAGTTTTCGTCAGTTTTCAAAAGTTTCAAAGACACTTGGCAAAAAAATACAGCCACTCTAAAAATTTCAAAACGGGGATTTCAAAATAGAGGGAAAATTCTGAAAAAATTCATGTGCGTTCAGCAAAATTCGATTTGTTTAAGAAAAAAAAGAACATACCGAAAAGTTGTTGAATAATTTGTTTAAACAATTTATTAATAATTTTTGGGCAATATTATTACTGATCATTCTTTTTTATGGTATGTCAAATACTGCTAAATTCGATCAGATTTTTGTCGTATCACGAAGTATGAAAATTTCAAACAAATAAAATTTTTGGCTGGGACGGTAGGGACAAATCCTTAAACTGCAATTGAGAACAACTTTTTTTTTCTTTTTTTCAAGCTACTTATAAATTTAACTCGAAGGTTTTCTACCTTATAATTGAACTTTTTGGAAGATTCGCAGGTTCTGCCAAACAAAGTAGTTTTTTCCGGTAGAGTTGTGTGCTGTTCTCGTTATTTGGCAACTCGTAGAGTGATAGTATATTAATAAATGTCTTTCTCTCACCAACCATTTTTTTGCGGTTTCATTTTTTTTTCATAGCTTTGAAAACTTTCTAATCTACTCGATCTTTTGGCAACACTTGTAACAACTTGTAGTGCATTTATAAATTTATTATCTCTTTCGCCTCTCTCGCTATTCATCATCCGGAATCGCCGTAGGCGTTTGTTTGATTTTGCACTCTCGCGAAATCACTTTCGTAGCCAAAATGGTGTCTTCGCATTATTGAAAAAAAGAGAGAATAGAACAACCGGGGCAATGACGGTCTCTAGGAGTAACGAAACTAGCGATTTAAGGCCTTAGGCCATTCTAGAGACCGAAAAAAATAGGCTTTTTGGGGATTTATTTTCAGAAATACTACAAAATAAATCGAGATTACAAAAACAGGGTGTTATCATACATATCAGTGAATGTTTACAATATTTTTTTTGAAGCGATTAATTTCAAAATGGCGGCTGCGCAGCGTTTTCGCGATAACGTCTCCGTTTTTTCAGAGTTCACGGCCGGACTAACAGCTCCTGTAATTTTTTAATCATAATAAGCCAATAAATTTTTTTCGATCATATGTAATCACTGCTATAGAAGTACGTAGGATTTTTGCGATATATTGATTTTTGGTCAAATGGCGCACTTCTAAGGTGGAAAGTGAAAAATCTACCTAGAAAATCGTCAGATAATTGTTAATAACAAATGAACTATGCAATATAAAAAAAAAAACCTACGTACTTCCACAGACAATGTCGTTTTCGAGATATATTCAAAATTTCAAGTGAATCGGTGGAAAATTGTCTGAGTTATGAGTCCGGCCAACTGAAAAAATGCAGTTTTGAGATAAACGCGTTTGAAGTTTTGAGTAGTACCAGACGGTCTTGTATTAAAATTTGAAAACCGAGTTCTTAGAGATTTTTCCGGTCATAAACTTTTGGGACATCATTTTTGAGGTCCTGTTAGACCATTTAAAGTAAAAAAAAATTTCAATAATAATGCAATTGTGAGATAAAGACGTTTGAAGTTTTTAGTAGGACCAGACGGCCTTGTACTAAAATTCGAAAAACGAGTACTTAGAGATTTTTCCCGGCCATAAACTTTTGGGACATCATTTCTGAGGGACACCATTTCCATTTAAAATAAAATTAAAAAAAATCAATTTTTCAAAAGTGCTAGGGTGGCCTAAAGCCTTAAGGATGCTTTGCCCCAATCGTGCCAGCCAAAAATTTTATCCAATTAAAATTTCCGTACTTCGTGATACAATGAAAATCTGAAAAAATTTAGCAGCATTTGGCATGCCATAAACAACAATTATCAATAATAATATTGCTAAAGAGTTATTAACAAATTGTTTAATCAAATAATTATTCAACTATGTTTCCATAAGTTCTTTTTTTCTTAATCAAATCAAATGCATTAATTTTTCTGAACTCGTATGAATATTTTTGGAATTTTTGAAAATCTAGTTTTGAAATTTTTAGAATGACTGTGTTTATGTATTTTTTGACCTACTGTCTTTGAAACTTTTCAAAGCTGACGATAAAACTTTGTGCAAAAACATATACAAAATTGGCAGTTTTTTGTTTGTATTTTAGAATGTTTTTTATAATATTTCAAAATAGAGAGAAAATCCTGAAAAAATTCATATGCGTTTCAAAAAATTAACGCATTTGATTTGTTTAAGAAAAAAATAACTTATGGAAAATTTGTTGAACAATTATTTGTTTAAGCAATTCATTAATAACTTTTGGACAATATTATTATCGATAATTATTGTTTATGGCATGCCAAATGTTGCTAAATTTTTTCAGATTTTTATTATATCACGAAGTACGGAAATTTCGATCAGATAAAGTTTTTGGCTGGGACATTAGGGGCAAAGCATCCTTAAAAAATTTAGTATATTCTTCAATTTCTTTTTTTAACTTTTCCATTGAATATTCATGACGTTTTGTACTTTGCGATTAAACTTTTCAGAATCTTACAAAATTTGAAGGTTCTGCCGATAAAAATAGTTTTTTCCGATAGAGTTGTGTGCTGCTCTCGTTTTTTGGCAACTCTCGGAGTCGCAGTTTATTAATAAATGTATGTCTCTCTTCCTGAAGTATTTTTTGTGCTTCACTTTTTTTCGTTGCTTTAAAAATATTCTAATATACTCCATCTTTCGGCAACTCTCGTAACTTGTAGGGCATTAAGAGGTAACACCACTCTAGGATTTTGAAAAATTGACTTTTTTTGCTTCAACAATATTGTGCACTATTTATAAAAAAATCGATCTAAGAAAAAATCTCTACTCCATAGCCAATAGTATATAGAATATAAAATATTTTAGTTTTTTATTTTATTATACACTTTACTAAAAATCCTTCCTTCCGTCAAGGAGATTCAAGAAAAGATGACCTCAAAAATTGGCTGTGTCACCGTCATTTTATATCGAAATGATAATAACATTTTTTTCAGACTTCTACGTATATTACACACTTAAAATTTCGAGGGTTAATCTAAACGAAAAAATAACGTATTACTTTAAGACAAATTTAATGTCACCCCTGGAAATACTTGGCAAATTGGTCTTACACCGACTCGCATAATTTAAAAGAATTATTATTGTCACTATTATTATTTTTTATCAAGAATCAGCAAAGTCTTGAAATTGTGCGTTAAAGAATAGTACTTTACATCACGAGGACGTAAAAACATTTTCTGACGAGTGATGTACGATATTTTATATCACGAGGTGCAATATGGACGATTTCACGTCCGCTTGCGGACGTAAAAGCGTCCATTATTGTACTGAGTGATATAAAGAAATTTATCATTTTTTCGATCAGCGGAATGTCCGTATCTCAAAGTACATGTTAAATAAACCCACTGAAAAGAAATTCTATTATTTTTTCCATACTCCAAAAGCAAATGGTCAAAGTAGAGCCTTTTTTTCTAGAGTGGAGTTGGCTCTTAACAAATTTATTTTCCCTCTCTCTTTAACCATCTTGAAGAACCGCCGTGGGCGTTTTGGTAATTTTGCGCTCTCTTGTAGTCACTTCCGTGGCGAAAATTTAGCCTCTTTAAAAGTGAACAAAAGAGACACGGAACAACAACAGGTCCAAAAGAGCCGTCTTGAGGAGCAGCGAACGACAGACATACACGCACAGACGCTTCATGTACATATATCAGACGCGCGTGGGCCTGACCCCATTGATCCCAAGGAAAATAGGTCCCCTCCGTTGTCTTCCATCGGTTGTACACGACCCGGACCAGACGCACAATTTATTTATGCATCAAGTTCATTGAAAATTTGCATATCGTTCTTTACTGCCTCATAGGAGAGGCTTTGTCCTCTTTAAGGGGATCGAGTCAGCGTCAAAACGGCGATTTTTAATTATAATTTATAATTTTCGTAGAATGCCTACAAATATGATGTATCGTCCACCAATTGAGGTACCAAATGAACAATTTTTTTAGACTAGTTAGAACCCTTAAGGTGCACCGATTTCCTGAAAAACTTAGTTTTGAGATTTTACACTCTGCGCGTGATTCAGAATAAACCGCTAGACGGATCTTACTCTACGACGTCTCATTTTCATCGTGACACTTTTCCCCATAGGATGAACGCGGAACATTTTTTTATAGCCCTTTATTTCAGAGTTGCAGGTATATTTTGAAAATTGTTTGCCTATTTTGAACTTTATGAGCATTGTCAAACTGAGAAAAAAGTTCAGTTAAATCAACTAAATCCATTTAGCTAATAAAAATTTAGTTGATTCAATATTAATTTGTTTGAAATAATGAAACTATAATTAATTCAACAAATGGATTTGGTTAACCATAAAATATGAGGTGAGAAAAATGATTTGGTCAATTTACAGATACAATTTAGTCCAATTTACACATTACTGAGTTGCCGTAAAGAAATATTTTGTTGATTTCTACTTTATATTAACTAGATAAATGTAGCTGTTACAAGCGAAAATTTCGCATTTTCAATCAAACGATTTGTTTGGTACAAACATTTTTTATATTGCCAAATCAAATAAGTATATGTATTCAAAACAATCCATAATATTGTGTCTATCGCGAAATGTTTTGTTGAACCAGCATATAATGATGAGAAATGAAAAAAATCATTTGGTTGTCCATATTTCACAACAAAGAAACGATTTTGTTGTACGAAATTTAATTTTGTTGAAATACAAAATTAATCATTTGAATACTATGAACAATAATTTGATCACTGAGAAAAAACTTCAGTTAAATCAACTTGATCCATTTAGTTGATAAAAATTTAGTTGATTCGATATTAATTTGATTGAAATAATGAAACTATAATTAAATCAACAAATGGATTTGGTTAACCATAAGATATGAGGTGAACGAAATTACTTGGTCAATTTACAGGTACAATTTAGTCCAATTTATTTATTTATTTATTTGTTTAGTCCATTTATTTAGTCCATATCATTATTTTTTCGACACACCGTACCATTCATATACCACAAAAGTTGAGAAAGTTTGTGAGCAGTCCGTAGCTCAGTAGGTAGCGTGTTAGGTCGTCAAGTTGGATAGGTAGGTAGAGGGTCGCAGGTTCGAATCCCCGTCGGAGAGAGCGTAAAATTAGATCGGACGATTCGCGCAAATACTATTTTTTTTTATATCGCTCATTTTGAGGCTGGTAAAGTATGCATTTTGAATTATTTTTCAAATACTACATATTTGTTATACTATGTTTAGCCATAATTAATTTCAGGATTAAAAATTTAATTGCACTGATTAAATATATTATTTGTTCGACAAAATATTGGTTCATTGAAACAATCGGATAATTGCGTGAACCAAATATTTAATCCATTTATCACATTATTTATATAATAGCGCCCAAAATTTACTTGCGCCAACTAAATATATTATTTGTTCGACAAAATATTCGTTTATTGAAATCAATCGGATAAATGCGTGAACCAAATATTTAATCCATCTATCACATTATTGATATACTTGAAATAAATAATGGGTTGTATCAATCAACTGTTTATTTTGATACGTAGAATATACATATATGGAATCAACTGATAATTAGTCAGCTCAATCATTTATTCTGAGTGGATTACATTTTTATTCGAAGTAACAAATTTTTATTTGATTGAACTCAAACTTTCCCCATTCAAGCAACGATTTAACTAAAACTTCCACTGTATATTTTGTTGAATTACTAAAATGATCGAGTTAAACGTCCGGAAACAAATATTTGGTTGTGAGTGAAACAAATTTTTGCATTTTCAACAAAAAAATTTTTTCAGAGCATGGTCACAATTTTGACTTTGATCAAAATGTGCCGTGTTCATCCCATGGAAAAAAGCGTTCCGAAGAAAATGGGACGTTCTAGAACAAAGTCCGTCCAGCTGTTCTTTCTGAATCATGTGCAGTGTAAAAACTCAAAACTTGATTTTTCAGGAAACCGATGCACCTTAAGGTTTCTAACTAGTCCCAAAAAATTATTCATTTGGTACCTCAAATGGTGGACGATTCATCATATTTGTAAGCATTCTACAAAAATTGTAAATTATAATTAAAAATCGCCGTTTTGACGCTCCCCTTAAGGGGGTATTCTGGTTTAGAATTTTGGAAAAGTTTTTTTTTGCATATTCTCAAAGTCGTGACCTTCATGAATATATCCTCGAAAGGAAAATTATAGTTCCAATAATTTACAGAATTATAGTTATTTTAGTGACGCAGCAACACCGGAGCAAATCGGACTTGAGACGTTTTTCTCAAAATGACTTTTTTCAATACGGCTGACATGATATCTCAAGTTCTACTCAAGTTCACTTCAAATTTTTTAGCAACCATCAATAGATTCTCTATCGCCACTACCACTTTTGTATCAAAATTTGTCTCGAAAATTTTATGTAAAAAATTATTCATAGCTAATTCGACTGATTTTTTTTTTCATTCTGAAGCTAAAACACGATTTTTCAAAGTATTTGGGTCCTTCGATTTTTTTAAAAAAATTCTGAATAATATTAGTTTTTAAAACATAAATTTTAAGCCCGGTCTGGTAATGGGAAAACGATGAATAATATTTTTTCTCGAATTTACAAAATCATTTTTTTCTCCACTATTAACACTGTGTATAGTATTACGTGTTATATATGAGTAAATATACCGACTTTTTTTACACATATATAACACGTAAGACTATACATAGTGTTGATATTGGAAAAAAAAATCTATGATTTTGAAAATTCAAGAAAAAATAGTACCCATCGTTTTCCCATTACCGAACCGGGCTAAAAATTTGTGTTTTAGAAATTAATATTTTAGAGAATTAAAAAAAAAATCGAAGGACCCAATCAATTCAAAAAATCGTGTTTTAGTTTCAAAATGAAAAAAAAAATAAGTCGAATTAACTATGAATAATTTTTTACATAAAATTTTCGAAAAGTTCATTTAAAAACGCACAATTTGAAGAAAAAAAAACTTCAAAATCCGAGCAATTTTCACCAAGTTATGGGTATTTGAAAAAAAAATCAGCAAAATTTTCAAAAGTTCATATCTCATGATAGGCTGGATAAAATAAATTGAAAAAAACCGGACGAGTGCGAGTCGGACTCGCCCACCGAGGGTTCCGTACAAATTTGTAGGTACCTGTTTGAGCTTGTAACAATGAAGCCCTTTCATACGATACCCCACATGACACGGTTAACTCAATTCAAAATTTGGACCGCCGTTCCTTGCATAAAGACCCTGTTTTTTTTGTGATTAAAATAAAAATATACGGCTTTCAGATTTTTCTCTTCTGTACAAATTAGTAAGAGTTAAAAAAAAGCTACAAAAAGATTTAGTCACCCATACAATTATGACCACGCATAACCTCGATGTTGTTGCTTAACCTCGATGATTGATTACGTACTTTAAATAAAGACTATATTTTTTATGATTTAATTACAAATGTATAGTTTTCAGATTTTTCCCTATACTTGTAGTATAAGACGGTATTACTTGCCAAATTTCATAGTTGTAGGTCAACGGAAAATACCCTAGAAATTTGAATTCCCTTGAGAGCGTCGAAACATACGTTTTTTGCGGCATAAACGGCCGTATCTTTTTTTACGTTAACTTAGAAGTTTGATTTTTTCACAGGTTCAAGGGACTGTAGACCTGAGTATAGGTTTTTAATTTCAACTCGATACCTCCACGCGTTTTCGAGATAAAGGGTCTTGACAGACAGATGGACGGACGGACGGACGGACGGACAACAAAGTGATCCTATAAGGGTTCCGTTTTTTCCTTTTGAGGTATAGAACCCTAAAAATCAGGGATACCTTTTGCAATAAGTATAAAAAGATAGCCAAATATAATCTAAATCGCAGTTTCAAAATTTGACAGTAGGACGAGTTGGCATGGAATGCCCCATATATATATATATAATTTTTTTTTTTAGTTTCGATATTTCCCATCAATTCGTTGAACCATCAAACATTTTCCGCCATCATTCTACACACTGAGAGAAAAAAATACTGAATTTGAGATCATGAATTTATTTATTAAATGAAAGTATTAATTCGATTATTTATTTGTTGAACCAAGAAAATCACTCTTCATTTAAAAAAATATTTTCACGAATCTATTACTCCATTATATTAAACTCTTATTTAATAGTAACAATTAAATGCATGATAGATTTGATTAAATTTGTATTCATTGGATTAATTACATTCATCGCATCATAAACATGAGATTATTTGTATCTAAACAACGACTTCAATACGAAATTATTATTTTCGAACAAAATTATTTCTTTGCAACAAATTCATCATTATTTTACTTCTAAAAATATTTCTGTAGTATTCTCAATATTTATTAGATATAAAATTGATTGTGATTATTTTAAAAGAAGCTGTAGTAAAATCAATAACAAATTATTTCATTCCAATAGAATATTTGTTTGGAATGATGAAATTTTTATTTCCTTCAAGCAAAGAACTATTATTTCTATAATATACTTTAATAGTATACATAAATTGTTAAAACTTAAAAAACTGGTTTTTTAAATATTTTCTTACATTCGAATCTTCCTAACTTCTAACTTTTTTCAAGTGCATAATAGTAGTCGATAGCGTAATAGATAGCGTGTTAGGTAGTTAGGTAGGATAGGTATGATGGTAGGTAGGGTCCAGGGTACGAATCTCGGTCGAACAGAGAAATTAGATCGGAGAATTGGCGCAGATTTGTCTTTTTTTTCTATTTATCTCTTTTTGGGGTCACTAAACTATGGATATTAAATTATTTGGCAAGGGATATATATTTTTTATAAAATGTTTAGCAACAATTAATAAACACGCATTTGATTGAATCAATCATTTTTTCTGTTGATTGGACTAATTAATTTGTCGATGCAACAAAGTTTTTTCTCAGTGCTTCCTGTATTAAAAGACATGCATGTTTTGAATGATAAAATGTGTTCTTGATTCAAACAACATATTACATATAATTGATAACATATTGTTAGATTCAAGTAAATTCGTTTATTGAAACAGAAATTTATGGAATTGACAGAAAAAAATGAACCAAGTAAATATATAAGGGAAACAACGTAATATGTTTTGGCAAATGATGAATAAAATTATTTTTTGCCTTCAAAACTTTATTTCATTGGTTCTAGTAATTTTTTCTCTCAGTGCGTGGTTGCTCGAGTTAAAAAAAACTTTTACGAGCCAGGCGACGTGAATATTTTTCCTTTTTTTTTCTTTCATACGAGGCCTTTTTTCACGTCTGGTGCATCGCGTCGCTCGTTCATCCGGGTAATGCGAGCATGTTTTTCCTTTATCACTCCTCTTTGTCCATTCTGCCGGAGTTAGTTTATTATTGCTATTATTATTATTGTTAAATTGTACGTCGTACACACGTTTGTACACTCAGCCTGCTTTTGACAGAAGCCAGCGAGAGAGACAGAGAATATCCGAGAAAAAGTGGGAGGGGTAAAAAGAGGAAGGAGCGAGGGTAAATCGTTGCGCGTTTTGCCTTGACGTCGTGCATCAGTCGTCACACGGCTGGGATCGTATTATATATAAAGACGGTCAGCGGCCTGTCATTAATCGCGAGCGGGAAGTTATTCGAGCGAATGATTAACGGCCCAGAGCATCGAACGGTTAGAGCGCGAGAGTTTTATCCACAGAAAAATTCATACGATCCCCCCCTTTCCGCTCCTCTCCCCACATTTATCAATCTCGTTTCTTTGGTTCTTTCTTCGTGTGCTATTTGAGACTCCCACCATGTTAGACGATAATTAATATTCTCATAGACGAGCTATAGCGTGCTCATTCGTTTGGATCTATTTGTTTGTAGGATTCCGTGATTAAACTCCCTATCTCTCTCTTTTTTTTCTCCGTTTTATTTTTTTGTTAATTATATCGGCACGCTTGATCCTTAAAATAGTGCTAATTATTGTATGCGATAGTCCTTATTTACTTACTATTACTATTATCCTTTAACTTTTGTTATTTCTATGGATCCTTATTAGCATTTCACCAACACATGTTAATGACCTTATTTATTTTTATTTTTATTTTTTTATATTTTTTTTTATGCGAACTTTATTGTATAATTACGTATATATATTATCTCTATCATTTTTCCACTAACCTCGTCTGGTCATTCAACAAAAATTGTACTTCTAACTTGTTCATTTTTTGCCTCTAGGATTCGTCTAAGGCATAATAAAAAATCTCCCCCCCCCCCTCTCTCTCTCTCTCTCTCTCTCTCTCTCTCTCTCTCTCTCTCTCTCTCTCTCTCTCTCTCTCTCTCTCTCTCTCTCTCTCTCCCCTCTCTCTCTTTCTCTCTGTCGCTCTTTTGTTCTTTCTCTCTCTTACCGGCATTTTATTTTATTTCTCGACTTTATCAATTTTACCGAGACTCGAGCAAAATTAACCGTAAAGTTTCCATATGTTTGAACAAAAAAAATTTATTCGACAAATGAAGATAATTATCATAATTCGAGTAATTAATTGTTAATTTTCAATTAACAAGCCTTAAGGATGTATTTTCAAAGTGAACAATCGTTTAAGGAGGCTTTGCCTCTACCGTCCTAGCAAAAAATTTTATCCGATGGAAATTTCCGTACTTCGTGATAAAGTAAATAAACAAATAAATAAAAACCTGAAAAAGTTCAGCAACATTTGGTATGCAATAAACAATAATTATCAAATGAAATTCCCTTTTTCAAATTTTTAGAATGGCTGTATTTATGTATTTTTGGCCTAGTGTCTTCGAAACTTTTCAAAGCTGATGATAAACCTGTGTGCAAAAACATATACAAAATACGCAATTTTTTGTTTGTATTTCAGAATGTTTTTTATAATATTTCAAAATAGAGAGAAAATTCGGAACAAATTCATATGCGTTCAGAAAAATTAATGCATTCGATTTGTTTAAGAAAAAAAAGAACTTACCGAAAAATTGTTAAATTATTATTTGTTCAAACAATGTATTAATAACTTTTGGGCAAGATTATTGTTGATAATTGTCGTTTATGGCATGCCAAATGTTGCTGAATTTTTTCAGTTTTTTATTGTATCTCGAAGTACGGGATTTCCCATAATGGATATTATGGAGTTGCACAGTGAAATATCTTTTGTAGGTATATTTTCATCTCTACCAGTCGAAACTCAATGGTGAAATAATCGCAATAAACTACAGGCTTGCAGATTCATCTTTACTATTTTATGATTTTACAGGAAATAATCGTTGCCAAATGGAAAAAAACCGTCGCAACTAGAAAACAAGTCTCCGGGAATAACTCTACCAAATAACAAACTCTGTTGAATTTGTAAAAGATGTTGGCATAATTGTATTGTACTGGATTCGTTGATTCGATCCATTTTCAGATGCAACAACAGAAATCTTCTTTTTATTAAATATCCGTATTCAAACTAATTATTGTGGATTATTGATTTCGAAGAATTGATCTAATGTTCTATTAATTACTCACACGGTAAAAATTCATTATTGTATTTTCGAGCAGAGTAAATGATAAGTGCAGGAACATGCTGAGCAGAAATTCCCCGCAATTAACCGAGAAGTTGTCCTATATTATTGCCGTCAGTTATAAAAAAACTTGTATCGAGAAAAATATATTCAAAATTGTGTTCTAAATTGAATATTCAAAAATCTCATCTGAAAATTTCGTGTTTCAAAAGTATTCTTTCCAAAAAACGAAAGAAAAAAATCAATCGTTCCAAAGTTGTAAATCACAAGAAACCCTTATATATGTTTGGCCACGATGCTTCGATTGCGCGAGAGCTTTCTGCCCGAAGCCGCCTGGCGGATTTCTGTCGTACCACAAAAATGTCGTTTGGGATGCTCTATCGCTTTTGCTATGCATCTAAAAAATTACGCATAAAATTAGCAAACCCTGTTATATGTTGTGCTTATCTTGAATTTTAGTCCAATGCTTTAGAATTATTATTATTTATTCCGGGAGAAGGCAGATTTGTAATGAAACAAAAAATAATAATCTCGTGAGAGGGTTTATTTTGAGACGGGTAATGAAAAGATTCGTGACCGGCCGAGAGTAACGTTAGAGCTTGATGAGGCTGGTGTGCGAGGGAGATAGAGAGGAAATGAGAGATAGTACGAAACTCGAATGCTAAGGCGGTTGCTGTTTTGTTGGGCGTTTTCGCCGATGGAGAACGACGAAGATAACATCTCCAGACGGTCGTTCCTCCTCACTGAACTCAACGCGTTCAACATCATCGACGTTGGCAACTTTTCCCTTCTCTCTCTCTCTCTCTCTCTCTCTCTCTCTCTCTCTCTCTCTCTCTCTCTCTCTCTCTCTCTCTCTCTCTCTCTCTTTCCGTCTCTTTCCGTCTCTTGCCCTCTTTCTCCATCTCTCTTATTTTGCTCTCCAGCGTTTTATCAGCCAGCCTCCTCCGAGGTCCATGGCTCTCGGAAGATTAGTGCCTCCGCGTTACGCATATCTATCGTTCCCGGTGAGAAATAAAAATAGGAAAATAATTATTTTGCTACAATACACATTCTTCATAAAACTCCTCACCCATCAACTGAAAAATGTTTTAATTAACCATAATATAATGATGCACATAAAAATTATGACAATGACATGAAAATTAGAATTTCTAGTAAAAAACTGATTACCGAATAATTATTTAAGGTACTAGTCTACTTTAGAAGTCCAAAAAAAGCAAATTTTCAATTTTTTTTTGTTCCCGGTTCCTTCATCAGATCTGACTATAAAACTGTTATTACAACATTATTTCATCCTTCGAAAGTACAAAAAAAATTATTTTTTATTTCAATTAATTGAATAACTTGTAGAAAGCGCCAAAATCTAAAATGTCTTGTACCATGGCCGACAGTTAAACTCAGGATCGGCAAGTCCAAAACAAAAAAATAAAAAAGCATTTTAAAGAGGAAGGTTTCTCACAAAACAATTTATCATGGTTTCTCACAAAATAATTTATCATGGTTTCTCACAAAACAATTTTAATGAAAAATCGATTAAAAAATGGCGGATGTTTGAAATGAAAATGAATAATTTAATTTTTCACAATTTATTTCAAACATCCGCCATTTTTTTTAAAACGATTTTTCATTAACGCTGATAAACTGTTGTGTGAGAAACCTTCCTCTTTAAAATGCTCTTTAATTTTTGTTTTTTCAAACGTGCCAATCCTGAGATTAACTGTCGGCGCATGGGACAAGACATGTTCGACTTTGGCGCCTTCTATAAATTATTTAAAGAATCGAAATGAAAAATAAAGTTTTGTTTAGGACTTTCAAAGGATGAAACAATGTTGTAATAACAGTCTTATAGTCATATCTAATAAAGGAGCTGAGAAAAAATCTTAAAATTTTGCTTTTTTTGCCTTCTAAGGCCCGAATTTTGAATTCTCAAGATCTATCTTAAGATCAAACTTTCCATTGAACTCAAGTTAGAACTTAAGATCGAACTTAAGTTCCAATTTAAGATGAATTTCAAGTTTGAACTTAAGTAATTTAACTTAAGAACTTAAGTATCATTACAAGTTCAAACTTGAATTTGGTTTGAAGTTCGATATTAAGATCCATCTTCAGCTTGAACTTAAGTTCGATCAAACTTCTATTATCGCCTCCCTTGACCGTGTTTTTTTATATTAGTTGTCAAAATAATTAAGTTCGATGGAACTTAAGTTCTAGCTCAATATGGATCTTAAGATCAAAGTTCAAAACAAGTTTATGTTTTGAACTTAAGATCGATCTGAAGTTCGCACTACAGTTTGAACTTAAGTACGAACTTATAATGATACTCAAGTTCAAACTCAAGATTCATCTTAAATTGGAACTTAAGTTCGATCTTAAATTCCAACTTGAGTCCAATGGAAAGTTCGATCTTAAGTTTGATTTTAAGATAGATGTTAAGAACTTAAGATTCAGGCCTAAAGTAGACCTTTATTGATGATATAATTTTCATATTAAAGTGAACAGGATTTTCAGTTGGGGTTACTATAAAATTTAAGAGTGCCTCAAACTATAAATACAGTAAATATTTTTCAAAAAGACCATTTTTTTAATGGGTCAAAAAATATTAATTTTTCGCCAACAAAGATCTTTGGTGGGAGAGTTTTGAGTCGATCGTATGAAGAATAAAGAAAAAAAAATTATTCAAAAATGTGAATTATACAGACGAGCGTATCGCAACGTCACTCGTCTCTTTCTTCGAGTTTGCTGCTGCTGCTTTTGCGGTTATTATCGACCCATTTCTCGACGACTGCACCGAGCATACTGTTTCTATCCCTCGTTACATACTTACAACACGGATACGGTATATGTACCTCGATTTTCTACATACACACGATATAACACGTGTATACGGATGAAACAAGAATACAAGTATAAAGTGACGTATAAATTTTTTTTTATAAATATGTCGATTGATGAGAAACAAAAGGTCCTAAACCTCACGAACATTGGTAGGTTGCGTCGTACGATTAGAGTCCTTTTGAATTTTCGTTATCGACATGCATGTCTTGTGAACCTCGAAGTATAAAACTTACCGCTTTCCCGTGTACAGTACAGGAGTCGAGAAATTAAGGTTGATTAGAAGCAAATCACGTTTAATGAGAAAATTCTGAAAATTTGGTATGTCTTTCAATGAAGTATTTAAGAGGTCGTGTAAAAATTTCACGACGATTTGGAAGCTCGTTATCGAATAATTGAGATTAACAAATTAAAAAAAATTAAATGTAGTCTTATGGAAACTGACATAACTTTGCGATAAGTTTTTTTTTTTGCCCCCTCAATTTTTTAATATCCACAATATGCTGGGAGTAACGGAAAGAAAACGAAATGTATTGATAAATATTTTTTTTATTTGTTTAAAAAATTGTTTTTAACAAAACGAGCTTCCTAATCGTCGTGAAATTTTTACACGACCTCTCAAATACCTCATGCAAAAACATACTAAATTTTCAAATTTTTCTCATTATTTTTTATTTTAATCGTTAAGGAGGTTGAAGTAATGATGATAGAATTCTGAAAATTGGGTATGTTCTTACACGAAGTATTCAAGAGGTCGTGTAAAAATTTCACTACGATTGAGAAGCTATTTATTGAACAATTAACATTCAAAGGTTTCATAGTTTCTAAACAACCTTAAGGATGTTGGGTCCCTATGAAATTTTTTAACGTTAATTGTTCAATAAATGGCTTCTTAATCATCGTGAAATTTTTACACGACCTCCTGAATACTTCATGTAAAAACATATTAAATTTTCACAATTCTGTCATCATTACTTCAACCTCCTTAAGGGTTAAAATGAAAAATGATGAGAAAATTCTGAAAATTTGGTATGTTTTTGTATGAAGTATTTAAGAGGTCGTGTAAAAATTTCACGACGATTAGGAAGCTCGTTATTAAAATATTAACATTTTGTTAAGAACAATTTTTTAAACAAATAAAAAACATATTTATCAATAAACTTCGTTTTGTTTCCGTTGCTTTCAATATAGTGTAGATATTGAAAAATTGAGTGGTCAAAAAAAAACTTATCTCAAATTTATATCAGTTTCCATAAGACTACATTTAATTTAATTCAATTTGTTAATGTTAATTGTTCGATAACGAGTTTCGTAATCGTCGTGAAATTTTTACACGACCTCTTAAATAATTCATTCAAAAACATACCAAATTTTCAGAATTTTCTCATCATTTGCGGTTTGGGACTCAACATCCTTAAGGGGTCACACCATTCTAGGATTTTGGAAAAAACATTTTTTTTTTTGGCTTAAACAATACTTTAGAGTCATAAAAACAATATCCAGTCGGTCCTTTAGTAAAAAAAAATTGTAAACGGTTCAATTCTCGATTTCACCGCAGCACCTCGAGGGGGCCCGATCAAACCTTTAAGGGGTGATAGGCAATCAAGATTTTCAAAAAAAAAAGATTTTTTAATTTAATTTTCGTAATGTACATATATTGAAATATATCCACAGAAAATTTCAGGTCAATCCGACAAATATTTTCGAAGTTATAGGCATATAAACCCGTGGTTACTATGTGTAAAGTGCTTTAGAAACATTGAACGCGTTTATCTCAAAACTGTGTTTTTAAAATCGGTGAGCAAGATTTCTCAAAAACGGCATAACCGATTAATCTCAAATTTTTACGAAGCTCTATAAATATATTTTTTAGTAATTAATGAAAGGTTTTTCTTACCGATAACTATTTTCCATTTTATAAACAATTTGAGGCGAAAATTTGCATTAAAAATCGAAATTTTCTTTTGAGAAGCCGCCATTTTGTAGAAAAAAAATATTTCACTTATTCCTCCGATTAAATACTAGATTAGACCTTATATTAACGAAATCTTTTTTGTTTTTCTATTTTGGATTATCCAATCTAGAAATATTGTGCTCACCGCAAGCTGCCTTTTTTGAGAGGACTTCCCGGAGATCGGCTACAGCGAATTCAAGGATAATTATTTTTTTTAAAGAAAAATTTCAAAATAAAGTTAAAAGTTGCAAAAATATGTATATAAATTTTTACGTCAATAAACTAAAATGTCTTTCCAGAAAAAAATCTTGAAAAATCGCTTTTTTTGGCCGCCTGGCTGCGTATAACTCGTTAAACGCGTTTTTCTCGTAACCACTTTTTCAAACTGGGAGGACAGATTACTCGAACACCTGTTTTTTAATTTGATGCAACATTTTTTTATGAACAATTTACGGCGTATTTTTTGGCAAAAAAATCGACTTATCTTTTGAAAAGTGCACCATTTCTAAAAAACTTGATTTTTGAAAGAAGCCTACATACTTTCATAGCTAATAGTTTATAAACAAAATTTAATTATAAAATTTTTATTTCTTTGTTCCAGGTCTCATACTTTACTAGAAATTTTTCCTCCCGTCACGAAATTTTTAAAAAAGGTAATTCAAAGATCGACTTGGTTACCGCCATTTTGTACCGTAATGATAACAAAAGTAAATTTGTTTTGTACTTCAATCTGTGTCAAATAAACCCTCAGAAAAAAAATCCTATTCTTTTGCATGCTCACGAAATAAACTGTCAAAGTTGGACCTTTTTTTCGACCGCTAGAGTGAGGTTTAACCCTCTTAAGAGGGTTGAAGTGTTTAACGTTCTATTGAGTAATGAGTTATCCATTTTGAAAATTGATTCTGAAAATATTTTATGAATTAATCATTGATCATAAGGAGATATATTTATTGGAATATATTGTCGAAATAATCCACAGTTTTACTACCAGAGTCGTAAAAATAATTATAAGAAAAGAATGTATTATCTATTTTCACAAAAAATAGTATAAAAAATTAACGTCCTCCGCTACTCATTATTCGAAAAATGGGTAAGGTCGCTCGTTCCATTTTCCATTTTATGAAATATAGTTAATGGAGCTCATTCTACTCTACTTTTTTCTCCAGAGAGTAATGAGACTATTATATTCGGAATTGTTGAAAAATAGGTTACCAGATCATTGCCATTTCTTTTCTCTGAAAAGTAGTAGTACAATTTTTTTTTTGAATCGATAATGTGACTCGTTTTCATTTTTTGTTTAAAAAAAAATCGTTCATGGCACCCATCTCCAACTTTTTCAAAAATTGAGAAATGTCAAAATTCCCAAGAGTTTATGAAGTTTTCGCATAATAGGTGAAGAATAAATTTTGACAATTTTGAACCAAGCTTATTTAAGGCTGGATGAAAATTTCTGCAATCTAAACTTGATATGTTGTTTTTTTGTAAAAATGGCTCATTTCTAATTCAAAAAGTATAAAACGCTATCAGAAAATCGTCAGGAAATTGTTTATAAAAAAGGAACTAGGCACTATAATGAAAAAATCCTACGTAGTGCTTTGGAGATTGTTATTTTGAATGTACAGTTGAAATTTCAAATGAATCGGTTGAAATTTGTTTGAGTTATGAGTTCGGCCGACTTGAAAAATGTAGTTCTGAGATGAACGAGTTTAAGGATGTTGAGTCCCAAATCGCAAATGATGAGAAAATTCTGAAAATTTGGTATGTTTTTGGATAAATTATTTAAGTGGTCGTGTAAAAATTTCACGACTATTGGGAAGCTCGTTATCGAACAATTAACATTAACAAATTAAATTAAATTAAATGTAGTCTTATCGAAACTGATATAACTTTGCGATAAGGTTTTTTTTTGACCTCTCAATTTTTTAATATCTACACTATATTGAAAGCAAAGGAAACAAAACGAAGTTTATTGATAAATATTTTTATTTATTCGTTTAAAAAATTGTTCTTAACAAAATGTTAATATTTTAATAACGAGCTTCCTATTCGTCGTTAAATTTTTACACGACCTCTTAAATACTTCATACAAAAACATACACCGAGAAAAAGGTTTGATAAAGTGAAAAAGATTTGGCTTGAATTAACTAAATCCGGCGGTTACGGATGGCGAACGAAAAGTGTAATTCAGTTAACTCAAAACGTGTATCAAAATGGAAACAAAAATTGCATTCCCATAAATACATATATCCTTGACCCAACAGAGTAGAGAATCCGTTCAATTGAAAATTACATTGTTTTGATTCTATATTTGGTAAAATGCACTCAATATACGATTGCATAACCAAATGGTCCAGTTGAATGAACAGTTTATATTTTCTATGAAATTCAGATGTTGTTCACTGGAAAAAAATGCATTCAATATAAAGCTAGAAAATTTAAATTGAATTAACAAAACATTTGATGACGTGCAATATTTTTTTGAGCTACGAGGGCTTTTACTTAACGAATTAATCGTGAGATTAAACAGTTGAGTGAAAATTTAACTTATTTATCCTTGCGCTCATAAAGAGCATGAGCGCCACCAAAATGCAATGGTGATCTCATTCAAATATGTAGTCTTCAGTCCATAGAACTGCGCGACCACAGAGCGCGGGTAATGTTCCATCAATTTAAAGTTAATCGAGGACTCCGATGCTGGTAATACACTGGTACTTATCGGTACTCAGTGGCTGTCTCGCTGGCGCGAGAGCGCGCGCCGTTCTTCTCCACCTGGCGGATCTCGGGCGAAGTGCCGAGATCGTGGTCGTTACTATACGTACTATCGACTAAATGTGTTGTGGCCGCATTGAAATATTTAGTCAAATTTATCAAACAATTTGATCGACGTGAAAGCATTTACTATTCTTTTTAACTGGATGAATAGCTCAAATTAAAACTAGATTTTGTTGACGAGACGAAACATAGAGTTAAAACAATTTTCTTTACTTCCAGTAAATGACTAGATATTCGATTGAATGAGAAAACAAGTTGTTGAATCAATCTCGTTTGAAATCATTTTGATCCAATGTTGTAATTGCGGTAAATGCAGTACACATTCGAAACAACGACACCAGTTTTATTATTTCAACAACGGGGTAATCAAATCAAATGTGACGATTGATTCAAACGAATTTTCCGTGATCGCAGCTGGGTAGTTCATATTACTAAACCTTTTTTTCGGTGTACCAAATTTTCAGAATTTTCTCATCATTTTTCATTTTAACCCTTAAGGAGGTTGAAGTAATGAAGATAGAATTCTGAAAATTTAATGTGTTTTTACATGAAGTATTCGGGAGGTCGTGTAAAAATTTCGCGACGATTAAGAAGTTATTTATTGAACAATTAACATTAACAGATTTCATAGGGACTCAACATCCTTCAAGTTTCTAGAAATCTGCGGATGAAGGGGGGTTGCACTGGAATACGAAAATCGAGTACTTAGGGATTTTTCACGCCCATAACCTTTTGGAATATAATTCTATACATATTAAGCTACCTTTTTAACAAAACAAAAAACCATTTTTCGAAGATCCTAGAGTGGCCTCTTAACTTCTCAGACCTCGTACTGTAAAGTATATATTTCGGAGACACCGCAATAACCGGCAAACCGCGAAATGCATCGACAACGAAACGATGAATAAATCGCGCCGTCGTTGTATCGAAGAACGGAGCGAGAAAAGGTTGCCCGATGAATATAATACTTGATACTTGTATGTATGCACAAGAGTAACAGGACGGGAATAGTGAACGAGAAACATATTACCCACACATATATACGTATATATTACAGCCCGAAGAAGATCCTTTTCCCGATGCTGGTGCGGCTCCCACTGTCTCTTGGGCTCAAGTCGAACTATCGAGAGTATTTGCGAAGAGGGCAGAGCAGAAACGAGGCCACGTTACATAGGCTCGTTTTCTGCTTGTCATTTAAATGTTATACGCGACTGTGTTGGGCACAACGCTGATTTCTTCAGTCGTATTTATTTACGAGATCCGGGACTTTAACAACTTTAGTATAAGATAGTTACTCCACGAGCTCAACTTCCTCCGGGACTCTAGCTACTCAAAGTTCTCCGGTAGTTTAGCTACTCCGCTAATATAAATGAGGTTCTCCGGGAGTTCAGTTCTGTAGACAAAGTCCCGGGACTTTGACTACTTTGGTACGTTAACTGTGGCAGTTCAGTGACTTCCGTGATTTCAGCTACTCCGGTGCTTTAATTCCACCGGTATTTTACTTCTCTCCGGACTTTTAGATATTTATCGAGACAATAGCTTTTCTGGGCTGCTGCCTACTCAGGTAACTGCAGCATTGGTTGTACTCTAGCTTCTCCGGGACTTTAGCTATACTCCGGGACTCTAACCATACTCAAGCTTTTTCGGTAGTTCAACTGCCTCCCGAACGCTGGCGAGGGAATTGCAGGTATCGCAGTGGTTTTAGTTACTTTAGAATTTTCCGGGACTTTAGCCATTTCGGGTTCTGACCATATACTCAAGCTTTTTCGGTAATTTAGTTGTCTCAGGAACTTTGGCGACTGAACTGAAGGTACTCGACCACTTTTGGACCCTTTGGGTAATTTAGGATTCTCCGGTACTTTAGCTGCTGCGTAACTTTAATGTCTCCGATACTTCAATTCTTCCGGCAATATAGCTACTTAGCTAGTACGGCTACGCCCATATTTCAGGTCATCCGGTATTTTAGCTAATTTAGTATTTTTGCTATTCCGACACCGCAGGTATTTTAGTGTGTTAATTCATTCGGGGCCTCAGCTATTTTGGTACCTTAAGCTAAGCTTGCCATTTGCTTGTTCCAAAGTTTAGGTACTCGTATTCTCAAATATGTCCGGGACTTTTGAACATAATCCGAAATCGTCTTGCACACGATGTTGGAAACGGCGAGACTTTTATATAATGTATATATATATATATACATATATATATATTTAAGGGATTGAGTCACTCTACAGACCAAAAAAGGGCATATTTCGTGATTTTTTTGCAGCGAAACCATAAAATAAATCGTCTTTACGAAAAAGGTGTCTCATTGTACATTTAATTGACTATACAACAATATTTTTTCATGGCGATATTTGTCAAAATGGCAATTGAGCAGCATTTATCCGATGAAGCCTTCATTTGTGAAAGGTCGACGGACGAACCAACAGCTCTTATAATTTTTTAGTTACGATGTACCAAAGTTTTTTCGATTATATACAAGAATAGCTACAGAAGTGTGCAGGATTTTTTTGATACGTTGTTTTTTATAAAAACGGCGCATTTCTAAATAAAAAAATATAAAATGCCATGAGAAAATCGTCAGGAAATTGTTTATAAAAAAGGAACGATGCAATATAATGAAAAAAATACTGCGTAGTGCTTTGGAGAACGTTATTTCGAATGTACAGTTGAAATTTCGAATGAATCGGTTGAAATTTGTTTGAGTTATAAGTTCGCCCGACTTGAAAAATGTAGTTCTACGATAATGGCGGTTAAGGTTTGCAGAAAGCTCGCTGCGGATGAAGAAGGGTTGCACTAGAATACGGAAATCGAGTACTTAGGGATTATTGACACACATAATCTTTTGGAATATAAATCTATACACTAAGGTACCTTTAAAAAAAATATATATATTTTTTAAATCCTAGAGTGGCCTAACCCCTTAAGAGTAGCAAGTGCAAGACGATTTTGTTCCTTTCTCTTGGTGTTACAATCCCTCACGGCGGTTATAATATACTCTCGCTACCAATCGGCGATTGTGTGTATGTAACGAGGAGAACGCCGAGGAAGTCTCACGACCACGACGAATCAGGCTCATATCTCGAGGGGAGAGAGAGAGAGAGAGACTCTTCTTCTCGGGTCGCATGGTTCTCTCGGTCGTTTCTTGGGGTACAACCGTGTATAATGTATATTCAGCTCGTGAAAGTGTCGAAGAAGTACGTAATCGTTGATTTTCTATATTTGTTCATGGCAGTCGTAGAAAATACGAATTGTAATGTAAATATAAATTTCAATGTAATTTTTATCGAGTCATCAAAGACCATAGAAATAGTCTGATTGAAAAAAATTATTCCACCATTAAAAATAGATTATATTTGTAGCATTGTACATGTAACTATATCCATGTAATTATCTAATTTCAGCCTAATTATCGTTATCGTATGAATATCAATCAATCAAAATTTCTCCCAGAAATGAATTTTAATTAATCAACAAAAGATTTAGAAAAATAAGCAAAACTCAAAAACTAATAAACTTTGAACACGTTCCAAATAAATTTTAAAAGTCGAATAAAAAACGTCAAAGAATTTCATAATTTGTGTATAATTACTTGCTATGTGAAACTGAGGAATTTGTTACAAAAACTTACTCAATGACTTTTCTAAACAATTTTGTTGAAATTTTTTGAAAAAAATGCCAATTTTTTTTTTTTTTTTGCAAAGTCTCGTTATTCGATTGATTTATGATATTTAAAAACAAATTTAGGTTCACATAGTAGGTTACATAAAAAGTGAGAAATTCTTTGCTTCGTTATTTCGAACAACAATCACACCAAATTTTTTTGCCGATGAACAACTGCAGGGGCAAGGCGTTTTAGTCATAACAAAAAATAGAAAATATTTTTTATTGCTTTTTCTTATATTGTAAAAAGAAAATCAATATTTTTGAATTCGAACAAATTATTATGTAAAAAATAAGATTTATAAAAATCAAGGAGAAAAATTGAATTATTTTAGCATCCTAATTAAGGTTTCCCCCTTAACGGGACAACGCTAAGTTTACGGAAAACATCTGGTGAATTCTCATTTCGAACGAGAGTGAATTTGCTCCATGCATAAAACATCTCGGTGTGAAATAGTTTTTTTTTCAAAAGTATGTGGGTAATTCCATGTCAAATCGACCACTTTTGAACCCGAACCCTTTCGATTTGGCTGAATTTTTTTTTCGTTTTTTACTCCATTAAAAAGAATTTTCAAGAAATTTTCAAATTTGTTTATCTAACCCAAAAAAAAACTTTTTTTTCGAATAACTATATAACTTCTTCAAAAATTGACGAATTGGAACGTTTTTTTTTCAAAATTTTTGTTTTCAAATGTAGTTTTCGAAAAAAATACGAAAAAATTTTGAGACATTAAAATCTATGAAATGTTTCACTTTTTCGAGAAAAATAATCTTTTTCTCGAAGTCCGGCATTTTTTTTTATTCCTTCAAAAAATACTTTGATCAATGCCGTGAAAAATGCGGCCCAAAATGGAGTGGGTCGACATTTCCTTCTATTTTTTTATTTTTCACTTTTTTGCAAAAAAATCAAAAATTTTCGCGGATTACCACTTTCGATTTTTCTTTTCTTCTCAATTTTTCAAACTCTGAGGTCCTGTATAAACTCTCAAAAATTTCCAGAGTGGTATTTTGTGAAAAAAGCCCTGCTGGGTTTTTTTTTTTTTTCAATCGATAAAAAAAATTGAAGGAAATGTCGGCCCACTCCATGTTAGGCGGCATTTTTTTCCGGAATTGATCAAAGTATTTTTTGAGTGGAAAAAAAATTTAAAATGTTGAATTTCGAGAAAAAGATGATTTTTTTTCAAAAAAAGTGAAAAAATTCATTTTAATATTTTAAAATTTTGTTGTATTTTTTCGGAAAGTAGGTACATTTAAAGACGAAAATTTTGAGAAAAAAAACGTCCCAATTAGTCAATTGTTGAAGAAGTTATAGCTATTTGAAAAAAAGCCTTTTTTGGGTTGGGTAAACAAATTTGAAAATTTCCTGAAAAATATTATTCATGGGGTGGAAAAGGAAAAAAAATGTCAGCCAAATCGAAAGGGGTCGGGTTCAAAAGTGGTCGATTTGACATGGAATGACCCGTATACATACCTACATTCGCGCTTTGATGCGGAAAATCTCACGTACCTATTGCATACTCGCAATTAAACACACATTTGTGGTCTCTTGATTCCACTCATAATTCAACTCCAATGCCAACGTATATTTAAGTCTCTCGGGAGAAGAGAGGGGGGGGGGGCGGGTGGGGAGGGGAGGGGGCGCTTGTAAAGAGCAGGGCTATTGTCTAATTGGATTTTAGAAATTCAATTATCCATTCGAGATGCTCGAGCACATTTTCATTATGTTCGAAATAATAGTCAAGATTACACACTGGCTGCTAATTGTTTCTTCAGGTGTTTCCGATGTTTCATCGGAGAAAAAAAAAAGAATTACTCCACGCTGAACTTGACATCTTTGATTCCGCGTCCTCTTGCCCTCTTTTCGATGATCTTTTTGCCCTCTTTTTTTTCCTTCGTTAACACTTCACACCCACGCTAACTCCTCCTGGTGTCGAATTTTCACAGTCAATATCGCGACGCCCCCCATTCGCGGTAACTCGATATCTGGGGAATTTTGTAATTTTTTTTTTTACCACGACGTCACGCGATCGCAGCCAAGCGCGATTGCATAATGGTCACAAAGACAACAATGATCAGCGGAATTTACGAATAAAAGAGGTGGCAATTTTTCGATCTGTTCTTTCGTGTTTTCGATTTTTTAAATTCTATTGACGACCCAGTTATTCCATCCGTTTCAATTTTTTAAGTTTACAATTACATATTGAGGAATTTGGGGTTCTTCATGCTGCTCCAATCAGTGCTAAATTTTGGGAATCCATTCTGGAATTATTTGCAAATTTTTATAAATCGTATTTTCATTTATTAATTTTTTTCCCAAAACAATCCGCAATTTTTGTCCGATTTCCGTAATTAAGAACTCATTTTTATTGTTTCAAAGATTTTCCAACAATTCACGTATTTTCAAGTATTTTTTAAGTATTCGAGTTTTTTTAAATCAGTAAGGTAAATGTCCCAATACCCGACCATCTAAGAGGCGACGAAAAAGTTAACTTGTTTTTCGCGCTCAAAAATAAACTATTTTTTATAACGACTATGACTATTGGAAAGCTTGAAGTCTCTAGTTTTCAAAACACAGGGTATAGTTGTTGCTACAATTAGTTGTTTATTCGTAATAATCGAAAATACTGAGAAATGTAAATGTACCAGTACCCGACAACCCATTTTTCTATACGACCCAATATCCGACCACACATTATGACCCCATAACCGACCACTCATTCCATGGTGGGGGGAGGGAAGGGGATGAATTGAGAGAAATGCGTCACTGCTCAGAGAATGTGTCACCGAAATTTTGAGGTTATGCACGAATAAAATACATGTTAGCGGATGTCCGGTTACTGGGTCTGAACATAGTCGCGAGCAAGTACCGATATCCGGACACATGGTCGGTTATGGGACGTTTACCTTAACTGTCAATGTAAAATTATACTGAGAAAAAAAATTGTTGAATGAACTAAATCTTTAGTCGCATACGCACGACTAAATATTTAGTTGTACAAACCCAATTTTTTTAGCCTGAATCATATTTTGGTCAACTGAAACGCAGAATTATTCAAGAAACTAATTATTTAGTTAGATCCAATAAATATTTAGTCATGCGTATGCAACTAAAGATTTAGTTCATTCAACAATTTTTTTTTCAGTGTACCAAGTCTTTTTTATGCAGCGAAAAGAGTCAAAAGGTTTTAATTTTCAAATGACAATTACGAACATTAACGTAAATGGTAAATTGATAGAGAATCTATGATATTGAAGACTGCATCGTTGGAATGCAACGGAAAGAGGTTTTTTTTTTAATTTATTTGCCTCAAGGATGCGTTCTAAAAATAAAAAACCAAACGTGTAGCTGAGTACACGTGACAGAAGTGAAACTTCATTATCGGTCCGTGTCCTTACAATTAGAACAACCATGAGGATTAGGAGTAGTGTATTTAATAGTCAGTATATTTAATAGTCAATGGATGTCATACTCAGTTTATTTTTTCAATTTGCGCCGCTGATTCGATAGGTACAGTTGTCAGTATTGACTTATGATTGCGAGAAAATAAATCGGTCCCTTCATGGAACAATTTTTTGCCATTGCTGTACATTCTCACCATAATAAGTCATATTGGCCTCTTTCTTTATTTTCTCTATTAGTTGCTAATAACCAATTATTTTACTAAAATAAGCGACAGTGTTTGAGGTTAAGGAGGTTCATCTGGTACCGAGTGAGTCAAAAGAAAAATGGCAATGCTTAACCTCAAAATAATCAGCATTTTCGAGACTAATTAATTTATTATTAATCTCACAAGTACCTAATCGATTTTATGAAGCTCTAAAAATATTCCTTAGATACTTTTTCATAATTTCTTTAATCTCCGTCAAAATCTGTATTGTAAAGATTGTGAATTTAATATTTATAGACGGAATCCCATAAGAGCTTATGTTATTTAGGAATTACATTTCTATTTATTTCTCACGAACAACATATCCTCGGGTCTTGAAATTTTAACAGATGACTTTTTAGATACTAATAACTATATTCTGATTTTTTTATCAACATATGTATTGAAAATCGTGTACCAGATGAACCTCCTTAAGCATTGTCAATGACTACGCTAGTCACCGCTTATTTTGAGGTTAAGCATTGCCATTTTTCTTTTGAGTCACTCGGTTCCAGATGGACCTCCTTAAGGGCAGGCTAAAGACCCTCTCTCTCGCTCTCACACGACCCCTATAGGCGCTCTCTCTCGCACTCGCAAGAGCGGAAAGGCGGGGGGAGGGTTGGATCCCAATAGCTATAGCTATTATCAGCGAGCATAGTATATGTTCGCTGCTATTATATAGCTACATAACTATGTACACTGCGACCTCGATAATCGGTACCTCGATCGTTGCAATTCCAGCGTAGTGGAAGAAGCGCCAAGCCAATCGCGTCAGGCCGCCGTTAGTCACCAGCGGCGCAGAGACGGTTCTGTGCAATGTGCGCAACCCCACTTCTTGCAAGAGCCGGTCCCGACGGATTCCGATTATCGAGGTCGCAGTGTATATAGATATAGAAGCTCTTCCATGTATATGCTGGTGTTGCGGTTTAAAGGGCTACTCATGAATTCGCACCCATCCAATAACTCTCCAACGCCGCTATAGAAGTTTCACTTCAAAAATCGTTGAAAATTTTTGTTTGTTTCCATTAAAAACCTGAAGCTCTAAATGCGCACTTTTATTGCGCATGTAAGGCCCCAGGTTCTTAAAGCGGTATTCTGCTCTATAGAGAAATACATTTTAAGCGTTTTGTGGAGCTCGATAAAAAAAAAACATATTTTTACCATTCTTGTTTTTAACAACATATTCGTTAATATTTTGACAATACATAAAAACAATTTTGAGAAAAAAAATAAAAATGAAATAAATTATGGGGTAGTAAAGTTGGAGGTAAAAAGAGGGGCGGTCATTCAATAGAAAATTAAAAAAAAGATTCTTAATCAGTAAGAATGTTGCGGAAGGCGTTTTTCGACGCTTTTTCATAGTTTTTAATTTTTTTACAATAGTAAAAATAATACTTTTGACACAATCGTAGTAGGGGCAATAGAGAGTTATATATTGAAGATTGGTGAAAAATTTCAAGTAAATCGGTTGAGTAGGACTCAAGATATCATGCCAGCCATGTTGAGAAAAGTAATTTTGAGAAAAACGTCTATAAGTCCGATTTACTCTGACGTAGTTGTTGCTCCGTCACTAAAATAGTTATAACTCCGTAAATTATTGAAATTAAGAAATGTTCTTTCGTGGATATATTCTTCAAGGTCTCAACTTTAAAAGTATGAAAAAAAAGAAATTGATTTGTTCAAAATTCTAGAGGAGAATACCGCCTTAAAAGTGTCCGAAAAAACGTTTTAACGATTTGTACCTTTGCGAACACATGCTTGAGGGAGATAGATTTAAAAATATGAACTCATTTTCATTGCACTTAACGTATGCAAACTTCTAGATCGTAAAACAGCTGGTACTGTACCAAATTAATCGCTGTGACGGTTTTTTTTGCAATTAAAGTCATATGTTGCAGGAAAAACAACCTCTCGTTATTGGCGATTAAAGTAAGGATCTTTGTAGAAAGGATTTCTCATATTTACAACTGATTTGACTATAGTGTGAAGCGCGTCAATTTTTTTCAACAAGAAAAAAATTTGACCTATACAGCGAATTGAAAAAAAAAATGTTGACCCAAACAGCGAATTGAAAAAACAATTCTTAAAAAACTTCAATTTTTTTATATTTTTTTCTCCGCGATCTTCGGCACAGATTTGAATGTAACTGAGCCCCACGGTTCTTAGACGGTGTGGGCAAATGCCTCGGGGGACAATGGAACGATTATGTGTGTGGTGAGAATGATTGTTTGAGAATTTTCGTCGGGTCTCGGTTAATCCTCGTGGAGGGGAATGAGGCGCAAAATGGACACCGCGGGGCAAAATGGGCACCCTCCAAAATCATCGAAAAACATTGAAAATTGGAAAATCTAAAAAATGAAGGAATTATTATTATGGGCGTAAATATTCAAAAATAAAGTTCCTACGCTGAAGCAGATCTAGATAATGGCAGTTTCATAAAAATTGCCTATCAAGAGCTCAACATTTTTTTAAAAAATGTCATTTTTACCGCATTAAAAAAAACAGCCCAACATAGTCTTATAGTATTATGGTAACCCAGTTTTACTAAAATATGTTTGATAATCCAAGGATAAAAGCAAAATGAATGTCAGGGGCATAAAGGGCCAAAACATTATTTTTTTAAAAAGATTTTTAAATAACACATCTACAACTGGAAATGTATTCCACAGAATATTCAGATATCTTGAATATTGAGGTGATGTGATACGCCTAGAAACAAAGAAAATTGTTTTTCAATGTTTTTTTCTTTTACTTTATTTCTGAAAAAAAAATTAGGGCGGTGCCTATTATGGCCTCGACAAACTTTTTTCGAGAAGGGCAATAAAATCGATAAAAACATTATTTTTATATGAAAAGCAACGAGTTTGTGCGATGCGTAGCGTCCTAGCTGCGTTACTATCTGCTTATGGTGTCCATTTTGCCCCACGTTTTCCAATACCTGCCTGAAAAATTAGTCTCATACGCGCGTTTTTAACGAGTGGGTTTTGTTCAACGGGATTATCTACAGTCTACGAAGACACTGGGTTTTCCCGCGCGATATGAATATGATTTTGCCAAACGAAGTTTTTCATCTCTTTTGATGTTATTAGGGCTTTAGGAAGTTTTATCTCACCTTCATGATAGAGGTTAAATTCTACAGATCATGTTGAAATTCTGTGATGAATTTCACAACGAAAAAACTTCAGGTAGGATGAATTTTCAAAATGTACAAACTTGATCATGAAAATACAAAAATTGCCAAACGACCTTCGGGTAGCCTTAAAATTTGTCATGCATGGTATTAACGCGAAAAATCCCTAGATTATACTAAATTGCAAGGAATTTTAGAATTAGATTTCCTTGTCGGGTTTTCACGGTCAATTTCGGACATTGATCCAACATTCCTCATGAAAATTGATCACCTAACGATCTATAAATAACCTCAAAATTCATCATAAGAGCTTTAGCACGAAAAGTCCCTAGATTGCATATAAAAATTGCTTGCAAAGAACTTTTGACCTAGAATTCTTTTTCACAATGTCAAAAATTGAGATGTTGAAGTTCGCATCGTCGCAATGCAACGAAGATACGTTTTCTGGGGAGGGCTCGATCCTACACAATTTTATCCTACACATGGAGATCCTACACAAGAAATGCTACACAAAATATCCTACACAAATTTTTGACCAGCATTTATTATCCTACACAAAATTAATGACCCCCCCCCCCCATAACATCCTACACAATTATTAAAACCAAAATTATAATCCTACACATATTTTCCTACACAATAATTGTTTCGAATAGCCTACACATAATTTCCTACACAATTATAAAAACACAGCAGCCGCATCTTACACATATTTTCCTACACAATTTTGATGCTACACAAAATATCCTACACACATTTTTTACCAGCATTTATTATCCTACACAAAGTTAATGACCCCCCCATAACATCCTACACAATTATTCAAATTAAAATTATAATCCTACACATTTTTTTCTACACAATTATTTTTTTCGAATAGCCTACACATAATTTCCTACACAATTAAAAAAACACAGCCGTCGCGTTCTACATATATTTTCCTACACAATTTTGGTCCTACATAAAGGTGATCCGACAAAAGAAATGCTACATAAAATATCCTACACAAAGTTTTGACCGGCATTGACTATGCTACACAAAGTTTTGACCAGCATTTATTATCCTACACAAAATTAAAGACCCCCCCATAACATCCTACACAATTATTCAAATCAAAATTATAATCCTACACATTTTTTCCTACACAATTATTTTTTCGAATAGCCTACACATAATTTCCTACACATTTTAATCTTATAATACAGATACATAATTTTCTACAGAACATGTTGTGTAAAATATCATGTGTAGGACAACAGCCTGTATTAAAAGATTCAATTGTGTAGGAAAATAGTCTACGTTATTATCGTTGTGCAGAATTTCATGCATAATACAACAGCCTGTATTGTAAGATTTAATCGTGTAGGAAAATAGTTTACGTTATAATCGTTGTGTAGGATATCATGTGTAGGACGACAGAAAAAAATAATTGTGTAGAAAAATATGTGTAGGATTATAAATTTGGTTTTAATAATTGTGTAGCATGTCATGGGAAGTCATTCATTTTTTGTAGGATAATAAATGCTGGTCAAAACTTTGGGCAGAATATTTTGAGTAGCACTTCTATTCTAGGATCACCTTTACGTAGAAGCAAAATTGTGTAGGAAAATATGTGTAGGATTATAATTTTGGTTTTAATAATCGTGTAGGATGTTATTGAGGGGGGGGCTCATTAATTTTGTGTAAGATAATAAATGCTGGTCAAAAATTTATGTAGAATATTTTGCGTAGCATTTCTTGTGTAGGATCAAAATTGTGTAGGACCGGACCCCACTAAGTTTTTTCAGTTCATTTTTAGTGAGATTTGAAATTTGCTTGTGCATTTAATATGCCAAATCCTTAATAAAAATCCACAAATACAAATTCTAAAAAAAAAATACATTTCAGCAACGTTTCTCTTTGAAAATTTTTCTTGAAAATAATTAATTTTATTTTTTTTTAAAACCATTTCCGTTGCATAAAAGCGATGCAAACTTCAAGCATCATAAATATCCATCATAAAAGTAATATAATGGCGGCACGATCGATCATGAAGATTCAAAATCCCTTTGAGTGTGTACATACCATTTTCAGGGTCTCTTCGGGTCTTAGCAGGTAGAACATGGATTGCAGATGCTGCTGTATATCGCATCCCGCTGCCGAGACGCGACGTGATGGTCGTGCTCTCTCATTCGGTGGAAGAACCAGAGCCGCTCCTTTCCCCGCGAAATAGCACTCGCTCAAACTGAAAATCAAAACGAAATTCGAAAATGAAATCAAATAAGACAAACGTATCCCAAAATCGAGCATCGTTGTTCATGAGAATTATGGGATGTATTTATCTACATCATTATAAATTCTAATATACCATTTCATAAAAACCCTGAAAATTGGACATTTGCACATTGTCCATCTTGGACAATGGATCCTGGACTGGACATCTTTGTCCATAGTTCACACAGCTTCCTTTATCAGAAAGGATGGCGATCAAATTTGGCTTCCTCATAAAGGAAGCTTTGGTAACAATCGAAAAACATGAGTAATCAACGTGCACATTTGCCAAATTCTTCCAAATTTACTTCTTGCCAAATTTGATTTTTACCAAATTCAATAGCGAATAACCTTGATCACTGTTTTGAATGTGTATAAAATTTCAGTACAATATCTCGCAAATAGTCGAAGTTAGAGTACGCTATTTAAAAAAAAAAAAATTTGATAAAATTTTCAACATTTGATCGATTTTCGCCAAATTCAATAACGAGCAACCTCGATAGCTATATTAGCTATGTGCAAAGTTTTAGTGCAATATCTTAAAAATTGCACAAGTCGGAGCGTTTATGCTATTTTTCAAAAAATTAAAAATATCATAAAATTTTAATCCCTGGATGGATTTTTGCCAAATTTAATCGCGAACAACCTTGATAGCTATACTAGTTCCGTACAAAGTTTCAGTGCAATATCTTGAAAATTGTGCAGGTTAGAGCGTTTACGCTATATTTCAAAAAATTCACAATCTCATAAAAATTTAATCTTTCGATCGATTTTTTCCAAATTCAATGCCAGCAACCTTAATAGCTGTACTAATTTTGTAGAAAGTTTGAGTGTAATATCTTGAAAATTGCAGAAGTTAGAGAGTTTACGCCATTTTTGCGTAAAAATGAAAAAAGTCGATAAAATCTGAACACCCGTTAGAATTAGGTAGACCCAATAGATACACACACACATCCATCCGGTTATTTTTTCCAAATATGATTTCTCGATGTTTTGGGACTTTTGAACAAATTAGTATAATAATCTCGAAAAAAAAAATTCACGAAAACAAAGCTTCCTTCGTGAGGAAGAAAAATTAAAGAATCATTTAATTTATTCAATTTACTTAGTCTTATTTTAATTAGTTTCTTTTATTTATTCAAATTGTTTACTTTATTATCGAACTATTAAATTTAATATAGAAATTACAATTTTCTTTCTTAATGTATGAAAAACGATTCCATTCGATTGGAAAAAAATCGTGTTTCGTAGATAAACGATGGACATTGAATGCACAACGAGTGGATATATCGACGACTACGATGCAGCACGTGGTTGCGAGATAACGGTGAGAGTAGCGTCACACACCACGAGTTTTCTCGTATTATCTCGTGAGTCATTGCATCTGGAACGACCTACAGTCACGAATGACTGCAACGATTCTCCGTGATTCAAGTATTTTTCCGATACTCCAAGGTTTGTTCAAAATTTCATGTACTTGAATTTCAGGAAGGTTCAACTGAACTAAAAAAAATCGACGAATTTGCTCGTTCACAGAACAATTGGGTTTTTGAAATAAAAAAAAATTATCTATTCTTTTAATGTATTTTAAAACTTTATTATAAATAATTTTGACAGACGACGCAAAAAATTTGAAAAAATTTGTTTTTCATTTAATTATAAACAATTTAAAAGTGATAAAATTTAAAAAATAATCACGTGACTCCAAACGCGCCATGATTGGTCGTCTTGTTTGTAACGTCATAATGTTAAGGCCCGGCTAAACTCCTACCCCCCGCCTTTCCGTTCTCGCGAGTGCGAGAGAGACAGAGCTAGAACTTTTAACTCATTTTTCTCGGAGATAGCTTGATAAAATAAAAAAAGAACAGTTGGGCCACCTGTGCACATTAATTACACAGCCGCCCCTACTCTTCTTTTTTTATTCCATTAAGCCATCTTCGAGAAAAATGGGTTAAACAAATTTTGAGGTTATGTTGACCTTTACACTCCCCGTAAAATAATTCCACGATAGTACACGGTCTTTTAGTGCAAAAAATTGTTTGTGACAACTAATTTTATCAAGTAAATAAATTTGATGGCGTTTCGGGATTTATTCGGTGCGCTACTTGAAACCATTGGTTTCGACGTTTCTCATGTTGTGCTCCCCCCCACCTTTCCGCTCTTGTGAGTGCGAGAGAGAGCGCCTATAGGGGTCCTGTGAGAGCGAGAGAGAGAGGGTCCTTAGCCTGGCTTTAAAAACATTTTTTGGGGAGTTGTTTTTGTATTATTCGTACACAATGATACGAAACAAGCACGATAACTTTTAAGATTTGACATTTCTAATAAATTTATATATATATTAGGGCGATTTTTTTTTTCAACTTTTTTTATTTTTTTCCCTCCCCACCTAAAATGTTGTTGCATATGTCTGAAAGAAACTACCCTGAAAGTTACAGCCCTTAATATTAATATTAAGTACTCGCCCTTCGCGTGAAAAGATTTCCCATCTAAAATACACGTAAATAAAAAACTTTTTTCTTCAAATTGCTATAACTCCGCGGCATTTTATGCTATCATATTGTCCTTGGTCGCAATTTATGCAGAATTGAACGATCTTCAAAAGTGTCCTGAGCAGCGTAAGTGTAATTTACACTGGTGAGATGGTACGAGTCACTAAAGTTGATTTTGACCCACACTTCTCGTTTTTTGCTGTTATTTTCGAAATTATCAACGTTATCGAAAAATTGCAAAGGAAAGTTTTGTTGGAAATTTAATTTCCTACAGAAAAGGTCCTTTAGACCTACTTGCGAAAATTGATATTTCTTGAGATATTGGACCTTAACTTGGTTTTGGTATACAATTTTTATGGTTTATTGAACCAAAAGTTTCAATTTTTTGATATTCTATATCATATCACCATATCACATATCATATCACCAGTGGCGAAATGATATGGAATATCGACAATTAAGAACTTTTGGTTCGATAAACCGTAAAAATTTTATACCGCAAATAAATTAAGGTTCAATATCTCAAAAAATATCAATTTTCTCAAGTAGGTCTAAAGGACCTTTTTTGTAGGAAATTAAATTTCCAACAAAATTTTCCTTTGCAATTTTTCGATAACGCTGATCATTTCAAAAATAACAGCAAAAAAACGAGAAGTGTGGGTTAAAATCAACTTTAGTGACTCGTACCATCTCACCAGTGTAAATTACACTTATGCTGCTCAGGACACTTTTGAAGAACGTTCAATTCTGCGTAAGTTGCGACCAAGGACAATATAATAGCATAAAATGCCGTGGAGTTATAGCAATTGGAAGAAAAAAGTTTTTTATTTACGTGTATTTTAGATGGGAAATCTTTTCACGCGAAGGGCGAGTACTTAATATTAATATTAAGGGCTGTAACTTTCAGGGTAGTTTCTTTTAGACATATGCAACAGCATTTTAGGTGGGGAGGGATGAAAATTAAAAAAAGTCGAAAAAAAATCGCCCTAATATATATATATATGGACGATAATAACAAGATTTAATTGATGAAACGTTGAAACGCCGTATCAACTGTATGTAATGATGGAGTAGACATAAACATTATGACGTCACTCGCGCTCGGGTCGGCTCGGAAACTGTCGGCACGTTTTCGGTACCGAGTTCAAAAATTTATTTTCAACTTGTTATAACTTTTTAATTACAAAAAAAAAATAGTTTTATTATAAAACTTATATATGATCTTTCGATTTATGGCAAAAAAAATTTGTTCAAAAACCCAATTGCTATCCCCTTCTAATACTCGATGAAACAAATTTTTTTCAAATAATGAATTGAATGTTCAAAAATGGTTACAGTTTTTTTCAATGTGGAAAAAAACTTTGGGGAAAAATAAATGAAGAACTTGAATGAAATCTCGAATTTACTTCCTCACGAGGAAAAATCTGTTTCAATAGTGTGTTTTAATCATAAATAGAAAAGAAAATGTTTGCACGTATCCTGTTGGGTTTGAAAAAAATCCCTTTTCCGGGATTTCCGGAAAAGTTTCTTTATCTTTCCTAATTCAGCATCCATCGAGGTAAATTTTTTTTACAAATGCTTTGTAACAAAAATAGTTGGCATCGAAATGAAAATAATAACTTGAGGGGTTCAACAGAGAGTGATAAAAATAGTGTGCATTGCATTTTGGAAGAATAGTTGAAGGAACTTACATTTTATGAGACGCAAGAATTTTCAAAAAAATACATGTGAACGATGTAAATTTTGAATTTTTCTCTCTACATTTTACCTTTTTTCTTACATGGTTACTAATTCACTTCATATTGAATTAGAAATCGCTCAATGGGTGCGTTAAAAAACAAATTTTGTTGAATTTTTGAAAAAATTCCTGTAAACGCTGTAACGATCTTGAGTGTGAAGCTATCAAGCTTCGATTTTTCCGACGAATGGCCCAGATCGATGGTAAGGATAATTGGTATCAAATTTGGCGAGCATCGCTGTAGATACTCAGTTGATATAAAATTGCGAAAATTCCAAAAAATTGTAAACGTGATTCTGTAGTCGATTATTGAATTATTGATATATTGAAATGATAAAGTTGATTGGTGTGAAAATCAGAAATAATCGGTTACGGGGTTTGAACGTAATAAAATATGAACATTTTAGAACGATGAAATCATGCAATTGCAATTAGCAAATTATAACGTCACGATTTTTTATTAGTAACAAAGCTTCCGTCGTAAAGTAGAATCAAGAAAATTGCTCGTGGTAGAATCATTCCAGATAATCAATAAATTTCGAGGGAGCAGCGTGCAAAATCAAATCTGCACGATTTTTTCTTTTTAATCAGCAAAAGGTAGACAAAAATAATTGAACCTTTTTTACTTATATATCTAAAAAGAGCGGAGGCAGCAAAAAGGCAGCTTGATGAAATAGCCTCAGCGGACGAGAGGTTTATCGATTTTTCGTCTACCCTTCCTCACCCTCAACCCCAATAAACGCGTTATACCCTTCGTTTTTCAACCCTCGTAATTCCTGTCTCTGATAGATTCCAATCTCAAGGGGTGAGATGTAAAATTGCGTCGTCTGGTGTTACCGAGCAAATTAATTGATTTAAAAAAAAAAACGGTGCATGCGAGAAATTCTACGACTCTATTTCCTCTTTGTTTCACGAGAAAACGAACGGGAAAGCACATTTTGCGGCAATGTTATGTCCCACCGTCCCTAGGCAACGATCTGGCCAATACAAGACAGTGATTGGCCACACCGAGACACTGATTGGCCGGAGAAATTCGCTGTTGGACGAGGATCGAAATCACAAGATTTTCGTATGATAGAAAAATTCGAGGAATTTATTTTAGGAAAAATAATCCCGATAGTCGAGACAAAAATATTTTCTTAAGCCCGGAAATATAACGAGAACATTTTTGTAATCAGTCATCAATTTAGAAATATTGATTATACTGACGGACTTATCTTATTGAAATTATTACAATTTCGTAGCGATTTTTGGGAGAATTTTGAAATTTGATAAAATCCCAAAGATTTCAATCAGATAAACGAAAATACGATAGAATTATCAGGTCGCATCATTCACTGCAACATCTTGTGATCTCGGACGGCCAATCACTGTGCTAACCGCAATTCCCCGGGGTCTTTGCCCTCGGGCATTCCCGCAGGAATCGTACGCATCACCCTGAGAACAATTTGGATCAGTTGAAGAGAGAAAACTGACAGGCTGAATAGAAGTAACCCCAAGTCGATGAGTATAGAAAGTAAAACACTGACTAATCGTGCTGGTTAAGGATGTTGAGTCCCAAATCGCAAATGATGAGAAAATTCTGAAAATTTGGTATGTTTTTGGATGAATTATTCAAGAGGTCGTGTAAAAATTTCCCGACGATTACGAAGCTCGTTATCGAACAATTAACATTAACAAATTAAATTAAATTAAATGTAGTCTCATGGAAACTGATATAACTTTGCGATAAGTTTTTTTTTACCTCTCAATTTTTTAATATCTACACTATATTGAAAGCAAAGGAAATTGATAAATATTTTTTTTAATTTGTTTAAAAAATTATTCTTACCAAAATGTTAATATTTTAATAACGAGCTTCCTAATCGTCGTGAAATTTTTAGACGGCCTCTTAAGGGGTCACCCTAATTGCAATTTTCAAAAAATCGATTTTTTTTATTCCATTTTTCGAAAGTATAGATATTTGAAAGTATCATATTAAATTTTTGTAAAGATCCGAGCAGTCTAAGTGTACTTTTGAGGGACTTTTTACTTAGTTACCTGAGCGCGCTAATAGTGACCGTTCGGAGTTTGATCGCGTTTTTCTCGAAATGACATTTATGTACGGCTTGTTGAAAAAATCTCGGAAACCACTGCATCAATCCTTACCAAATTTTTACCACATATTGTTTATGTCGACAGCTATGTCGCATATCATACGATTTTTGAAATTTGAAGTTTAACTTGGTTTAAATAAAAAAAAACTGATAAAAAAAGGTGATTTTTCGTTACTTTTCGATATATAGCCGCCATTTTGCCAATCGTATGATATGCGACATAGTCATGACCTTACTGAATCTAAAACCTTTTTTTTTTTTTTTCAGATAATCCACTCCGGAGATTCCGTCAACAGGGCGCACTCATCTTTTTTTTGGATATTTTTTTGGCCTGCATTTCCATATAATAAAAAACCGAAAAATAAATTAAAAATTTTTTTTTCATGCATTTCAAAATTATATTTATCAAGCCTCATACTTGTCATATTAATATTTCTAATTTAAAACAATGCAAAAAAATTCGTGAAAATAGGCATTTTTTTGCGTGTCTAATTAGGGTAGACCCCTTAAATACTTCATGCAAAAACATACCAAATTTTCAGAATTTTCTCATCATTTTTCACCTCAACCCTTAAGGAGGTTGAAGGAATGACGATAGAATTCTGAAAATTTAGTATGTTTTTACTTGAAGTATTCAGGAGGTCGTGTAAAAATTTCACGACGATTAAGAAGCTATTTATTGAACAATTAACATTAAAAGACATTCATAGGGACTCAACATCCTTAAAAGGGCGAGGAGAGACCTTTGAGAACGAGGAATGCGGTACAACCGGACTGCATTAGTCATGAAAGCTTGTTAATCTCGGACAGAAGTAGGAACAGAGTTAAGGTGCATTGTGGGCAAATTTACGTTTTATGAAAACCAAGAATAGAGAAAAATTTGAATATAATCGACCGATTAGAAGTTGGGCTTGCGTGATTGGTCTTCCTTTAAGGGGGAAACCGATATAAATGCAAGAAGATGACGAGGAATTTCAGGATTTTTTTCCAACGCAACTGCAATCGTTTTTAACTTTGGAGACTATTTTATTGTACATTCGAAGACTTAAAAAACATTTTTTTAAATCATTCATCAGCAGCCTGCCACCAATCGTTGCTGAACGAATTTTACGAATTGCGGCAGCTGCAATTTTTTATTTTTCATCCGAAACAAAAAATCAGAAACTATTAACATTCTACATGAAAGTACGCTTGAATGAATATTGTAATAATGGCTGAACATTGTAATAATGGCGGCACTTAGAGAAAAAAACGAATTTTCACCGAACATTTTTTTACAAAAAATGATTGTTAAATTATTATTATTTTTTTTAAATTGAGGTTTATCGACGAGGGTTTGCAATTATGTGTTTAAAAATATTTGGTTGAAATGAATCGGATGAATAGTTTTTTTTTTATCGTTGCCGCAAATTACGAAAATGTAGTTTCGAGTAAATCGTTTCGGCAAAGAAAAATCAAAGTCTCTGGTACCTTAAAAATGTTTTTCCAGTCTTCGAATGTACAATAAAATAACCTTCAAAGTCGAAAACAATTGGTCCAGTAGTTCCGTTGGAAAAAGATCCCGATATTCCTCGTCATTTTCGACCATTTATATGGGTTTCCCCCCTTAAGAATGCAATATTCCCCTCTTCGTCATACAATAAAAACCCGAAAAGGTTCAGCAACATTTAGCCTGCCATAAACAAAAATTATCAATAATAATGTTGCCAAAAATTTATTAATAAATTGGTTAAATACATAATTATTTAACAATTTTTTAGTAAATTCTTTTTTTTTCTTAAACAAATCGAATGCGCTAATTTTTCTGAAGGCATGTGAATTTTTTCAGAATTGTCGCTCTATTTTGAAATACTATAAAAACATTCTGAAATACAAAGAAAAAATTGCCAATTTTGTATATATTTCGTTCAGAAAAATTAACGAATTTCATTTGTTTAAGAAAAAAAAAGAACTTATGGAAAAATTGTTGAATCGTTATTTGTGTCAACAATTTATTAATAATATTTGGGCACTATTATTATTCATATTTGTTGTTTATGGCATGACAAATGTTGCTAAATTTTTCAGATTTTTGTTGTACGACGAAGTACGGAAATTTCCATCGGACAAAATTTTTGGCCGAAACGGTAGGGGAAAAACATCCAACTTCGATTATTTTTATGGAAAGCATTTTTTCAAGCAATTTTTTCAATCGGAATCTCAGTTTGAATATTTTTTAGCTTTTGTTTGACAAATTAGAATTTTCAAGGGTAAATTTCAATCGATAATTCATAATGTGAAGAAAAATGTTGGCACTATTCGTGAATATGGGGAAATGTAGCCAGAGGCGATTTAAAGACCCGCTCTTTTCTCACTAGTGCATCCACATGGGAATTCCAACCAGCTGCATTCTTCGAGTGGAGGGAAAAATATTTGGGGGGTCGCGCTTTCTCTCTCTTTCTCTCTCGCAGGGTCTTTTTATTCGTAACCGGGCAGATAGCAGCTGCTATGCGAGTTAAAAGATTCCTTTCCACCGTATATTCCTCGTCAGCTGACGGCTACAATGCCCACAAGATGCTATTTTGTCGCGAAATGAGAGAAGCTTTTTTCTCTCTTTTTCTTTATTTTTACCGAGTTATTTTTGCGAACAAAATATTTTTTTAAAATTTAAGTTGTGTCCAGAATTTTTTTAAATTACATTGATATTTAAAAACGTAACATTTGAATAATACCGGCAGTTTTTTTGTCAAAAAAATATATAGTTAAATAATTAAGAAAACAATTGTCGAATTGATCTTTTTTGATTAAGAATGGATACGAATAATTTAAAATTCAAAAAACCAAATAAATTTTGTTAGTAGTTTATCCTGTGATCAATCAGACTTTCCAAAATATTAAATTACAACAAAATCGCGGGGATTCAGAGTGAGTCTTGATTTCGGCGATAAAATGAGAATTTTTCATTCATCTAATCGAAAATATACATCGGAATAAAAATCTTTCGATTGAATCCGAGATTTTTTTTATTATGATAGAGCCCAAGAAAAGATCGGCAATATTGATAAAAATAGTTAGTCCCCTTAAGACAGAAACCTGAATGAGAACCCTGCAAAGATGTAATTTTAGCGATTTTTTTCCTCCGCTACAAGAAAAGAAGGATAATATTAAATAAGAATAACATTAAATAAGAATATTGAAAAAAACAAAGAATTTCTTATTTTTAAATAATTGCTTTCGATGTAAACCTAAAAAAGTGTCTCCGTTCCGTATCGAGTAAAATAAATATTTTTCGTAAGGCGATATCTCCGAAACTAAGTAGTCGAAAATTCCCATTTTTTTTAAGTATGCCACAATAGTACTGAATACACGAGAGTTTTTATTTAAGTATGGTAAGTTCCGTTTCGCGTCAATAAAAAAAGATCTGAACAAAGTCCTATCCACTCACGTGTTAGGTATAGGGGGTATAGGCAACGTGTACAAAAAATCCGATTTTTAATTACAATTATCTTACAAACTAAGTAGTGGATTGATTAATTGGAATTGATTGTGTCTACACCATACTAAAATTTCAAGCGATTCCTAAGTTAGTCGAAAAACTCCAGAACTACCTTAAGGGCGGGGTAAAGTATTAATTTTTTTTTTTCATTTTTTTTTTTAATTTTTAAATGAATGCATAATACTCAAGAATATTGTGTTAAAATTTCAAGTCGATCGGAGTAAAATTGACGAAGTTATGAGTATTTGAGCGTCTATTACTCCATGCCGGGTTTTATACCTGGGCGGCAGCTGCGCGGCGTGCTATTGTTTTTTCATCATTTTGTTAATAACATTTTGGAATTATTATTATGCAAAATTAATCTTTTGAGTACCTTTAATATGCATGAATTTTCACAGATTTTTATGCAATCGAGAAGTGTTCTCAAACTTCTGTGCAATGAGCGCTAAGCGACCAAACTCTTCTGCGTTTTTCAAACCGTTTTTCTGAGACTTGTCATATTTGAAGTCCGTGTGCACGATAACTCAAAATCTACTGGACCAATCGCTTTGAAATTTTGCACAGTACTTCTTCACATAATTCACCAGGTATTGTCGAGAGCTTATTTGTTTTTTTTAATAATTACTAATTTGTCAACAACAAATTAGCCGATTTTTTAAAGCGAAAATCGGGTTTTTGGCTCCCAAGTGCTACGAAAAATCAAAAAATCGAAAAAAAAATCCTCCCGTCATTACCTCGAGAAACATCTCCTTTAACGAATGCATTTTGATTTTTTTGTTTCAGATGATTCTGTTGCGAGTTATGGTGCACACCGCAAACCAACTTTTTTTCGAGGCGTCTCCGAGGTTTAATTTTCACTCGCTCAATTTTGAATATTTTGCAATGCAAATTTAGGAGAATGTTGTTCAAATGTTACTTTATTATATGTAAATTTTTCAATAAACGAACACTATCCGTTACGCCAAAAAAAAATCTTAAAAACATGCCTTTTTTTCACCGAATTAACTTTACCCCGCCCTTAAGAGGTGGCTAAATGCCGACACGAACACCTCGAAATTGCCATCCAAACTTGCTCTTATACAAATGGATGGAATTGAATGAAATTTTAACAACATCATCAAAACGATGGCAGGAATGGAGCCTCACTAAAAATTTTTCCAAAAAACAAAAAAAAATTTACAGACTCATTTACCACCAAGAAACTGTAATTGAAAAACTTAAATTATTAAACTTTTACTGCATTTCGGGTAAAACCAAGAGTGAGGCTCCATGAAGAACGTCACGATACAAATACGAGACGTTTTCGACATTATTTTATCAAAATGACACGCCGTAAGTTTGGATGGCGCATCAAGAGATAAATATCGATAAATTGTAGTTTTATAGAAAAACGAAATGGCGAAATGTAGTTCACAGACGTGCGAGTGAGGGCAGCACCATGGATTCTGACGAGTAACCTATAATATTTAGGGGGCTCGAATGAGTTCGTTGGCATTAGCTGTAACGCATTTTAGCCTCTCAATTGACAATTAATTGTTAATTAATTTATCCCCCTCTTAATTGTCAAAATGTAATTAATTTTCATCCACGGTTGTCGGAGAAAGACTGGACCACAAAGATACGTCGATAATGTAGGGATTGAATAAAAATGGTATTTAGCTTCCTCTTAAGTATCATAAATTATACGAATTGTGAGGGAACATTGAAAAAAAAAGTTCGGATTTTCATTGAAAAAATATTGTTTAAAAAAGTTATTAAATTCAGTTGTTTAGATCAATCTCTTCAGTTCACATACAAGATAATGGAAAAAAAATCGTATTAGTTATTTTTTAGGTCCAAATAAAAATTAAACATACCACATTGTACGCTAATGAAAAACTTAAATATCGAGGCATTTCATAAACTTCAGAATATTAACCCTTATTTGTCTGTAAACTGGGTCTTTTAAGGCACAAGCCAAATTTTCAAACGGAATATCTCTGAAATTAGAAAAATTGTAAACAAAATTTGTTTACTATAAATGGTTAAATAAATGATTGGATAATGGAAAAAAATGTTATGAAAGTAATTGAGCATTTTTTCAGATTTTTTTGACTTTTTGTCTTAGAAAAAACATTAGCAGCACTTTAACGACCGAAAGTACAGGCGGAGGGTTAAGTATAAAAAAATCAACATTTTTGAGTTCGAAAAATGTCTCTCAATATCGAAATATGAGATGAAACGTCCCTATAATGGGACGAGTATTTAAATAATAACAGACTAATCAAATCAAATATTGAAACATTCAGATATTAATAAATTAATAAAATTAGATATTTAAATATTTAAATATTCATCTCATATAAGAGGTAAAAGAAAATACTAATCGCAAAAATTTATGCTTTTCTCAACATTGCAATTCAGCTTTCCCCTTTAATTTCTAACAAAAGGATTCGTGCAGGGGAGACAATTCCAAGGTCTGCATGAAAATGTTAAAATAGAGGAATAAAAGTCACGAGAAAAATGTCCCGTAGTCGTCAGAGCGTAGAATTTCATTACAAGCGAAAATTTTGTTTGACGAAACGCCTCAAATTCCCTCGAATAATTCGTGGCGTTGGAAAAATGAGGAAAAAAAATTGCTCATTATTATTCATTTATTCTTCGTGGCTCGTTGAGTGAGCTAAAGTGATGCGTGTATATATATATATATATATATATATATATATATATATATATATATATATATATATATATATATATTTTTTGACCAATCGACGATAGAGGGAATACGAATAAATGCTTTTTACCCCGAAGCCAATCGATTTCGCGAGCGGTTAAGTTCAACGCTGCGCTGGCTGTCGTTGGTGAACCAAGTCCGTCAGATGAAAATTACACTTTTGCATTGCGTTATTTCATCGTCGTTGCGCAAAACTTTGCTGGAGGGGAGGAACGGACCGAGTCGAGAGAGAAAAGGACCGATGTGGAGAGAAATAAAAAACGAAGATGGAGAGACCACTCGAGAGTGTGTCCCTGTACATTGCTGGCACGTGCTCTCACTCTCTCCTCCGCCACTTTATGTTCAACTCTCGCGCCTGATAGTGCTGACTGCACGCCACTGTTTGTCGGAATGACCCGTGTGTGTGCGTCTGTTTGTGTTGAGAAAATTTCATCGAGCGTGTGCACAGCCACAAATCAAACAGAATAGCCAAGAGGCGTATCCCTTGCATATATATCCATATATGTATATTTGAAATACGTGTATATATATATATATATGAGGCATTTCACGTCAAGTCAGCCACCCCATTTTTTGAAATCGCCGAAAATCGCATACAAATTTTTAGAAAGTAGTTCCAACTGTCAAGAAAATTTGTGATTTTTTTCAGATTTTTAAATTACATTTTTTAGCCGGAATAAAATACAAAAAATTTGTTTGTCCCATTTTGTAACGCGAAAATTATTCATCGAACAAAATAAAAAGTAGAATATAAAATTTAGGATTTTCAACGTGCTTTTCACTGAAATTTTTCACAAACTCCTCCGAAAGCTCTATATGCCATTTTCGGAGCAAATAATGTTTTGATATTTTTTTTCTCAGAATTGACATCTTCGATTCGTCTGTAGTTTTAACAGTTTTTTTACTTGATATATTTACAGACTATACAAAAATTGGCGTAGTGGAGAATCCATTAGTTCAAATGCATTTTTATTGATACAATCTATCATTATAGAGTGATTTAACGAAATAGTGTAGATATTGATATTTTATCATTATTAATTTCAGACAGGGAAAAATAATAAAATAATCTCGTTTTGATACTGCGAAGACGATTCCAGGAACAAAGTAGTATTATTGCTTCATTCCCAAAAATCATGCCCAAATCAAACTAAAAAGTACTCATTGGCCATAGAAAGGTCGGGGTATTCAAAGAGGGTTAATTAATTCTTTTTTTCAATCGAGAGACGTGAGTAGCCTTTGACTCAAATTTGAATAGACTTTATCGGTGTACATGGTACATCGGTCCATTGATAAAGTTTATTGAAATGTACAAAAAGATATTTAAAAAAATTAAAATGAAAAAGGTTATAAAAATTGAAAAAGTACAAAAAATAAACAAAAATGCGGGATTTGGAAAATATCTCCGGATCGTCTCAACCCTGTTGATGCACAGAGAAATTTGTGTATTCGTTTGGGATGAAAAACGCATGTGAAGGAATGGATTCTCCACTGAGCCATTTTTTTATAGTCTGTAAATATATCAAGTAAAAAACTGTTAGAACTACAGACAAATCGAAGATGTCAATCCCGAGAAAAAAAATATCAAAACATTATTTGCTCCGAAAATGGCATATAGAGCTTTTAGAGGAGTTCGTAAAAAATTTCAGTGAAAAGTACGTTGAAAACCCTAAATTTCATGTTGCACTTTTTTTTTCGTACGATGAATAATTTTCGAGTTACGAAATGGAACAAGAAAATTTTTTGTATTTTTTTCCGGCTAAAATATGTAATATAAAAATCTGAAAAAATCACGAATTTTCTTGATAGTTAGAGCTACTTTATAAAAATTTGTATGCGATTTTAGGTGGCTTCAAAAAATGGGGTGGCCGACTTGACGTGGAATGCCTCATATGGCTGTTTCTTTCGAATACCAAAATAACTCCGGATCTCCTAAGAGGTTCATCTGACTAATAGTAAGAAATTGACAAGCAGATATTGACTCAAAAAAATATGAATATCAGTATCTAAAAAGTTGACTTTAAAAATTTCAAGACCCAGGGAAAACTTTTTTGTGAGAAATGAATAAAAAACAGATTTCCCAAATTAACCCAGGAATTTATGCGTTTCAATGCTTTTTCCGCGTACGTACATTAAGGATGCTGTGCCCCTACCGTCCCAGCCAACAATTTTATCTTTTATGTTTTTATTTTTCTTTTATTTAAAAATTTTCCGTACTTCGGTGATACAATAGTAATCTGAAAAAATTTAGCATCATTTGGCATGGCATAAACAACAATTATCAATAATAATATTGCCCAAAAGTTATTAATAAATTGTTTAAACAAATAATTGTTCAACAATTTTTCGGTAAGTTCTTTTCTTTTCTCCATCAAATCAAATGGTACAAAATTGGCAATTTTTTGTTTGTATTTCAGAATGTTTTTTATAATATTTCAAAATAGAGAGAAAATTCTGACAAAATCCATATGCGTTCAGAAAAATTAACGCATTCGATTTGTTTAAGAAAAAAAAGAACTTACCGTAAAATGATAATTGTTGTTTATGGCATGCCAAATGTGGCTGAATTTGCTTTCAGATTTTTATTGTATCACGAAGTACGGAAATTTCAATCAGATAATATTTTTGGCTGGGACAGTAGAGGCAAAAAAATGACTAAAAATCATAGAATAAATTAGTTTGTCTCGAATAATGCATATACATTAGGGTGGTCCTTGTTTAGAGCTCGGACCATTTTTTTATCGGACCAGCCCCAAATCGACTCGAAATAATTCGAAAACATGACCCTAATTTTTAGATTTACCCGTATTAGAATTTTAGACGAATTGTCATTCGTCTAGTTTGGCCCGTGGGATCATGTGAATTTTTCCCTAGATAGCACCAATGAACAATAAAATCTTACAATTACATAGTTTTTTAAAAATGATTATACTTAGAATAAAATATATGCTGATAACATGACCGAAACACGTGTATTTCAAATGGGGAAATCTACCCTCTTTACGGCAGAAATTAGTCTAGATATAAGTCTGAAAAAATTAGGGTGTTGATTTTGAATTATTTGGAATCGATTTGAGGGGCGTCTTATAAAAAATTCGTCCGAGCTCTTAATAAGGACCACCCTAATATACATATCTGCACTTACTACAAATTATGCAGAAATGACTCGAAATTGTTAATCCAACGACTGAATCTGGTTGAAAGAAACATCGTGGCGAAATTGAATACAGACTAATGGCACATATACAAAATTGAATAATAATACATATATTTTTTGAATTATATGCAATTGTATTATATGATTTGAATTGCATAAAATGCAGCAACTGGAATTTTGAATTTAGAAATGTAACACTGAAGATTACAGCCTTTTTCTTTTGAAGCTTTGGAAGAGTGATAAATCACATGCAATATAGAAGCTATAATTTGAATGCAAGCAACTTGCTCGTAACTTGAAAATTAGATCAAGAATGTCGTACAGAGGGACAATTCTTTTGAAGTTATAATATGAAATTAGGCTTTCAAGCGAAATATCTCCGCAAAAAAAGATGTTTCGAAAATTTTTGTAAATTTAAATAAAATTTTATAAATTAGCAAAAATTGACAAGAAATATTGCAGCGTTTTTTTTTAATTTTGTAAATTTGTCAAAAAGTTCATATGTTCAAACATATTCGAAGTTCATATGTTTGAAAAAAAAACACCTCTCTAAAAATTTCAGGTTCATTTAAGATCAGTACAAGGTATTGTATTAAAAAAAAATGGAATAAAAAATGTAATGTTGATCGTGGATTTTCACGTTTTTTAAAATTCGAAATTCTCCAAATTCATCATTTTTCAAAAAAAAATTTTAGAATATTTTTTTTTGTAGCCCTAATTATACTCTTCACGATGAACCCAGAACGATTTTTTCGTAACTATAATAGTTTCCGACATATTTAAAAAATAAATTTGAAAAATTGAAGAAATTGTGAATTTTTGAATCTTCGAAAAAAAAAAGTTTAAATTTGTTTCCTTTGGTAGAACTTCGTTTTATGATAAAAGAAAACTTCTGACCAAATTTCATCGAAATTAAAAGGGGTCGATTTTACATGCAATGACCCATATTCATCGACAATATACAAAGTATTTTCGAGTTCTTTTAATTTTTTGTTAAAGTACGTCGGTTTTCTCGTGCAAAACTTCTTGTAAATGACATGTGTCTTTTTTTATTTAAAAAAGCTTAAAGATACTCGAAAAGACGATCCTCGAAGTGGAATTTTGAATGTAAAAAAAACTTCACGAGTTTGCTACGAAAAAATTTCCATTATTTTAGGCGGTTAGCTATTAATTGTAAGCGTTATTATGACCTCGTCTCGAGGACGAGTCTCACGTACGCGAAGAAAAACAAAAAGCAATAACGAAAAATAATTCGCACATGATGGAAGGTAAAGTGCAAGACTAGAAGATTCATGGATGTGCGGCGATCGCGGTGAGCCATTTTTGTGCGCAGAGAAAGCATTGAAAACTCGATCGAGCCGCGATCGCGGTAAAGTTTGTTCGTTCTTTTTTTTCCGCACCGGCCAGTCTCAAGGTGAATCGGAGAGTGTGCGCATAGCGGGTAGAAGCTCCGGGGCAAACGGGACGAGAAACGCGAACAAAGGGAAAGAGTATGAGAGAGAAAGAGAGAGAGAGAGAGAGAGAGAGAGAGAGAGAGAAACTTCGTATACGACCTTCTGAAGATCTCGATCTACCGTTTGGAGCTGTTATGTGTGGAAGAGTAAAACCAACCCAAGAAAGAGAGAGAGGGAGAGAGAGAGAGGCAGGATTCTTATAGCGAAAAGCGTAGAAGAATCGCGTTCCATTCCAGCTTCTTCGGGACAAGCGAGGAAAGAAGAGGAATAAAAAAAAGAACATTCACGAGAAGATATATACTCTTGGATAGTGAGAGAGAGAGAGAGAGGGGGGGGGAGAGAAAAAGAGAGAGAGAGAGAGAAGGAGCAACGTTACCGGTCCGGTTTTTCATTCCTCTACTTCTTATCCTTACAACTAGCACCTTCAATAATGGTGTTTTTTTTTTTCAAAAAAAAAATTCTTTTTTATTATTTTTCTAAGAGATAGACATTGCTCGGTTTTTCAGCAAGTCCAGCCGGGATAAACAAGAGGAAGGTCGTGGTGAAAGTCATACGGAGACTATTCGTTTGCACACTGGAGAACCGATGAAGAATGGGCAAATTGCTACATTTGCAAATATAATCGCGAAAAGAGAAAGGTAGAAGTTGAAACAGAATGAAGCGAATTTGAAAAATGGGGAATATTTGAAATTTGTATTGTTTCCGCATTTTTGTTCGTATCCTTAGCTAAACCTCATTCTGGGAGCGATTTTCTGATTATGTAAAAGTTTGCATAGTTGAGATACTAAACAAATTTTTTGTTTTCATTTTCAGACAGAATGAAATAAATTTGAAAAATGGAGAATATTTGAAATTTGTATCGTTTCCGCATTTTTGTTCGTATCCTTAGCTAAACCTCATTTTGGGAGCGATTTTCTGATTATGTAAAAGTTTGCATTGTTGAGATACTAAACAAATTTTTTGTTTTCATTTTCAGACAGAATGAAATAAATTTGAAAAATGGAGAATATTTGAAATTTGTATCGTTTCCGCATTTTTGTTCGTATCGTTAGCTAAACCTCATTTTGAGAGCGATTTTCTAATTATGTAAAAGTGTTGGCATTGTTGAGATACTAAACAAATTTTTTGTTTTCATTTTCAGACAGAATGAAATAAATTTTGCAAAATGGGGAATATTTGATATTTGTATTGTTTCCGCATTTTTGTTCGTATCGTCAGCTAAACCTCATTTTGAGAGCGATTTTCTGATTATGTAAAAGTTTGCATTGTTGAGAAACTAAACAAATTTTCAGTTCTTCTTGTGCTTTTTTTGAGTATTTAAGGCGTCAGGTGTTTAGTGGACGCTGCTAAAAAGATTTTTTATTTTTGTTTCTTCTAGAAATCTTGATTAGGGGGAATGAAGTTTATTTACAAAACAAAAACTATTTACGCTGCTTGCCAATGATGCAAACTTCGACATCATTTACTTTGTATTTATTTTATTTATTTATTTAGATTTTATTTATTATTTATTTAGATTTATCCTTCTAAAGAACAACTTTGGGACTTTGTTAACACTTTGGAAAATAGTTCTTGGAATATTTTTGAATTTTTTAAATTATTATTCACCAACTATTCGCAGGCTCTTCTAATTTTTCGTCAAATGAATACTTTTCATGATATTAAAGTTTGCATCGTTTAAATGGAACGGAAGGAGTTTATCTTTTAACAAAATTTATTTTTTCTAAAAAATTTTCAACATGTAAAATCGTTGAAATGTATTTTGGGGTCGTTATTGAGGACCTAGGATGGTAAATACGCGAGGGAAGTGTAAATTAGATTAAAAAATAATTTTACAAAATGTACTTTCGTTGTATTGCAACGATGCAAACTTCAACATTATTACTTTTGCAGATTTTTCGTTCAACTGAATGTTCGGAACTTCAAGTACATACATTTCCACTTTTTTTTAACTCAATCCCTCAAGAGATTTTTCCTAATGGATTATTAATGTTTTATTTTATTTTATTATTAAAAACTATAACCTGTCATACAAACATAACAGTGAATAGTTTTGATATTGGTTGGAAATAAAAGAACAAGATAACAAAAATGGCAAGTAGCGATATAGAGTAGCTTAGATGGTGCATCCAGTGATGCACTCTAATCTATTTATGTATTATCAATTATAATTCAGAAGGATTTTGACTTAGTTAATTTTTTTTTAAGGCAACACAACTCATTTGGTCGGACATCAGCACAGAGCAATAAATTTTGTTACATTCAGCGGTGAATAAAGAATAATTTTGCACATTAACACTATTTAATTATTTATTACGTTATTTTCAATTCGTAAAATGTAAATTCATTATATTAATTTGATGTAGGCTAATTAATAATATTACACCAAATTCACTCGTTTAGATCGCTGCGGTTGTCTCAAACGAGATTTGCGAAAGTATGGTAAATTTTCGCTATAAATTCTCACCGAGTCGTGAATTCGGTGAGTCACAATTCTGAAAGTTATCGGAATTTGCGAAACAGGTTTTTCGCGAGCAGCGAAATTGTGCATAACGAAAAATTATTGTGCCTCAAAGGTTGACGTCTCAGTGCTTCAAACGGTAATCGCATTCGTGAGATTTTATTTCATTGCTGTTGATCAATTTTGACTTACGATTTAGCTTATCGAATGATGTTGAAATTTGCATCGTTGCATCGCAGAGAAAATAAATTTTTTGAATTTATTTCTCGTGAGTTTTATACATTTAGCATCCCAAGTCTTGAATAAAGATTACAAAATAAGTTTCAACGATGTTTGACTTTCAACAAATTTTTGGAAGAATGGATTTTATTAAAAAACGAACCATTCACGTTGCATTCGAACGATACAAACTTAAAAATTATCTTATCGAACTGTTCCGCCTCATTTTGGAAATTCTTCCGGGCCACTTTTAAAAATTCTTCCGCCTCACTTTTGGAAATTCTGGGACGCTACTTTTGTAAGTATTTTAACCCCGCTTTTCGAAATTCACCCACCCCATTTGGCAAATGCTTTCACCCACCTTTAAAAATTCCGTGACTCTGCTTTTGTAAATATTTTTTATCTCACTTCTGGAAATTGTCGCACCCTATTTTGGAAATGTTTTCGCTCCACTTTTAGAAATAATTCCGCTCCACTTTTGAAAATTCCGTGACTTCGCTTTTGTAAATGCTTTGACCTCGCTTTTCAAAATTCTTCGGCTTCATTTTGAAAATTCTCCAATCCCACTTTTAGTAATTCTTTCACCAAACTTTTGGAAAAGGTTTAAACCTCGCTTTTCGAAAATTTTCCGCTCCATTTTGGAAATTCTTCCGCTTCATTTTTAGAAATTCTTCCATCCCACTTTTAGGAATTCTTCCACCCCACTTTAAAAAATGTTTCCACCAAACTTTTGGAAATGATTTGAGCTTGCTTTTCGAAATTCTTCCGCTCCATTTTGAAAATTCTTCCACTTCACTTTTAAAAATTCTTCCAGCTCACTTTAAGAAATGCTTCCATCCCACTGTAAACATTTTTTCCATAAAATTTTTGAAAATGCGTTGACTTCAATTTACGAAATTTTTCCGCTCCATTTTACAAATTGTTTCGTTTCATTTTCGAAATTCTTCCACCCCACTTTTCAAAATCCGTTTACCTCACTTTTATAAATGTTCCCACCAAGCTATTGGCATTGTTTTAACCTCGCTTTTTTAATTCTTCCTCTCCATTTTAGAAATTCTTTCACCCCACTTTTGAAAATTTCTAAAAAAAAAAAAATCGTCCAAAAAATCTAAATAAATTCTGAATTACCTTTATAAAATTTTTTCCATGATCCAATCATTTATTTAACCATTTAACCATTTATAAAAAATGATTTTGTTTTACAATTTTTCTAATTTCAGAGATATGCGATTTGAAAATTTGGCTTGTGCCTCAAAAGACCCAGTATACAAATGGAGAGTTAACACTCCGCGGTCACACTGGGTCGCTGATGTCCAGAACGAAATTTCACTTGGAGATTTCCCGAGAACGGAAAAAGGACCTGCCCCGCCCCCTAAAAAAATATAGGGAAGATCCTACACCCGTAGTTTGGCTGTCCTGTGCCAGTTATTGTATGAGCTACGAGCAAGTTTTAAGAGCGGACATAAAAGACCCAGCGTGGTCGGCGAGGTAGAGAAAACTGCTTTTAAGAAAATCATTTTTTTTTTCTATCTAGGATACTTCAGATAGTGTGCGGACGTATGTAAAGAAATATTTTAATTTTCTGATTTTTTCTACTCCAAAAAAGGCAAACAAAATTTTTTTTTTCATCAATCCAATTTTTTCCATGCTACTTATGATGTAGTAACTCTTTTTCAAATAAAAATAATATTTTTTGGTACAAAACATGATAATTGATTTGTTTTTAATAGAAATCTTCGATTTTCCTCTCCTTGATTTGAGAGCGGACACAAAAGACCCAGTGTGACCGGCGAGGTAGAGAAAACTGCTTTTAAGAAAATCGTTTTTTTCGATCCAGGACACGTCAGATAGTCGGACGTATGTAAAAAAATATTTTCATTTTCTGATTTTTTTTACTCCGAAAAAGGCAAACAAAATTTGTTTTCATTGATCCAATTTCTTCTGATGCAGTAACACTTTTTAAATAGAAATCTTCGATTTTCCTCGCCTTGAAATCGTTCATTTTCTGGGGACTGAATAATTATACTTTTTTCGTGACAACTGATCGCAACCCAGTTTTTCCTAAACATCGGGATGTCCATGATGATAATATCCATGGTAAATTTTTTTTTCTATTGCAATTTTTTTTTGTATTGACATTTAAGCCAAAATACTTTTTTCGGCCGTTTTTGCTCAGATAACTATTTACAGCGTAAAAAGCAACAACTTTTGGGCTTTAATAAACATTGATTTACATTCTACAAACATTGAGAAGTGGCCAGGATTTTTTTTAGATTTTTTGAAGCTTTTCAACCCGTTTAAAATTGTAGGCGGACATAGACGACCCAGTGTGACCGCGGAGGGTTAATAATAATACATACATATACATATATTGAGAAAAATATATACCTGATGTACTGAATATATCCGTGTCTGGCATCCTCGAGAAAGAGGAAACCAGTATTCCTCATCTCGATATTTTGAAATACCATCGAAGATGCCGGTTTGATGAAAAAAAAAAGAAAAAAAAATTGCTCCTATCGAGAAACGAAAGAACTAAACACTCGAGCGCTTTTTCTCCCCCACGTGGTCGCAAGGATCACTCTCGCGTATCACAATACGAGCACGAGGCTAAAAAGAAACGAAAAATATCGCGGAAATACGATTCTCACGTTGACTGACGAATCTCACTATTTTTTAACTCTCGCACAACGATAATTCTTCGCGACGCGAAGAAAAAAAAGAAAAACAATTTTGCAGCGTTGCGGCGTATTCCTCACGTTCCGTCTCGGCGATTATTCTCTCTCTCCCTCTCTCTTTCTTTCGACAACGCGTAATCGTGATACTCGCGGATAAGGCAAAGGCACGAATTCGACACGTTTTTTAAAATTTATTTTCAAATTCTTTTATCTCCCGATATTCTTTTCACTCCTTGCGAGGACGAATTTGTAATCAAATGATCAATCGTTTGGCGGCTTCGAGATATTCGCGGCTCGAAACGAGACGCCCGAAGCGTTTGGCGCGATTTCTTTCATCGTCGTGCGCGAAACGGCGTTGCTCCATCTTCTTGGATATATATATTTTTTTTTCAAATTTCAAAAATACGTTCGTGTTGGCCGCGAGTGTCGAGGCACGTGATTCTTCAACGCCTCGTGAGACTTTTCGTTTTTTTTATTTCGCGAATGGGAAAATGGATCGGTGGGGCACGCAGGGAAGGGAGAATAGCCGAACGCACGGTCACGTCCGTACCCTGCGGCCGTTCAGTCGCGACTGAAGCGCCGCTCGCCGCTCGCCGCGGTGAGCGGCTCGCGAAGTCTCGAGCCGCCGCGTGTTCGGTTGACGGAGAGAGAAACGAGCGAGCGAGAAAAAGAGTGAGAAAGAATCAGCCGAGCTCTTGGAGAAACAGGCTCCACCGGCTTTTGCCTCGTAGTCGTCGGCTCGTCGGTTCAGGAGGGCCGGCTTGTACGGAGAGTCCGGGAGATGCACACAACGTTAAAACGTTTTATACATCGGCGCAGGGCCGAGTTTTAGTATGCGAGTGGGCCCCGGAATCGCTCACGCCGAATTGCACTTGACTTTCCGAATATTCGGCTGAACGCAAAATTGAAACAGGGTAGCCACTAAGTCAAACGAAAAAAATACCCTGAAATTCCCCCGACATTTTCGAAAATTTCCCTCACGAATTTGTGAAAAAAGTGACAGGGTAGGAAAATTACATTTTCTATGAAAAAAAAAAAAAAAAAATGTTGACCCATAATTTTTTTTTTCAGCGGTGGGCAGAAAAAATAAATGTTCACCCATAAACTTTTTTTCTCAACTTGATATTTCGTATTTTCCCTGACAAATATTTAATTTCACTGACATTTCCGTGATTTCCCTGACTCAAAAAATTCCCTGACATTTCCAGGTTTTCCCTAATACTACTCTGAAATTTTGATAAAATCTTTCATTTTTGCTTAAACAATCCAATAAAAAATTTAAAGACCTTGCTAAACTTCAAACTGAGAGGACGTATTTCTTTATGTTTTTGTGAAATTCATTATCTATTAAAGATTGTCAATTAAATAAAGATTTACAAAAGTCTATGAAACATCAACGTCAAGGTTAAAAGAAAAAAAAGTATACGAAAATGTGCAACCGTGAGAAAAAGAGTAAAAAAAAAAATAGAAGTTAAAATATTTAAAACATGATTCGACGAAAAAAATAATCGAAAGTAAAAATGTACAAAATATCGTAAAACAATAGAAACTTATGTAATAGAAAAAAAGTCTGATTCGTTAAATATATTCATAATATTTTAAAGAATATATTAAAAAGTGCAAATGTGCAAAAGAATGTTTAGCCAGAATGAAAACTGCTTTATATTTGTTATTTTGTATTAAAAATAAATGAATCCAATTTAATCGTTTTCCATAGCAAAAATTTAATAAACACTCACGTAAAAATTTGGAAAGAACTTTTAATTAACCATTTTTTGTTTACGATTTTTAAAAACCGATTCTTCCGGGATCGATTCTTTGGATTCGATTTTTCATGAAAATCGATTTTCTTAAATCGATTCAGAATTGATTAGAGAATCGATTCTTTCCAAAGAATCGAACATCTCTATCGGATTTTATAAATAAATTTATAAAAAAAATTTATTAAAAAAAAAATACAAAAAACCCTGCAAATTGGACATTTGCAGATTGCTTCCTCATCTTTATCTATAGTTCACATAGCTTCCTTCATCACAAAGTGTCACGATAAAATTTAGCTTCCTCATAAAGGAAGCTTTGTTAACAATTGAAAAACATGAGTAATCAATGTGCAAATGTGCAAAATTCTTTCAAATTTGCTTCTTGCCAAATTTAATAGCGAACAACCTTCATCACTATTTTGATTGTGTGAAAAATTTCAGTACAATATCTCACAAATAGCCGAAGTTAGAGTATTTACGCTACTTAAAATCATTCGATCGATTTTCGCCAAATTGAATAACGAATAACTTTAATGACTATATAAGCTCTGTACAGAGTTTCAGGGCAATATCTTAAAAATTGCACAAGTTAGAGCGTTTACGCTACTTTTCAAAAAATAAAAAATTTCATTAAATTTTAATACCTTTAAAGATTTCCGCCAAATTCGATAGCCGGCAACCTTGATAGCTATACTAGTTTTGTACAAAGTTTTAGTGCAATATCTTCAAAATTGGGCAAATTAGAGCGCTTGCGCTATTTTCCAAAAAATTCAAAATTTCATCCATTTAAAAAATTACGGAAATTTTAGTGAAAAATCGCAATGTTTGCTTCAAACGCCACCAAAAATTTAAAAATTTAAAAAATAATAATTAGAGAACGTTAGGGGGAGAATTTTAATGATGTTATAACTAAATTCTATTGTCATTTTGACAGCGTTCTCGGAAAAGCATCGTCACCGGCTTATTTGTCGTTATTTTTCGATGAGAAAGTTGGAGAGTATTGTTGAAATAGTATTTCATAAGTACACAAGGTTTGAATAAATTTGCGTCATCCATGTGCCTAAAAAAAATTCGCAAAAAAGTGTTTTTTTTCTCTCAAACCCTTGCCCTGCCCTTAAATAACGCAGGAAAAGAAAAATTCGAACCTTGATATTTCATACCTCGACTTCAAATCAACAAAGGTCTACAAAAAAGGTCTTTTATGATTTTTCGAAAAACTCACTCTTTCAAAAGTTATTCAAAGTTCAAGTTAAATTTAGAATAAATTTCACTTTTTTTTTTAGTTTCCGGCAAAGTGTTAAAACTTATTACTAAATATCGTAAAATCTTTCTTGAACAAAAAATTTAAATTGCATCAACATAAATTACCTAATTTTTAAAGAAATTACCAACAGTAGTTCACACTTATTCAAATTCTAATATACGTATGAGGCATTCCACGTCAAGTTGCCATCCCATTTTTTGAAATCACAAAAAATTGCATACAAATTTTTATACAGTAGTTCTATCTGTCAAGAAAATTCGTAATTTTTTTCAGATTTTTATATTACATATTTTAGCCGGAAAAAAATACAAAAAAATTTCTTGTTCCATTTCGTAACTCGAAAATTATTCATCGTACGGAACAAAAAGTTCAACATGAAATTTAGGATTTTCAACTTACTTTTCACTGAAATTTTTTACGAACTCATCCAAAGGCTCTATATGCAATTTTCGGAGAAAATAATGTTTTGACATTTTTTTTCTCAGAATCGACACCTTCGATTTGTCTGTAGTTCAAACAGTTTTTTACTTGATATATTTACAAACTATAAAAAAATTGGCTTAGTGGAGAATCCATTACTTCCCATGCGTTTTTCATCCCAAATGAATACACAAATTTCTCCGTGCATTAATAGGGTTGAGACTATCCATAGATATTTTCCAAAGCCCGCATTTTTGTTTATTTTTTGTACTTTTTCAATTTTTTTAACCTTTTCTCATTTTTATTTTTTTAAATATCTTTTTGTACATTTTAATAAATTTTATCAATGGTGTACCCATGTACACCGATAAAGTCTATTCAAATTAGAGTCAAAGGCTACTCACGTCTCTCGAATGAAAAAAAGAATTAATTTACCCTCTATGGATACACCGACGTTTCTATAGCCAATGAGTACTTTTTTAGTTCGATTTGGGCATTATTATTGGGAATGAAGCAATGATACTGCTTTGTTCCTGGAATCGTCTTCGCAGTATCAAAACGAGATTATTTTATTATTTTTCCCTGTCTACGATTAATAATGATAAAATAATCAAAATCTACACTATTTCGTTAAATCACTCTATAGTGATAGATTGTATCAATAAACATGCATTTGAAATAATGGATTCTCCATTACGCCAATTTTTTTTAAGTCTGTAAATATATCAAGTAAAAAACTGTTAAAACTAACGACGAATCGAAGATGTCAATTCTGAGAAAAAAAATATCAAAACATTATTTGTTCCGAAAATGGCATATAGAGCTTTGGGAGGAGTTTGTAAAAAATTTCAGTGAAGAGCACGTTGAAAATCCTAAATTAAATGTTGTACTTTGTTTCGTACGATGAATAATTTTCGACTTACAAAATGGGACAAACAAATTTTTTGTATTTTTTTCCGGCTAAAAAATGTAATTTAAAATTCTGAAAAAAATCACAAATTTTCTTGATAGTTGGAATTACTTTCTAAAAATTTGAATGCGATTTTTGGCGACTTCAAAAAATGGGGTGGCTGACTTGACGTGGAATGCCTCATACATATATATTAGACGGTGAATAACTTTTGAAGGAGTGAGTTTATCGAAAAATCATAAGAGACGTTTTCTGTAGAGCGTTCAATTTCCTATAAGAATATGTATCGCACATTTCGGTAGATTGACTGGAAGCCGAGGTATAAAGTTTCAAAGTTGGAACATTTTTCTCCTGTGTAATTAAAATGGGAAATAGAAATATGCGATGAGAGACCGCTAAATATTAATATCAAGCGCTCTGTTTTTAACAGGCATCTTTTTTTCACCTCCCCGAAAGTATTTAATAGGAGATTTGGAAAAAAAAAGTCGCTTTCTTTGAATTAGTCTAATGTACATACATACACACACACTTCTTAAGTTCAAGTTTCAATATTCATCGGTGTGGATAGCATATTTTTCAATTCAGGTTATGCTAAAAAGTGGGACTTGCGAGATACCATAATATAGGCTAGAATGGTACATTCGAGGGGCTATTCATTCGTGAAATCATTGAACTACCTCGGTATGAAATCAGAATTGAAATCGAGTGAAATCACGTGAAATCACATAAATTCGCACGAAATCGACGTTACGAAAAAATCGTTGAAATCACTTGAAATCAGAATGAAACCGCTCCAAGATCGTTGAAATCAATGTGTAATCACTCGAAGTCACGAAATCACTGGAAATCACAAAATATACGTAGAGTGCGCAGAATTTCTTAAAATCGATTTTCACACACAACAAAGAAACGCGAGAAAACATGCCCTAACGCGTTTCGGATTATTTAGTATTCAGTGTCGTGGCGGGCAGCGTCGAGAGCTACCGAGAAGCAACAAAGTTGAAAAAAATAATAAACGGTGTGACCTCGGTGTATTCCGAGGTGGGTCTTTAGTCGAGTCGGTTTGTGCTTCGGCTTGTTCCGATTATGAGACTTGTGTCAAGCTTATTGCCGAGTTTATTGCTAAAAAATTATGACAAATTTAATCTAAAACTTTGTCCTGAAAGTCCCTTCGTCGTTGTAAAAGATAGACTCAACAATGAATTAGTAGTACGTTAGTCTTCGATTTGGGCTTTTTCATCGCAATTTGGCGAATTTAAGCAGTGACCGGTTGCACCCGTAGTAAAAAACTTCATTGAATCGCCAATGGCAACCAATGGTCCTCATACGACTCCATTGGACAATGAATAGGGACCCATTGAGATTTCCGCATTTTTCAATGGCGTATAGGAACGACCATTGATCAGTGAATGGATATCCATTGAAAAGTCACCATTGCCCAATGACGTCCATTGGACAGCAAATGCGGATGAACCGAATGATCACCATTACTCAATGATGCCCATTGGAAAGCAAATGCTGATGGACCAAGCGATCAGCATTGCCCAATGGTGTCCATTGGAAGGCAAATGCTGATGAACGAAATGATCAGCTTTACCCAATGATGTCCATTGGGAAGTAAATGTGGATGAACTGAATGATCAGCATTACCCAAAGATGTCCATTGGAAACCGCGTCAAGTTAGTTCCGAGACTTGGCGCGAGATGTCGCAGGACGGCAACCCGCTGAACTCCCATACGGATTATGCGAAGAGTATGCTTATCTAGACGAGTGTGAGCACGGAATATTAGCAGAAGTCGGTGTCCAAAAAATCCATGCAAGGAGTTCTTGCCGACTGATGCCCATGGGACCCCGTAGTAAAAAACTCCATTGAATCGCCAATGGCAACCAATGGTCCTCATACGACTCCATTGGACAATGAATGGGGACCCATTGAGATTTCCGCATTTGTCAATGGCGTACAGGGCTGACCATTGATCAGTGAATGGGTATCCATTGAACATCAAATGCGGATGAATCGAATGATCATCATTACTCAATGATGCTCATCGGAAAGCCAATGCGGATGAATCGAATGATCATCATTACTCAATGATGCTCATTGGAAAGCCAATGCGGATGTATCGAGCGATCAGCATTGCCCAATGGTGTCCATGGGAAGGTAAATGCTGATGAACGAAATGATCCGCTTTACCCAATGATGTCCATTGGAAAGTCAATGCGGATGCACTGAAAGATCAGCATTTCCCACAGATGTTCATTGGAACCCAAATGCGGCTAACGATGAAATGATCAGCATTGACCAAGGATACCCATTGAATAATAAGTAACTACGAATTATACAATGATCAACATTTATCAATAATGTCACTTCATCGACGACTGATCGAATGATGAGCAGCATTCGTTAACGATGTTGCAATCCATATTCGAGGTTCAATGCAGAACAATTGAACCCATCGATCGATGAGAATTTTTCCGAATGCGATATTTCTCAAACGGCGGTGAATTAATAAAATTAAGTAAGAGTAGATGTCGCTGATTCTCATATATGAACCAAATATTTTCTTCAATTGTAATAAATGCTGATGATTATATCGATGGCCAATCAGTTTAAAATATAATATAATAGTTTAAAATAAAATATAATATAATATATTTTTAAAAAAAATATTATATACTGCTCATCAAGTGCGCGTACGTTTGGGATAAATGATTTTTAAAACCGTTTATTTTTAACATATACACATAATTTTATCAGTCCCTCTCAACTCGATTTGTGAGAGGAGAAACGTATATACTTTCATTATCAATCGTCATCTGAATACACTTACAATCTATTTTCTCAATTCTGAGCTTCAATAATTTCTATTAAATGTAATATATATATATATGATTGCTATATGATTGCTATATATGATATATGATATAATTATTGGTCGTTATGCTAATATTAGCATTATGATTAACCTTACTTACTGATAACTTACTTGATTATTTAATGCGTAATTCCATGTATATATAGCAATCATATGAAAGAATCTCCATTGATGATCCCATTTATTCCCCATTGCCCACAAAAACCAATAGAGGTGAATATGGCGAATTCACTAGGGAGATTGTCTCCATTGAATCCCCATGGGATAATCCCCATTCCGTTTCAAATGGGGAATTTAATAACGAAAATGTCCTTAGAAAATTCGGCATTCATATCCATTGGTTTTGTGGGCAATGGGGAATGAGTGGCAAACAGCAATGGAGATTCTTTCGTATAGTAAAAACTCCATTCATCGCCATTGAAAAATCCCCATTCATTCCCCATTGCCAAAATAACCAATGGGGATGAATGCCGAATTGCCTAAGGGGATTGTCTCCATTGAATCCCCATTAGATAATCCCCATTCCGTTTCAAATGGGGAATTCAATGGCGAAAATCCCCTTAGGCAATTCGGCATTCATCTCCATTGGTTATTTTGGCAATGGGGAATGAATGGGGATTTTTCAATGGCGACGAATGGAGTTTTTTACTACGGGACAATCCCTATTCCCTTTGAAATGGGGAAGTCAATCCTCATTGGAAAATCCCTATTCGATTTCAAATGGGGAATTCAATGGCGAAAATGTCCTTGGGCAATTCGGCATTCATCTCCATTGGTTATTTTGGCAATGGGGAATGAATGGCGATTTTGCAATGGTGACGAATGGAGTTTTTTACTATATGAAAGAATCTCCACTGATTATCGCCATTCATTCCCCATTGCCTACAAAAACCAATGGAGATGAATGCCGAATTGCCTATGGGGATTTTCTTCATTGAATCCCCATAGGATAATTACCCCATTCCGTTTCAAATGGGGAAGTCAATCCTCATTGGAAAATCCTCATTCGATTTCAAATGGGGAATTCAATGGCGAAAATCTCCTTAGGCAATTTGGCATTCATCTCCGTTGGTTATTTTGGCAATGGAGAATGAATGAGGATTTTTCAATGGCGACGAATGGAGTTTTTTACTACAGGCAGCGCGTTAGAGAGTCAGAATTACATAGTTATATGAAAAAGAGTGATAACCGACACGACAAGTGTTTAAAAAAAATTAATGACGAGATTCACATTGGTGACTGGTGTTAATTTGAGAAATATGACAGTACAAAATGTTTTATAGGTTTAATTCTTAGTTTTGCATATTTAGAGGGTAAGACTAAAAAGAGTCAAGAGATACTCAAGCCAGTATGCGCGCGTAAATGATAATACCAAAGATATAGGTGTTCTTTGTGATTGGTATAATATCGTACCAAACTCGGCCCGTTTAGTGTATGTACCCATGGATGTACATTAGACTGGTCGTTAAAAATTAAATTTTTTGCGACGCCCCCTTAAAAGCTTCCGTTTGATGAAAAAATGCGAAGTAATTTTTTTTTTTAATTAAAAATAACACGTGCTGCGAGACGATTTAAGTTGATTTTTATCGAAGAACAATTTTTCTTTACAAACGGCTAGACCGATTTGAATGAAATTTTGACACGTTACAAAGGTATATAAAAGCTATTTTTATAAAAAATAACACCTCATAATCTTCATAATAACTAGTGAAAACAGTTAATTTTTTCGGTAACAATTTTTTTGTCTTCAGGATAACGTTTTGGCACGATTATGAAAATAATTTTTTTTTTGTGTGTTTTACTATCCCATATAATGTCTCCAAATTTCAAATTGATCGGAGAGGTACTTCATGTTTAAAACAATAAAAAAAAATTATATTAAAAATGGGTTTTTATTTTTTTTAAACATGACCTCTTCGATCAATTTGAAATTTGAAGACAATAAATGGAATAGTAAAACACGTCAAAAAGAATTATTTTCATAATTGTGCCAGCACGTTATCCTGGAGAAAAAATAATAATTTCTGAAAAAATTAGCTGTTTTTATTAGTTATTATGAAGATTATGAGCTGTTATTTTTTCTAAAAATAGCCTTTATATACCTTTGTAACGTGTCCAAATTTCATTCCAATCGGTCCAGCCGTTTGTAAAAAAAAATTGTTTTTCGATGAAAATAAACTTAGATCGTCTTGCGGCACGTGTTATTTTTAATTTAAAAAAAAAAAAAAATTACCTCGCGTTTTTTCATCAAACGGAAGCTTTTTAGGGGGCGTCGCAAAATATTTAATTTTTAACGACCAGTCTAATGTACATGGTTACATTAACATCAACCAATATAAAATAACCATTTCTCCACCTAACGTGTCCGAGGGTGGTCTTCATATTCATACAGCGCTTTATAAATAAATAAATAAATATTTTAATACTCAGATCTTTTTATTTAGACCTCTAACTGACCCCCAAATTCTAGCTGCCACCACTCGGCCCTGGTATGCTGCAAATTGATATTCTGCAAACTGATTATATCACAGGTTGATAACTGCAATGCGATAAATCGAGCGATAGGTAATAAATAATACCACTTTAAATGTCGCTGTGAACAGTTTCGGTGATTTCAGAAATCGTACAATAAGATTTTTTTCGAATCGTATGAAATCACTTGAAATCGCTTGAAGTCACGTGAAATCACATGACCTTCGAAATCAGTGAAATCGACTCCATGAAATCAGTGAAATCAGGTGAAATCGACTTCATTCTGAAATCACTTGTACACCGGATCCGGTAGTGAATAGCCCCTCGGGTACATTTTATTTCATGATAACTTATGATTTTACGTCAAAGATAATTACGTTCCGGTATCAAATATTCAGCTATAATGGTAAAATAAGTCGTCGTCCGACTAGTCATAGTCAAATTGGACTTTATAGTCACTCTGTGGATTAAAAAAATGTATGAAAAAATTACACTACCGGCGAAAAGTTTCCGGACGAAACTTCAAAAAAGGTCTCGAATGTTTTTTTATGCCGTTTTGCCGTAAGTTAACGTAAACTAATTTAACAAGCGAAATTTTAGAGGGAAAGAATTCGGCTTCATTTCCTGTATTTTTAATTATTTTTACCATCTGTTTTTCGCTTTTGACTCCATTTTGAAAACAACTGTTTTCCGCCTTTTTTCCCTCTCTTCAGGTGCACCCATCTTCCAAAGGAATTTTTTTAAATACATTTTTACGATCGGATTCATAAAGGAAAAAGTTTGAACTTCAATTTCCTTTCTTTAAAAACTTTGAGCGATTTTTTTTCCAAAGTTATTCTGTTTTTTGTGAAAAAAGAGGAAATTTGAAAAATATCCCGTATAACACGAAAACAAAGAGGATTCATGAAAAACTTCAAAATAGCAAAAAGTTGCGTCTGTTTTCGTTGAGTTCAAAGGAATTTTTTCATTTTTTTTTTCAAAATTTTTTCTTCTCGTTTTCGAGGTCGAAACTCAGATCATTCAATTACCATAACTCGAGAACTATGTGATTATTGATAAAATTTCAAGAGGGGAAAATACTTTATTTTACCATTTCCAACACATTGGAATTTTGTTTCATTTTTTCCCAAATTTTTTTTCTCCTATTTTCGATCGGAAAAATAATTTAGAAAAAAAATCTAAAAAAATTCCTCTGAACTCGACGAAAACAGAAGCAACTTTTTTATATTTTGAAGTTTTTCATGAATCCTCTTTGTTTTCGTGTTACAGGGGATTTTACACTTTCCTCTTTTTTCACTAAAAACAAAATAACTTTGGAAAAAAAATCGCTAAAAGTTTTTTTAAAAAGGAAATTGAAGCTTAAAATTTCCTCTTTACGAATACAATCGTAAAAATAAACAAAAACAGTTGTTTTCAAAATAGAGCCCAAATCGAAAAACAAATTGTAAGAATAATTTAAAATACAGGAAATGAAGGCAAATCCTTCCTCTTTAAAATGTCGCTTGTTCAATTAATTTACGTTGACGTCCGGCGAAATGGCATGAAAAAACGTTCGAGACCTTGTTTGAAGTTTTGTCCGGAAACTTTTTGCCGGTAGTGTCCGTACCAAAAAATTACCATAATTTAGGCTAGAATGGTACATTCCATGTATGGTTGACCATAATTGCTTTCAATGCGATGAGCCCTCCTCGGAGCAAGGGTCAACGGGGTCGTAACAAAATTGGTACGAATTGTGAAGTACCGAAAATGGAGGCATCGTGCTGTACCCCCGAAAAACTCTATTTTAGACCTCCCTCGATCTCGACAGAGACCATACGAAAGCTCTGACGCTCCCTCTCCGTCCCTCTCTCTCTCTCTCTCTCTCTCTCTCTCTCTCTCTCTCTCTCTCTCTCTCTCTCTCTCTCTCTCTCTCTCTCTCGCCAGTATATATATCAGTGCTATTTCAGCGTTCTGACCTTTCGGCTCGACGGAGGCTTTGGTCTTCGGTACACGGTTGTAACAGTCCTCCGCTAAATGTTGCGTATCGTTGATATATGTATATTATAAATGTATAATGGTACACGCGCTCAAAGACAAGACAAGGAGGGTGGCCCGAACGGTTTTACACGTTGCAAAAGGGCCCTCGTGTGTAATATACAACAAGACCATGAAGGAGTCTCTCGCTGGTACCAAAATAGCGAGAATTACACATGTATATACGGCGCATCAACGCGCTATCTGTCGACCAGAGACCCCTCGGTTGGTTTTGTTACCGAGCGAGAAGGAGAAGGAGAACGAGAGGAAAAAAAATATGCACGATAAAAAAGAACGTTGCACCAACATTCTCGGAGCTCGTTTCCGAGAAGTTCGAGAGAATTTTGCAAGATATTCGCGGACCTCCGCGTCACTTGCGAGATTTATTAAGAGGGTTTGAGAGTACAATTTGACACCTGGTGGCAGAATTGTGAATTACGACGAAATTACCGTTCAAAGGGATTCTTTGGATGAGATCACGAGTATCGGAACATTAATTGGATTTGAACTATCCGAAGACAAATAACCATAGATGAAATATCGATTTTTGTATAGAGAAATTGTGAAAAAATTATGTTTAGATTATAATCAACGTAGGACAAACCGAGCGAAAAATTATCTAACAATGATGCAAATTATAATTTGCTTCCTCTTAAATTTATTGTCATTCATGGAGATTCAATTATGAGCGAATAGTTTTCTTGATTTTCATTTCCTCATAATGAAAACATTTTGTAAAGGGCTAAAGAATTATGAGAGATGTGAGTATTTTAATTTGAGAAAAAATGAATGATTTTTCTTGTCCTTGTAATTTTTTAACTCCAACGCGCTTTAATCTCTTGGGACTAAATACAAAAACGTCGATTTTCTTTATGAATTTGAGAAAAAAAATTGAGTTTGGGATACAAAGGTTAGAGCGGATATGGAATTTTTGAAGATTTATAAATTTTCCAATATCCAAATTCATCAATTAATTCATGCAAAATTCAATATCAATATGCACTTGGCGCATTTAAAAGTCAAAACAAATTGAATTTGCATTTTGCGTATATTTCAAAATTTGATGCAATCTCAAGCTCTCAAGCGATACATTTGAGATTCAATACCAACCATTCCCATCATTTAGCATATATTAGACTGGCCCAAAATAAAACATTGTTTCTTTTATTTATTTCCTATTCGATGAAATCATAGTTTTTACTGTATCGCAATGGCTTTTTCTAAATCTTCGATTTTTTTAAATTTCATTTTCGTAATGGACATATGTTTAAGTACATATGCGGAAAATGTTGTATTTGGCAAAAACCCATCGAGGAATTAAAATTTTATGAAATTTAAAATTTTTTTAAAAATAGCGTAAACGCTCTGACTTGGGCAATTTTTAAGATATTGCACTGAAACTTTACACAGAGCTAATATAGCTATCGAGATGTTCGTTATTAAATTTGGCGAAAATCGATCAAAAATGATGAAAATTTTATAAATTTTTTTTTTTTTTTTAATAGCGTACTCTAACTTCGGCTATTTGCGAGGTATTGGACTGAAATTTTGTACACATTCAAAATAGTGATCAAGGTTGTTCGCTATTGAATTTGGCAAAAATCAAATTTAGCAAGAAGTAAATTTGAAAGACTTTGGTAAATTCGCACGTTAATTACTCATGTTTTTCGATAGTTAACAAAGCTTCCTTTATGAGGAATCCAAATTTGATTGCTATATTTTGTGACAAAGGAAGCTATGTGATCAAGATGAGGAAGCAATGTGCAAATGCCCAATTTGCAGGATTTTTTATTTTTGATGAAATATGGCCCTCACCGCAAGACGCCTTTTTTAAGGGGACATCCCGGAAATCGGCTACAGCGGCTTCAAGAATCATTATGTTTAAAAAGAAAAATTCAAAAATTAAGTTGAAAGTTACAAAAATATGGATAGAAAATTTTACCTTCATAAATTGAAATGTCTGTGCAGGAAAAACTCTTGAAAAATCGCTTTTTTCGATCTCCTGACTGCGTGCAACCCCTTAAGAAAAGGCACATTCATTGATTAAATTGTTTTTTTTTTTTAATATAGAAATAGTATATTACGATACGAGTGCGATGAAACTTTTTCTGACGAGTGTGAATTTGCAGCATGAGCCGAAGGCGAATGTTGCAATCACACGAGTTGAGAAAAAGTTTCTCGCACTAGTATCGTACGAAATTTTATTGTACGAGTGCGCAAAATGCCAGTTTGAGCGCGCGCAGCGTGCGCAAAGTGGCACTTTGCGCACGGAGTGCAATAAAACATGTTTTATGCAGGGGATGTGAGGCAGGATACATTTTTCGGAGAAAATTAAATCTGCATCCGTTGTGCACCGTAATTTTTGTTTGTTTTTTTTGCTGGAACCTCGACTTAGTATATCTGCCTAAGCTACATTGTTTTTCACCCGAATATTCGGCAAAAAAAATTATGGGGAAAGATGGACACTAGCAGCGTTTCCCCCTGTAAATTCTACCAGACATTCCTCTACAATGATGTGTGTTTTGGAGATCGTATATCCTAAATTATTTTATGACCCACCAATCTGAAAGACAGGGTAGAAACTATCATTTATTTATACTTAGGTTTATTCTATAGTATAATTTTTGCCCCTATGCAAACTGAAGACCTGGATTTTCCATGGGTTGATGAAAGACAAATAGAAAAATCCATTGCGATACTACATCTAAAAAAATTCTCTGTAACCCTCCTTTCACGGCCTTCAATATTATAGTAGAAACTATGATTTCATCAAGAAGAAAGTTGAAAGAAAATAACGTTTTATTTTCAGCCAGTCTAGTCAACACGTGCGGAAAAAATGAACTCGACAAAATTTCGAAAGTAATTAAAAAATAACAATTACAAAAAAAATCGTTCTCCACTCAAGTTATTCGTACCAAATTCTATAACAACTTTGCTCATAACTCGGTGCACTCGTGCTAATTATTTAAGCCTCGGTAGTTGCAACGTTAATAAAAAATTAGCACCTTCAAAAGAGTTTTCTGAAAATTTCAATGTTTTACAAAAATTCGAGTTTCTTGAGCATTTCTGACCTTGCAAGGCGGACGATGCTTCTCAATTTTATTGCAAGTTTATTAATAGTGAATAAAGTAGACTCGATTTCTATGAAATTATGAAAACCAGTGCCTACACGAACATTTTCTTGAAAATTTCGAATAGGGTAGACGTACCAGTTTCGGCCACTGTACCATTTGTGGCCACGTCGCGTTTCTTTCGACTTTTATAAGGTTTTGAGGTCGTGTTTACTGAATAAATTGTTATATATCGATACGGAAACTGTTTTGAGACCCCTATCAATCGTTATTTTGATTGTGTACCTCTTCTTCTCAAGCCTGCGAAGAAAAATGGGTTGACACTGAGCCGTTTGTCCGATTTCTTAACAAAAGTGCTAAGGATCCTGTGATGAGTAAAGTATAATTTCTTGTAACCCAAGTCATTATGATACACCGTACACTTTTATTTTATTCAATATATATTACTTTCGGGGTTGGGGTCATTAAATTCGAAAGATAACCCAAAATACCCGAAATAAAGGTGCTAGCGTAAACTAGTGCATTGAAAGTGTGAATGCAGTATTTTTGGCCATCACATGGCCACAAATGGAGCATGCCGATACCATTTGTGGCCATCTATCGTGACTGTGGACCAAATTCAATGAGTGCGATGATATCCTTCTTGTGCTTCGCTAAAACTTAGGTTTACTTTTGAACTCTATTTAAATTTGCAGATGATTGGCCGAATAAGCAAAAAATATATATATAAACACAACCAAAACAAAAATAAAAAATCGACCACTACTTTTCTTTTGTACTCGACATGTTATTCACAGGGATTCCAATTACCTAACTTGGAGCCTTTTATATTAAAAACCTTGTTAAGATTTTATATTTTATATTTATTCGTGTAATAAATAACCCTTGCTACTTGAAACTACTTTCATGAATTGTTGATACCCCTATCTACCGTGTTTAACCTCATTATGTCGCGCTTCTGTGCCCAGTGGCCATAACTGGCACTTCAGCTGTCGAAAAGCGGTACATTTGATGGCCACAACTGGTGAAAATGGTATTTGTAGAACATTTCCCTATTTTCTTGAATAATTCGATTCACAGGCGGTTTTAATCGATACACTGAAAAAAAAATTTGTGTGAATCAACAAAACGTTTTGTCAAATACGTTCAACTAGATATTTATTTGGTCTAACTAAATATTTAGTTTTTTGAACAATTCTGCGCTTCGGTTGACTAAAATATTATTCAGGCAAAAAAATGTTGAATTGTACTAACTAAATTATCTAGTTGAACGTATTTGACAAAAGATTTCGTTGATTCAACCATCTTTTTTTTCAGTGTAATAATTCGATTCTATATACCTTTTAAGCTATGTTGGTCACTTTTTCAGTTGTATATTTGCTATGATTTAAAAATGTTACGTAACCGAATGTCCGAAAATGCTTAAAGTGGCCAAAACTCGTACGTCTACCCTATTTAGCAAAATCTCAAGCCTTCAAGCAGTGGCGGATTTACCAGGCCCAGTATAGGCCCAGGCCTAGGGCGGCGAATTCTGCGGGCAGCAAATTTTTAGGGCAGCAAGTTTTCAACGTCACGAATTTTTTTTTTAGCGATTATTGGTTAGTCACTTGGATTCAACAATTTATTGTGACTAAAAATGGACCCAAAAGTATCGCAGCTCTGTCTATAATTAAAAGTATATCGTAAACAAATCCAATGTAACCGAGTTTGTCTCAAAGATAACCGCGAATTCAAATAAATTTACGCTAAACAGTGAACTTGCCGTCCCAGAAATATATTTACGAACATCCTAGAGAATCGTATATAATCAAGTTTTTTTCAACATTTGTTTTACTTTCTCATAGAGGATCGTTTATTTTCGTGAATAAAATATTTTTCCCGCCTTTTTTGCTACTATATTCAAAATATTCCAAAACGTTGAAAAAACATATTTAGAAAAATATCCGGATATGAATGCGTGTGAGTGTATGTGACATGATCAGGCTCTAAAATTTTGCACGCAAGTAGATTCGCCAATCTCCTTTGTGTACCTAGTATAATTTCAGAAAAGATTGAACTGCTGATTAGAATTTTTTGGGTTTTTTTTTGTTTGTTATTTTTACCGAAAATGTTTGTTAACACTCTAGCCCTCGCAATTTTTGAACTATCACGCTGAGTTTTTCGTACAGATGGACTATCATCAAACACTATTTGCTATTGCATTTGGAAAGAATCGAACAAAATATATATATTTTATTACATTTTGAATATTTCGAAATTCCTATTTTGACCGTTTACCTCGAAATAACTTTAAGGTATTGGGATAACATTTTCTGCTATATATGGAATAAAATATGAATATACATTTAGGAGTAAATTTAACGATGATTATCGAAGCGGTTCGGATTTTAAAGTACCATATATTGAGAGTATCGTGTAGAAATTTTTCCAAAAAATTTTTGAAGCTGAAAGAGTTATCTTTTTTTAAAGTAAAAAACCGGATTTTCGAAAGTCTTTCTTTCATAATTTTTTTCCATGAAAATATTTTTTTAAAAACAATTGTTTCATATACTGAAATGGTCAAAGATAATTCCTGGATTTTTTTCCAGTCAATCGGATAGTTACTTTTGTTTTGACAACCATCCAAAAAGTCGGTCGGGTCAAATTGACCCAGTGTGACCAACTTGGAATTATTTTGAGGTGTGACCAGCGGTTAATGAAAAATGGGTCGTTTCGTTTCAAATTGATACTCAAATCGCCAGATTCGGCATTTCTTCTTCCAAATATCGTTCAAACGACAGATGGACGTTGTTGTTGTTGTTTTCTTCGAATAATTTGTTCTTTTATCATAAAACTCGAGCGGAAGAGAGACACGCGAACGAAAAGTAGGTGAGCGAATCGCCACGGTGGAACGAATTGCTCAACTTTACTTTTGTTGCCGCGTCCGTGCGGCGCGAAAAAAAAAATCTTCGTCACAGTGGCCGAGTTGGGTTTTGTCCATCGGGTTCATTCTCTCACCGCTATGCGGCTAACCAGGAGAGACCCGACGACACAACTCATGAAACTCTTATTTGTGATATTCATGGCAAAACGAAAAGTATCATATATTTTCCCTCAGTTTATCGAATAACTTACGAGCTGCTGTGAAATGCTTGAAGATTTTTTTTCCTCGTCGTTTTTCACGAGAATATCTGGTGCAACTTTGAAGTTCCTTTTTTCTCCTCGCAACGCAACGAACGATAAAAGGCTTAACGAGTATAGCGAGATGGGGCATGGAAGCGTATAATTATCCATCGCTCGGGCGCACTTTCGCTTTTATGCTCACTCAAATTGTCATTTTGTTTCTCTCGGAGCCCTATAGTTGGTTTTTTATGATTTATTTTTCTTTTTTAATAGACAATACGTTGAGTTTTTTTTCCGATCGTTTCTGCTTTTCCAACCATTCAAGTTCGATGGATCACGCTCTAGGAACGAATTTTTCTCAAGAAGCCTAGAGAAACCGGCTACAAACGAGTTGGGCTCGTCGACACCAGTTTTTCGATGAAAAAGCCGCGTAGATGAGGTAATAGGACCGATTGTTTAAGATAACGAAATATCTCGTTGACAGGCAAAATTTACAACAAAAATTCTGAAAAAATTTCATTCCATCCAGGATAATTGTATCCACCTTTATACCCTCTTAGTAATTTCACGAAAACCCAGTAGTTTTGGAGTTACGTTTCATTTTATAAATATGGTCGTTTTTTTGCGAAAATCTGAATATTTTTGCGAAAAAAAATCGTACAAAACTTTAAAAAAAAACGAAATTGAAGCTTATACTCCCCTCCATAAGATTTTCATGTGAAAAACAGTTGATAAAAATTTTTATGCGTTCTGCACCAAAATTTCAACGCCAAAAACCGAAAAATGACCATGTTTCAAAAAGCGTATTAAGTTAAAAAAAACGAATTTTCATTTTTTTGAAAAACCTCAATAAAGCTGAATATGTCCTCTTTGAAACGGCGCTTGTCGATTTGAAATATCTACATTTTTTAAAAAGCAGTGAAACTTTTCGTGTGGCGCGGAATTGGGGCGAATGGTTCCAAAGTATTGGCTGGCAGTGTATGTACACTAGGGTGGTCCTTATTTAGGGCTCGGACGAATTTTTTATCAGACGCCCCCCAAATTGACTCCAAATAATTGAAAAACAATACCCTAATTTTTTCAGATTTTAATCTAGACGAATTGCAATTCGTCTAGATTGACCCGTACAATAATGTGAATTTTTCCTCAAATAGTAGCACCAATGAACACTAAAATTTTGAAGTTACAGATTTTTTAACAAATTCTTACACTTAGAATAAAATATATCCTGAGGTTATGGCCGAAACACGTGTATTTTAAATGGGGAAATCTATCTACTTTTCGGGAGGGATTAGAGTCTAGACAAAAATCTGAAAAAATTAAGATAATGTTTTTCAATTATTTGGAGTTGATTTGAGAGACGTCTGATAAAAAATTCGTCCAATCTCTAAACAAGGACCACCCTAATGTACACGACATGATAACTTGAAATCACCTTAAATTCCAAATTGGTACCTTATAATGGTCGAAATTTTTTTCTGTGGCAGACAGACGAACACGAGAGTGATTTTACAAGGGTTCTGTTTTTCTCCTTTTAAGGCCTTAGGCCACCCTAGCACTTTTGAAAAATTGATTTTTTTAAATTTTATTTTAAATGGAAATGGTGTCCCTCAGAAATGATGTCCCAAAAGTTTATGGCCGGGAAAAATCTCTAAGTACTCGTTTTTCGAATTTTAGTACAAGGCCGTCTGGTCCTACTAAAAACTTCAAACGCCTTTATCTCACAATTGCATTATTATTGAAATTTTTTTTTACTTTAAATGGTCTAACAGGACCTCAAAAATGATGTCCCAAAAGTTTATGACCGGGAAAAATCTCTAAGAACTCGGTTTTCAAATTTTAATACAAGACCGTCTGGTACTACTCAAAACTTCAAACGCGTTTATCTCAAAACTGCATTTTTTCAGTTGGCCGGACTCATAACTCAGACAATTTTCCACCGATTCACTTGAAATTTTGAATATATCTCGAAAACGACATTGTCTGTGGAAGTACGTAGGTTTTTTTTTTATATTGCATAGTTCATTTGTTATTAACAATTATCTGACGATTTTCTAGGTAAATTTTTCACTTTCCACCTTAGAAGTGCGCCATTTGACCAAAAATCAATATATCGCAAAAATCCTACGTACTTCTATAGCAGTGATTACATATGATCGAAAAAAATTTATTGGCTTATTATGATTAAAAAATTACAGGAGCTGTTAGTCCGGCCGTGAACTCTGAAAAAACGGAGACGTTATCGCGAAAACGCTGCGCAGCCGCCATTTTGAAATTAATCGCTTCAAAAAAAATATTGTAAACAGTCACTGATATGTATGATAACACCCCGTTTTTGTAATCTTGATTTATTTTGTAGTATTTCTGAAAATAAATCCCCAAAAAGCCTATTTTTTTCGGTCTCTAGAGTGGCCTAAGGCCTTAAGGTACGGAATCCTAAAAATGTACGATAACTTGAAGGTTATTCTTGACAGCAGCCGTGTCAATAGAATAACGAGACTTCAATAATTAATTTTGCATGTTTTAGAGCAAAAAAGTAGTGCGAACGGACATGAACCTCGGTCACAGAATTCCTAAGAAGTTCAGCTTCTTAGGAATTCTGTGACCCTTCACTCGTTTTATTGGAGCCAAGAAAAAAATCGCGGAAATAAGACTTTAATTCAGACTTCCCTCTCAATAAAATTAGAATTCACAAACATGGACAAATTCACAAAATTTATACAAAACATTAGAAAGAAAACACTTTCGAATTTTCAACTTCAGTGATAAAAACAAATGCCTTTCAATAAACATTCACCTTGTACGTGATTGTGACTATCGAACAATATATGGGGCATTCCATCTCAAATCAGACAGTTTGAAAAACTTTTTTTTTTATTTCCTGAATTTTTTTATATTTTTGGGTACCCATCAAAAGACCCTTCCTGTTCAATTTTGAGATTTTTCTGATTACCCGTTCAAAAGATATTAAATTAACAAAAAACCCGCTCTTTTTTGGTATTTTGGTCATAACTTCTTCAATAATGGTCCAAATTAAAAGTTTTTTTTCACAACTTTTGTTTTTTTATGGCCTTTTCAGAAAAAAATACAACAGAAATATTCGACGTGTTTTTGAATGAGTTTTTTGCGTTTTTAACTTGAAATCGCGTTTTTAAAAGTGAGTGTCATTTTTGATTTTTTTTCTAATTTTTTGTTTTAAACATCTATCTATTCAATAATTTTTAAGACTAATCCGATCGTGGAATCTCAATAACTACTATTTTTTTCGATTTTTGAAAATTAAAAAATTTTTTTTGTAAATTATTACGAATACAAATTTTTGTTACTGTCTAGTATTTTCTTCAATATTTAGAATTTATTTTGACCCAATTTTTGTTACTGTATAGTATTTTTTTCAATATTTAGAATTTATTTTGACACTTTTTTATTGTTAACAGGTTCTTAAAATTAATAATTAATCGTTAAGTCTGTTTATGAACAATAATAACAACAGTTTTTATTTATTCGCGTATTTTTTGTGAAAACCTTACATATACGATTATTTCCTGAATTCGAATATTCCTTTGCCAATACGTTTCCGTTGGACATTGGAATAATTGAATGAAATTTTGGTGTACCCCTGTGATTGACTTCGCAGTATTGTATCGCAAATAAAATCTCTCTTGCATCTAAATAATGTTTGACAGGCGAAAATTCGACAGCAATATTCGGTAGACTATTTAGGTTCAATGCCCAGTCATACAATTCTTGAACTGTTGTTATTTGCTCGTCGATTAATTATTAATTTTTAAAATCTGTTAACAATGAAAAAGTGTCAAAATTAATTCGAAATGATTTAAAAAATACTATACAGTAACAAAAATTGCTATTCATAATAATTTATTTTGAAAAATTTTTATTTTTATTTTCAAAAATCGAAAAAAATAGTAGTTATTGAGATTAAAATTAAAAAAAATTAAAAAAAAATCAAAAATGACACTCACTTTTAAAAACGCGATTTAAAGTTTAAAACTCAAAAAACTCATTCAAAAACACGCCGAATTTTGTTGTTGTTTTTTTTAATGAAAAGGTAATAAAAAACAAAAATTTTGAAAAAAAAACTTTTAATTTGGACCATTATTAAAGAAGTTATGACCAAAATACAAAAAAAGAGCGGGTTTTTTGTTAATTTAATATCTTTTGAACGGGTAATTTAAAAATTCTCAAAATTTAACAGGAAGGGTCTTTTGGTGGGTACTGAAAAATATTTAAAAAAATGAGGAAATTAAAAAAAAACAAGTTTTTCAAACTGTCCGATTTGGGATGGAACGCCCCATATATATATGCACGAAGCTGATGGATTAATGGGGCAAAACTCTCACATGCTAGAATTAACGACTACTGGGGTCTCTAAATAACGCTATTAAATCTGTCTCGATTGGTTTGTTTGAAAGAAAAAAAAGGAATACTGGTTAGCCTGTTTCTCGTGTCTAGGCTAAAGTCGATTGTCTCGGTAAGAAAGAGCAATCGAGTGAGGAAAAAGTAATTTCACGATAATCCCGAGAGAGTTGGTGGTCAAAGCTTTCTCTCGGACGTTTTATCACACGTGCACCAACAACAATAATAATAATAACGACAACAACAACAACAACAACAACAACCACAACAACAGTTAGGAATATAGTCAAATTGTTGAATGTATGCGAACTCCAATTTTTTGCGCGATGTACGAGCAATTTGGCACATTAATGGCAAAAATTAAGAATTTCTCGAGCGTATATTTTTCTATGTTGAAATTGGCATCGTTGCAACGCGATGAAAATAACTTTTTAACATTCATTTTTAGTGAGATTTACGATTTGCTTGGGCATTTAATATCCCAAGTCCTTAAGAATGCTTTGTCCCTAACACACCCAGAAAAAATATCTAGTCGTAGGTACTATAATCGTTTATTTGATTATTTTCTAGTTACTTTAAAGAAAATTTTCTTTCCATCCAATTTTGGGCGATATTTACTTCCACTATATTTATTTATTTGAATTCCCTGTCATCGAGAAACAGGCGTTGAAGAAAAATTCTATTCGTTGTTACTAAATACCTATTCACCCGTAATCTCATCCGATCATATCTGCACATTTGTCAGTACCCCAAAAATCCGCCAGGTGGCTACCTCTCGCACAAGCGAACCTGCCTCTCCACGCCTATATCCTTTCCTAGCTCGTCTATGTTTGATGTGCTTATTTTTCAGTATGGATATTTAATACATTGAACATTGCGGTAAAACGCAAGATGGTCGAATCCCCGAAAAGGATTCCCACAAAAAAGGGTCTTTTTTCTTTTTCCCTTCTGTTAAAGAAAAGACGAAGCTTTACGAAATTGTAGACTTCATGTGTGTAGCTGTACATTCAAAGATTGAAATGTTTAAAAATATATAGTGTAAATATAAAAAAAAAATTATTTCATTTAAATACATATTTGTTCAGTTTGAAATAATATTTATTAATATTAAATAAAAATTTATTATATCGCAATATATTTTCCTAGTAGGTCATTCAAAAAAAATCGTTGACATGAATAGAGTTGTATTAGACCGGCCTACAACTAAAAAAATTTATTTGGTTTGACTAGGATTTAGTTAAATGTACTAGATCTTTTTTCTGGATGCATGCCAGCCAAAAATTTGATCTGATTTAAATTTATGATGTTAAAGTTTGCATCATTTTTAATGCAACGAAAATGATTTAATTTTCTTATTTTTATTATATCCAATGTTTATTCTGGACCTTTGGGATGCTTGATCCTTCATGGAGACCCTAATAAGTGTTTTCAAAATTATTCCCGTTGAAAACTCATTCATAGAGCGAAAAAATTTTGAAATTAACATATTTTCGTTGACTTTCAACGATGCAAATTTCAGCATCATTCAAAATTTCCATACTTCGTGATACAACAAAAATCTTAAAAAATTTAGCAACATTCGGCACGCCATAAACAACAATCATCAATAATAATATTGCCCAAAAGTTGTTAATAAATTGTTTAAACAAATAATTATATAACAATTTTTCGGTAAGTTCTTTTTTTTCTTAAACAAATCGAATGCGTTAATTTTTCTGAACGCATATGAATTTTTTTCAGAACTTCCCCTCCATTTTGAAATTCTCGGTTTGAAATTTTTAGAATAGCTGTATTTATGTATTTTTTGGCCCAGTGTCTTTGAAACTTTTCAAAGCTGACGATAAACCTGTGTGCAAAAACATATACAAAATTGGCCATTTTTTGTTTGTATTTTAGAATGTTTTTTATAATATTTCAAAATGGAGAGAAAATTCTGGAAAAATTCATATGCGTTCAGAAAAATTAACGCATTCGATTTGTTTAAAAAAAAAAAGAACTTACGAAAAAATTGTTGAATAATTATTCGTTTAAACAATTTATTGATAACTTTTGGGCAATATTATTATTGATAATTGTTGTTTATGGCATGCCCAATGTTGCTGAAATTTTTCAGATTTTTAGGAAACTTTTTAGAAAGCATGAATTTTATTAAAAAATAAACTATGATTGGTGCATTCGAAGGATGCAAACTTTATAATTTCCTTTGAGCTCACCTCTTGCAAGTTCTCACCGCTTCGTCTTCATCAACCGGTGCTCCAGCTCCAGAGTCCTGAAAATCGATTTAACGAATTATAATTATCATTAAGCTGGCGTATCTGGTTGCTAAGTTTTACTTGAATTCAAGTATAAAATACAGATGATGGATAAGGTATAGATGGACAATTTCAGGTCAAAGCCATCAGGGTCTGACCCTGAACTCCCTCCATTTTTGACTGAAGCGCGGAAAGTTTTTCCGTGGCCACGAATAACGCTCAGAATTTTTTTTCAGATCCTTCGAACTGACTCTTTACGAAATTTACAGTGTAATAAGCATTTTTTGACAAAATTACAAAACTTGAAATCTTAGCGCTATTATTGACGTTTTCTAAATTCGATGTTAACCGTTTGTATTGCATCGTCTGTCATTGTAAAAAAGATTAACTTGATAGTTGCAGAATTACAAATATTATAGCGTTCATATAAGCATTTTATTTACTTTGAAATTTCATGTAATCTGCACCCCTTAAGCAATTCGTTTACAATTCAATACCGACGATTATTATCACTCAATGTATAATTGCGACAAAAATTGAGATTGAGTTGCCGAATTATGAGAGTTCGAAGGTTCACAACCGTTTTTATTTTTATTGAAAAGTGTCAATGGCAGTGTAAATGTAAAATAAAACCTAGGTCGACAACAAACATTTTTTTCGAAAAATTCCTAATCCTGCAAAAATTAAAATGGTTGAAGAATATGAAAATTGCACTGAACTAAATGGCGGTTTCTGGAGAAAAAAAGGTTCACTTTTTGATGAAATTTTTTGCCTTAAATCGTTTATAACATGGAAATTATCGATCGGTAAAGAAACCTTCGATTAATAACTGAAAAATGTATTTATAAAGTTTGTGTAAAAATTCGAGACTGATCGGATATGCCGTTTCTGAGAAATCTTGCTCACCGACTTTAAAAACGCAGTTTTGAGAAGAACGCATTCGAAGTTTCAAAAGCACTTTTACACATAGTAATTGTTGATTTACAAATATGCCAATAACTTCGAATATATTTGTCGGTTTGACATGAAATTTTATGTGTATACTTCAATATATGTTCATTACGAAAATGAAATAAAAAGAACTCGATTTTTTGAAAATTCTGACTGCGTATAACTGCTTAAGGTACTAGTTTACTTTAGAAAGCCAAAAAAAGCAAAATAATGTTTTTTTTTCAGCTCCTTTATCAGATATGACCATGAAACTGTTATTACAACACGCTTCTATCCTTTGGAAGTAGAAAACGAAAATTCATCTTTTATTTTCATTTTTTGAATAATTTATAGAAGGCGCCAATGTCGAAAATGTCTTTTGGCATGGTCGACAGTTAATCTCAGGATTGGGAAGTATGAAACAAACAAAAAAAAAGCATTTGAGCATTCTTACACAACAATTAACCACCGTTGATGAAAAATCGAAAAAAAAAAAAATGGCGGATGTTTGAAATGAAAATGGATAATTTAATTTTTCATAATTTATTTCAAACACCCGCCATTTTTTTTTAAATCGATTTTTCATTATCGGTGATTAATTGTTGTGTAAGAAACCTTCCTCTTTCGAGGGCTTTTTTATTTTTTTTTTGTTTCAGACTGACCAATCTTGAGATTATAACTGTCGGCCATGGGAAAAACCATTTTCGACTTTGGCGCCTTCTATAAATTATTTAAACAATGAAAATAAAAAATAAATTTTTGTTTTGTACTTTCGAAGGATGAAACAATGCTGTAATAACAGTTTTATAGCCATATCTGATAAAGGAGCTGACAACGGGTAAAAAAATATTTGCTTTTTTTTTGCCTTTTAAAGTAGAGTAGTACCTTAAGGGGGTTGAGTCAGCATCAAAACACCGATTGACTAGCGTCAAAATTTTTTTCATTTGATACGTCAAATGATGGACCATTGGTTAGGTTTACACGGATTCAACGAATATCTATATTTATGTTCAAAAATTGGCGTTTTGACACTGACTCGGTCCCCTTAAATTAAAAATAACTTTTTCCGTATTATCCGCGATTCCATTTATCCAAGGTACGCATATTATCTGCATATTATCTCAGATAATCGGGGTTTCACCCACTCGCTGCGATGGAGGAAAAAAATATGTATATATGTACATATATGAGGTATTCCTCCTCATCGGGACCCCCTTTTTGGCCAACCTCTTTCGAATTGCTTGAAACTCGAGTATGTGTAAGTGTTGCCTGAAAGTATATTCTACACCAATTTTCAGATCTCTAACTATAATACTCTTTGAAATACACCAAAAGTTATATTTCGAACTTTTTGCGTATGCAGCTTTTCGGAGCTTAGGCACGGCGCTAAATGAAATCGAAAAAATTATTTTCCAATATCTTTCGGTCGGAAATTTCCTGCGCTTTTCGGAAAAAATATCGACGATTTCGAAAAAAAACGAATTCATTCAAATTTCGGCCAAAAACCGAAAAAATTGATTTACAAAAAAAAAACATAATTCAATTCAGCGGAACAATTTTTTTCATGTTTTGTATATATCTGAGAAGTCACGATATAAATTTCAAGTTGGAACTCGCATCCGTTTACTAATGCCAAATCTTTTAGCAGGATAAAAATTCTTAATTATCGTGTTTTTCGTATTCAACAGTTCTCTGATACATTATGTAGTTTTTTAACGAATTTTGAATTTTATAAATTTATTAAATTCAAAATTTAATAAATTTGATTCAATAAATTAAATTTAATGAATCTAATAATTTTGATTCTTTAATAAATTAAATTTAATTAATTTATTAAATTAACTAAATTCAAAATTAGTTTAAAAAAAAAACACTATATAAAAACACTATCCTACTAAAAGACTTGGCATTAGTAAACGGATGCGAGTTCCAACTTGAAATTTATATCGTGACTTCTCAGATATATGCAAAACATGAAAAAAATTGTTCCACTGAATTAAATTATGCTCTTTTTTTGTAAATCAATTTTTTCGGTTTTGACCGAAATTTAAATGAATTCGTTTTTTTTCGAAATCGCTGATATTTTTTTCGAAAAGCGCAGGAAATTTCCGATCGAAAGTTTGAAATATAACTTTTGGTGTATTCCAAAGAGTAATATAGTTAGAGACTTGAAAATTGGTGTACAATATACTTTCAGGCAACACTAAAACATACTCGAGTTTCAAGCAATTCGAAAGAGGTCAGCCTAAAAGGGGGTCCCGATGAGTGGGAATAACTCATATACAAAGAAACCTCACTTTTTGAACCAGACGAGCACCGCGAAGTTGAAGAGAGTGGGAACGACGAACTTTTCGCGGACGCGACATTCGTTTGCCAAATTTATCATTATCATCGTTCGTATTATTATTGTTATCATTATTATTATTAAAGTTAGAATCGTCCCACGTGGATCTCAGTATGCTCGACCATGGCGACGGCGGAGAGGGTGCAACGGGCGGAGGAATAACATAGAGCGTAGCGCTCTTGTTACGAAAAAGTATCATTTCACAATCAACACCAAAAATCCTCGTAGCATTTGATTGAAATATTCCGTTTTTTTTTTTCGAAATTTTTAATTCGCAATTTTTTTTTCTTTTTTTTTTTTTTAATGATTGAGAAAATTAAGCGAAAGAAACCGTGTGTCTCGGACCGAGCTCCGCGAGCGTACTGACTATCAAAATAACGTTGGACTTCCGCGGGCCAAAGTCGCGCTCATCGAGCTTTACAAAGCTCGAATCTCCCTACCTCACCCCGCCCCGCCCCATCCCCCACCACGCCCCTTCTCTTCCGGAAAACGTTGATGGGCAGCCAGAATGGAGTTTCATTCGTCGGTTTCGTTGCTCGAGACGAAGAATCAGTCGGCAAGCAACTCCGCGGTTAACTCTTATGTTTACGTCGATCATATACAGACTCGTTCCATCATAATCTTCATTAAATATAGCCCTAATTTTCCCCGAGCGCAATTGCAAAGATTATATAAGAATACACCAATTTTACGTTTTGTTAATGTAAAAGAATTATTATTAACTTTTAATGCAAATTAAAAAAGATTAATAAAAATTGAAATTAAATTAATTATTGTTATCAACAGTGTATCGAAAATAAAAAAATGTCCGATTTGTTTTGATTTTTAGTGATTTTTTACGATCGCAAAATTTTTACTTATTTTTAAAATAATGTTATAGTCTTCGTCGTCGAAAGAATAAATAGATATTTTGTTTCTGAAATGCTTTTTTTTTTTAGAAAGATGTTTTCAAAACGTTTTGTTTTTCTTTTTACTACTAGTGGAAAATTTTACAAAGATTTTATCAGCATCGACGAATTTTACGCTTTTTGAATGTAAACAAATTATTCTATTATTATTATTATTTTTTTTTAAATAAAAATTAAAAATATGGAAAAGATTAATAAAGATTGAAAATAAATTGATTATTGTTATTAACAGTGTATCGAAAATAAAAAATGTTCGATTTGTTTGGGTTTTTAATAATTTTTTTATGATCGGAAACATTTTATTTATTTGTTAAATAATATTATCGTTTCTTTATACTATGAGTGAGAAATTGACAAAGATTTTAGAAAGATTTTATCAGAATCTATTAATTTAGCGCTTTTCAATGGACAAAAATTATTATTAATTTTTAATGAAAATTAAAAAATTGAAAAGATTAATAAAGATTCAAATTAAATTGATTATTGTGATTAGCGGTATGTCGGAAAATAAAAAATGTTCGATTTGTTTGAGTTTTTTATGATTTTTTTATAATTGAAGTTTTATGTATTTTTTAAATAAAATTATCGTCTTCGTGGTCAAAAGATTAAGTAAATATTGTTTCTAAAATACTGCACGGTCAATGCTTTTTTTCATTGATATTGTTATATTTTGATTTTGAAGGAGAGAAAGAACTTTTTGAAACGTTTTGTTTTTCTTTTTACCAGTGGAAAATTTTACCCCCATCGAAAGCAAGAAAATGCATTTTCCGTGGAGTCTGTGCAATCGACAAATATTTTACTTGTATGAGTGCCAAAAAAAAGCAAAAAACAGGAAGGAAACGCGTTTCGCGACTTGGAACTGCGCCGTTTCGTTACGTTAGGCGTGTATACAATAGGGTGGGCCGAAAATCTGCTTTTTTTTAAATTCTTTTAGCAATACCAAAAATATTGTTTATTATGTTACAAAAAAAATCTGTGTGAAGGGAAAAATTTTTGAGTCAATATCCTAGGCTCGCCCAAGTTGTTTAAAGTTCAAAGTGTTAAAAAACAATTTTTCTCGGCTTACTTTTATTGGAAATTTAATTCTCTAATAAAAAGGTCCTTATATCAAATCATGTAGGATCGATAGTTTTTAAGATAATTGCTGTTTTAGTGAAAAATTTGTCATTTTCCTCTATATTTATACTTTTTATGAGTAAAAAAAAATATTTGACAATCATGTTATTTTATAGAAAATTCGATCCTCTACAAAAAAGGTCCTTGTATAAAATCCTGTAGGATTGATGGCTTCTAAGACAATTGCAAATTTACTTAAAAATAGTCATTTTCTTTCTATAAATATTTTTTTTTGTTTTGTTTATTACCAGCGTACAGCCTTGCTGTATACTAACCCCCCCCCCCCTTTCTTGGCACCCTACATCTTTTTCCATTCTGCATCGCAATTCTGCCGAGAGTGAAGGGAAAACTGCAGAAAAACCTTCACTGATACAGACGGTAAACTACCTAAGAGACCGTCGGTAGCAATGCGAGCCCGCTCTAGCGCGACTATCGTCGGTCGGTTAGGTAGTTACCTCCTCCATTATGATCCAGTGAGCCAATCGCTTGCACAGTTAGGTGAAACCCATCCGAGCGATAAGAACCGCGTCGGCAGGCCTCACCGAAACCGTACAATTAACCGCCCACTCATCGCAATGAGGTCTTTGGGATTCCATTATTTGAGGTGGGGTCCCAACCCACCGGGATTGCAGCTGATAAACAACACTTGAAAAATTTGAATATTTTTCAGCGGTGTCGCCGGGGTTCGAACCCGGGTCCCGCGGATTACGAGACCCGCGCTCTAGCCACTTGGCCACTGCTCTCCCTTTCTTTCTATAAATATTTTTCCTATGAAAAAAAAAAATGTCCTTCCTTTCTTTTATTATTATTTTTTTTTTTAGTACTGACGATGTGACGTCAGTACTCCTAGTGAATTCGAAACGCAGCCTAATCGTAAGTCGAAACAAATGTTGGATGTTCTCTTCGTGGAATACTAGCGCCAGAGGTAAAAATGTTTTGAACTTTAGGGAAAATCGGTTCCATATGATCAAAAGTCGCGATTGCGAGTCTTTTTACATACGACGCGACATGTGCTTATAAGATCAGAACTACAGAAAGAGTCATAGATGAACCCGGCCATTGAATGAACTCACAGGAAATGTTACTTACGGAAAACGTAGCCAATTTGTAATTGTTATTATGAAAAAATCTGTTTGGAAGAATAAAAATTGTTACAATAAGCGACAATTTCAAAATATACATATAATATTGAAGTAAATAGACTTAACGATTGCTTTTGTAGAGAACCTAATAAAAAAGGAAGATAATTTTTTTTCTTCATAGAAAAAATATTTATAGAAAGAAAAATGACTATTTTTAAGTAAATTTGCAATTATTTTGAGAACTATCAATCCTACATGATTTCAAATAAGAAAGTTTTTTGTAGAGAATCAAATTTCCTATGAAATATGGAGTATATCAATTATTTTTTAACCATAAAGAATGTAAATATACACGATAATTACAATTTGTTTACTAAATTGCAATTATCTTAGATACCATCAATTCTACATGAATTCATATAAGGACCTCTTTTGTAGAGAATTGAATTTACTATAAAATAAGAAGTTTATCAAATATTTTTTTACCCATAACAAGTATAAATATAGAGGAAAATGACAAATTTTTCGCTAAAACAGCAATTATCTTAGAAACTATCGATCCTACATGATTTGATGTAAAGACCTTTTTGTAGAGAATTAAATTTCCAATAAAAATAAGCCGATAAATTTTTTTTTTCAATACTTTGAACTTTAACGAACTTGGGCGAGCCTAGGATGTTGACTCAATTTTTTTTCCCTTCACAGAAATTTTTTTTTACCATAATGAACAATATTTTCGGCATTGCTAAAAGAATTTAAAAAAAACGGATTTTCGGCCCACTCTGGTATACAACTATAAAGAAACTCCAAAAGTGAAAATTGCAGCCTCCTGGTCCAGAGTTTGAAAAATTGGCAAGTAAACCCCGATGTGTAATGTGCAATATTGCGAAATACTTTGAAACATCAAGATTTTATGAATTATTTCTGCACGTTTGAATGGAGAAAGTAGCCCCAACTTCTATAAATCCGGAATATGGAATTTCCATTGAATACATTTCTAAAAAAAATACCGAAAATAAGAACCTCGAAAACTGCATAACTCATTTTCTCAACAAAGATTTTTGGAAACATTCGAAATATTGAACGGTTTCAACTCTCTTTGTTTCATCTTCACCGAATTCAATGGGAAATATCATTTTTTGATAGTCCATTGATGTATGAAAATTTGTGGAATATCTTGAAAAATGCTTGCTTGATTTACATGAACGAAAGACATTTTTGAGTTTTTGCTCCAATAAGCTCCAAAACATTAATATTATTATTGTAGATGTTCTTTTATTTAAAAATTTGAGAGAAACAATTTGGGCGAGTATGATTTTCCATAATAATTGATTTTTCTAAAAAAACAAAAAAAAATATCATTAATAAAACAAAGCATAGCTTTGGAACAACTAACTTAATAACTAACTAACACTCAAGAGTATTTTCGAGAATTTTTTGAGATAAATCGAAAGTGACATACCGACCGAAAAAAATTATTTTTGTATATTTTTGATGAAAATGGTCATTTTTTTAACTCGAAAAATTAAAAAAAAAAAAAATTTCACAAAGTTTATGTAAAACTGCAACTTTTTTGTCTGAAATATTTTTCTGTTGAATCGTATGCTTTCAAGATATAACGGTACTTAGAAAATTTTGAAATTTTGAAAAACAAAAAAAATGCGATCCAAAAATTTTTAAAAAAATGTACACTACTCTTTTTCGTATAATTAAATAATTTGACAAACTGTCCATTTTTTTGAGAGTGGACAACTATTTGACCGTTCGAAATCGCATGGAATGCCTCATATAAATATGCCCACACACTAATATATGGACATTTTGTCAAAATGATATTTCTTGATTTTTAAGACGTATTTAAGGGGCAACAGCAATTTGAAATTTGAGAAAAATCGATTTTTTTAGCTTAAGCAATACTTTAAGATGATAAAAACCTACAGTTCCTACAGTTAAAAAAATCTCAATGGTTCGATTAAATCGCTTTTAATTCTTGATTTTGCCGTAAGGCCTTGGAGCGAGCATTGAGAATGATGAAAACTTTAAAAGGGGAGGCCACTGAATCAAACGAAAAAAATTCCCTGACATTTTCGAAAATTTCCCTGACGGATTTGTGAAAAAAAGTGACAAGGTAGGCACCAGAGTTATGAAAATAGTAATGTAAAAGTAATGCATTACCCATTACTTTAAACAATGTGTATTGGGTAAGTTTTCCGTTACAAATTACAAAAGTAAAGTGCAATGTAGGCATGTTCGATTACAAATAAAAAAGTAATGTGTGATATATTAGACTGTTTCAAATAAAATGACTATATTTTTGTATTTTCAAAGAACATTGATAAATCGTCAGAGTATCGCTAAACAAACATCCTGTCCAAATATGAGCCCTTAATATTAATATTTAGAGATGGCGGTTTTCAATTTTCTTTTTCCATTTAAATAACATGGGAAACAAATTTTCTTTACTTTGGAATTTTATTACTTAAAAACGAATCACTGTACAGTAATAAGAACTATGGATTTTTGTAGGAAATTGAACGATCTATAAAAAAAGGTCTGAATGAAGAATGAGGCGAACCGTTTTGGAGTTATCAAGCCTTAACCATTGAACTGTTTAAAATAATGACGTTATTTACTTATAAACGCGACAAAATCGACTCTATCACTCAAATACCCAATATTATCTATCATCTTTAAAACAACTATATGCAAATTTTCAATAGAATGTTAATCAAAAAAATTCAATTGATCAACGATGAATGATTAATTTTATTGTTCATTAAAATAAAATATACGAGTATATCACAAATATATGATGAAATTTCATCATAAATTTTATACTGTTAAATAGATTTTTCATCGAAAATTGATTTATGTTATGTAAAATTAATTATGAAATTTCATCATATATTTGTGATGTAATCGAATATTTTATGAATGAAATATAAAATTAATCATTCAACGTTGAATAATTCAACATTCCATTGAAAATTTGCAGATAGTTGTTTTAATGATGATAATAAGGTAAACGCCCCAGTCACTGACACTGTCCCAGATTGTGACACCGACGGCTCAATTTTGATTCCCATCAATACAGTTTTTGTCGAATAATAATCCAATTACCGGCCAATTAAAGAGTATTTTTCACTTTCAATTATTGGGGAGATACACCTTTTAGAATTAAATATTAAAAATGGAGATAGACCAGTGAATAGTACGACACGCGTCTCAGTGGCTCCGCAGTCGCAATCCTAGACGAAACCCACAAGCTACGACGAGCGACATATTGTGAATTTTGTTCGTCATGCAAGTATAAAACTACATAAAAATGGTATCAACATCTCCAGCAGGAACCAGACTATCGACCAGATAAGAAATAATTTAACTTTTGGTTAGCTATTTATTTAAATTCGCGGTGTCAATAACTGGGTCATATGATTGAGGTTGTGCCCCAGTTGTTGAGCCTCGATTTGTCACCTGTTGCATCGAACAATTTTCTTTGCTTATTTATTCTAATTTACTGTGAAAAAACAATTTAAAGAAAAGAATATTAGTTTTTATGAACGGAAGAAACGGAAAAAAAGTATACAATAATGAAACTATTATCATTTGTGAAATTTTTTGAAGGTTAGTATCAGTAACTGGCAACGCGCAGGCGTCATAAACTGCGCCACGCATGTCATAAATCGGTACAACGCAGGGGTCACAAACTAGGACATGGGCGTGGCTTCAGTGTCAGGAACCCCGGCAGCAGAAACGCGCTATTAAAACAATGATTTTATTAATAAATTTTTATTCTTTCACTTTTACAATAGGTACATCTCGTTGGGGGCCTTTAATGCACATGTTGAAACCTTTAGTTTTCGGTTTGGCTATATCACGCATGAATAAATAGCAGAAATCCGACATCGCGGCTCTAAAAGTGTCACTAACTGGGCCGTTTACCTTATTGGGTATTTGAGTGATATGAGTCGATTTTGTCACGTTTATAAGTAAATAACGTCATTATTTTAAACAGTTCAATGGTTAAGGATTGATAACTCCAAAACGGCTCACCTCACGCAAATCTTTATTCACACATTTTTTATAGAGCGTTCAATTTCCTACAAAAATCCATAGTTCTTATTACTGTACAGTGATTCGTTTTTAAGTAATAAAATTCTAAAGTTCAGAAATTTGTTTCCCATGTTATCTAAATGGAAAAAGAAAATTGAAAACCGCCACCTCTAAATATCAATATTAAGGGCTCATATTTGGACAGGGTGTTTGTTTAGGGATACTCTGACGATTTATCAATGTTCTTTGCAAAAACAAAAATAGTCATTTTATTTGAAACAGTCTAGTGATATATGCATGTGCAATTGAAAAAAAGTAATTTGTAGTGGAGAATATTCCATTATAAATTATATAGTGTATTTCCACGACAATTTGGAGCAGGTACTATTTTGCTCAAAGGTACGTTTATTAATTTTTTTATGAAAATAATTTGGGTGTATCAAGTTTTTGTTAAATTTACTATCATAGTGGTAAATGTATGTACAGTGATTGTTTGGAGTAATTTTTACTCCATTCTTGAATTGTAATTTTTAAAACAATGGAGTAAAAATTACTCCAAAAAATTACTGTTCATACATTTACCACTACAATAGTAAAATTAACAACACTCGATACACACAAATTATTTTCATTGAAAAATGAATAGACTTACCTTTGAGCAAAATAGCTGCAAAATACCTGCTCCAAATTGTCGTAGAAACACACTAATTTGTAATGGAATACTCTCCACTACCAATTACTTTTTTTCAATTGTAATTTGTAATGGAGCACTCATCCATTACACATTACTCTTTTTATTTGTAATGGCACATGCATCCATTACCCATTACTTTTTTTATTTGTAATGGAACACGCATTCATTACACATTACTCTTGTATTTTGTAATGGTACACTTGTCCATTTCACATTATGCAGTGTAATGGATCATGAATACAGTAATGCATTATTTACGACTCTGGTAGGAACATTGCATTTTCCATGAAAAAAAAATAGATAAAAATGTTTACCCACAATTTTTTTTTCTTAATTTGATATTTCGTATTTTCCCTGACACTTAAAAATTCCCTGACATTTCCAGGTTTTTCCTGACAGTGGCCAACCTGTAAAAGCATTCTTTCATGAAACAACTTTTTTTCAAACTGCAACAGATTACTTGACCTCCATTGCATGGATCTTTTTGAACTTTTAATAGTAGCTTCACAATCACATTCTCTATAAATGTCTCTAGCCGCTTCTTCATTTAATTTAATGTAAAATTTTTTTTCAAACAATTTAAGGCTTATTATTATTCTTGAGTCAAAAATTGATTCATTTTTTTCAAAAATTCATCTTTTCTACAAAATTTGATTTAAAAAACACTCTGTGTATTGCATAGCTCAAAGTATATGAATTATAAATTTTTTTAAAAATTTTATTCAAAGTTTTAGACTTTACAAGAAATTTTTCCTCTCGTCAAGGTGTTTTAAAACGAGGCGCCTTCAACATTAGCTTTGTCACTGCCATTTTGTATCAACATGAGAACAAAATTTTTGGTTCATACTTCAATATGCGCTAAGTACACCCTCTTAAAAAAATCCTATTCCTTTTTCCATGCTTGCGAAATCAATTGTTAGAGTTGGTCTTTTTTTCGACTGCTAAAGTGATCAAGCGGTTTTATATCTAGCCTTGAAAGTGAAAGAAAGACTTTTTTTTGAACGACTATTTATGACGGTACATTATCTTATAAATATTCCCTAAAAATTCATGGATTTGAAGTTCCAAATGTTCAGATGAACGAAAAATTGACAAATTATTATTCAAAAGAACAACATTGGGACTTTGTTAACACTTTGGAAAATAATTCTTCAAAGATCTTTGAATTTTTTAAGTTATTATTTACCAACTATTCGCAGGCTCTTCTAATTTTTCGTCGAATGAATACTTTTTCTGATTTTTCGTTCAACCGAACGTTGGGAACTTCAAGTAGATAAACATCCACAACGATCGGATCTAAATTCACAGTGTTACGGGCTGTTATTTCGGAGCTCGTTTATTACGTGAAATCCGGTTTTGAAAGTTTAAACAGGTTTTTATCGAAATTACGTTTTCAAAATCATTAATTAAGAAAGATATCTGAAAAATCTACTTTATCGAACTTTCTTAAATTTTCGGATCTTTTTTTACATACAAACATGTATTACATACATTTATAGTATTTGATCGAAAGACTTCTCATTCCGATGTATACTTTCGATTTCACGAATGAAATCTCTTAACACCCGATATTTTGTTCTTATTAGAAATTTTGAAAATTCTTTCAATCACTGGATAATTTCATACGCTAATGAAAATGTTTGTTTGTTTCGAATAACCTGGTTCTAGGAAATATCAGCCCAATTGAGAGAAAAATTTATTAGTTATAGTGATTTCACCAACTTTTTCAACTTATCAAACATAAGCTAATACGTTGACATGAGAAGAACGCGAAATTTTTTTTATTTTATAATCGCAAAGCTTTTCTCATGATGGAGCAAAAATGTTCAACACTTAGTTGACGTTGAAACAAAAACTAATATTTTTATGTGCATTTAATAAGATTTTTTCAATTCCCTTCATAACATAAATAACATTTTTTCATATAAAAAAAAGTGCTCTAAAATTTGTTCAGCACTGATTATATTGAAATAGGGATAAAACCATTGAAAAAGTCGACCAACATTAATTGTTTACATTAAAAAAATTCACGCATCTCGCGAAAGTAGTCTAAAAACTCTTGAGATAGAAAAAAAGCATCAACATTTAGGAACAAAATACAGAAAAATAATATAATCTAGCCAGTGTCTTTGTTCGAAATTTCGATCGAAAAGAGCGCGAGCTCGGACGCGCGCGGGCTCACACGCGTCTGCGTCGAGTAAATCGATTGTTTTTTTTTTTACTCAAATAATGTCACATCCCGATAGTATTATTACGCATCGTGAAAAAAGCGTTTGAGCAAACAAACATTTAGCCTATAATTCGAGGGGATTTATCCGGCGTTGAACACTTTTGTAGGGAAATGTTTGACGCTGACGGTTTCCCGGTTTTCGTTCGATAACAACGACGACCATTTGTCGAATCAACGCTGAGGAAACATTATTGTTTTCAACTGGACGATGAGGAGCATTTATTTGTGATTCGGGGAATGAAAAAAAACGTACATACCGAGCTCTGAGGGGAACTTGAAACGCTCGGCGAACGCTGCACCGTGACCAGTGCCATCGTTAGGCCCTCCACCTTCGTTGAACTTTTGGGCCTCGAGAAATTCGGGCCCCTTTTTAACCACCACCGACCTTTTTATCACTGATCGCGGCAAAATTTTGACACCGGAACACCACCACCCCCGTCCGGGTTGCCGTATCGTTTAACCTCGCCGTCACGAAAACGAGGAAAGTATCATATTTCACGCACGTCAAAACGGCAACACGCCAACGGCGGCCATCTTGGATGCGCGAACTTCATCATAACGCCGCACATCGTCGATATAGCAGCACCGCTTAGACGCGTCTCGCGACACGCGCATGCGCGTCAAATGAAATATACTTTTGGCGCTCTCTCGCGGACGATTCGCGAAACACACGCTTTAACCCGCCTATTTTTCTTTGTCTTCGCCGAAAATATCTAATTACGATAAAAATTATTGATGAATAAAAGACCGAAAATCTGTGTGACACAAATTCCGGGAATCGTCACACCGTGAAGAGGATATTGAAAAAATGCAATTCGTAGGTTTAATTTTGTGAAGAAATTCGGGGATTTTTTTATCATCGACGCGCTGCCCGTATTTGCGCTTGTAGCGAATGACGCGACAACGAGAACGACAACATCGACAACATTGACAAAACTCGGTGGCGCGTAGCTCCACTTTTTTCATATCATGTCAAAAAAAAAAAATGTTTTTTTTTAATGAAAAAAAAATTCGAACATGTATTTTTGCAGATTTCATCTGCATCAAGCATCAGCAAATTGTCCTGGTCGTTCAATGACAAGTTCTATGTAAATACAAGTATCCGGAAAAATCCCGCGAATGCGATATTATTCGAGCGATGAATATTTCCCAAGGCATTCTTCGTATTTTATAATTTTTAAATTGATTTGCAGAAATTTTTAGGAGATTTCATTGCGTTAATATTATTCTCTTGGTCTTTTCACTGCCCTTCATCACGAGTTCGACTTTATACTGTCCTACAATTGTATTCGTAAATTTGAATTATGCGCGCGATGTGCGCATATCCGTTTTTCGCATCACGTGATCGTTCTGCGCAGATGATTCGCAAGATGGTGGCGCTAGAGATGCAGCCAGGGGCGGCCAAACAAAAATGTGTATTTAAATTACTAAAATATCTCGAATGAAAATACGATTTCTGCTTTGACACAATTGGTGATCGCGCTTTGCTTTTTCGTAAAAACGAAGCTTCGGTTTCATGAGTTTTTTTCTACATTTTGAACAACTGGGTTCTTATTTATGCAATTCTTATTCTCCGTTGTTAATGCTAGAATTATCACTGTCATTTCTCAAAGAGAAAACTTTTTTTTTTAACTTTTATGAAAAAACATGAGACAGCAATTTGCGAGTTTCAAAAATTTGCAGAACTTTTTGTATCGAGTCAGTAATAAATATTTTTCGATCTCGCATTCGCTCTTTTGTAATGGCATTTTCAGAAAGGTTTCTAAAACCAAAAAGTGATCAATTCTCAGAATATTTTGGGACATTCATTTGCCATCTAAAAATATATGTAAGGAAAAAATTTTCCGTTAAATTCAAAATTCTTGATGCAGGGCACCACGAATATTTCAATACGGCCCTGCTGGCAAAATCATGACACAAGAGGCCGGTGTATCACTTTTATTTTTGGTCGTGGGAGCCTTGTTTCCGTAGAATACTGTTTTGTCAGTGGGTCAGTCTTCTTGGACCCTGTCAGTCAGTGCGTTAGTTAGTGCGTCTTTCGTTGCCGAGGTTCAAATAACATCAAAAGTTATTTTTTTAACTTTTTTTTCGTCAGGTGAGAGTTACCATTGCGTCGTAAATTGTATAACTCTTCGCGGATATCTAAAATTATCAATTTTCCTCTCCATAGTAGAAACTTGCCGACACAATGAGTGTGCAAAATTTCATGGATTATCATCGCAATGGAAAGCAAAATGGAATTGGAAAAGTCCCAAGGACCAAAACATCCTCGAAGTTTTGGAGATATTTTCAGATAAACGAATGGACCTTCAGTTTGTTTTTGTTCGTACTTTCGCTTGGTATCGTCACTGGAAAACTTTTCGTCAATTACGGTGAGACATCCGATTTAAAAAAATAACAACAAATTTGATCCCAAATTACAGGATTTATGACGTTTCATTATCCTTGTTTCTTATTTCCCGGGCGTTAACGATTATTCGTGAGCTTTTTGGCTTTTCATGTTTTCCTCTGTTATGAGCTTTTTTTTGCCTCGAAATTCTTTGTCTATTAATTTTGTGGGTATGTTTTTTTATACTTGAATTATAAAAAAAAATTCTGATTTTTTAGTATATTCAACATTATTGCGTCATTGACTATGTTCAGGGTCACGCTCTAAAATCCGATTATTCAATTTATCCATATATGAATTTTCTGTAAAAATGTAAGCAACATCTATTCAGGGTCATGTCCTTGGCTCATATATAGAATGTACGAGTCATCGTTGTCTCGTAAACGAAATACTTTGGCAAAAGCAGTAAATCTTGAGTCTGAGGATTCAAGGATGAAAAATATTTTTTTCTTATATTTTTATCCCAGAAAAACATTTTCTTTGAAATATAGAATTGAGCCTGTCTGTTTTTTTAAATTTCTGTCTTGCGGTGAAGCTTGAATCTGTGGATTCAAGGATGAAAAATATTTTGTCCTATTTTTATCCCAGAGAAACATTTCCTTTGAAATATAGAATTAAGGTTGTTTAGAAGCTATGAAACCTTTGAATGTTAATTGTTCCATAAATAGCTTCTTAATCGTGGTGAAATTTTTGCACAACCTCCTGAATACTTCATGTAAGAACATACCAAATTTTCAGAAGTCTATCATCATTACTTCAACCTCCTTAAGGGTTAAAATGAAAAATGATGAGAAAATTCTGAAAATTTGGTATGTTTTTGTATGAGGTATTTAAGAGGTCGTGTAAAAATTTCACGACAATCAGGAAGCTCATTATTAAGAAATTAACTTTTTGTTAAAAACAATTTTTTAAACAAATAAAAAAAAAATATTTATCAATAAACTTCGTTTTCTTTCCGTTGCTTTCAGTATATTGTGTTGAGAGGTAAAATAAAAAACTTATCGCAAAGTTATATAAGTTTCCATAAGACTATGTTTAATTTTATTTAATTTGTTAATCTGAATTATTCGATAACGAGCTTCCAAATCGTCGTGAAATTTTTACACGACCTCTTAAATACTTCATTGAAAGACATACCAAATTTTCAGAATTTTCTGATTAAACGTGATTTGCTTCTAAAAAACCTTAAGCCTGTCTGTTTGAATTTCTGTCTTGAAATGTTGCCTTATTTGTCCTGTAATTGTCGCCATCTCTTAGGCAATGCCGACAAATGGTCTGTTAACGTTGGAATGAGCGCCAAATCATTGACATCATTTTCACGAATGTATGACGTTTTCGGCGTGCCGAATAATCAAAAATTGTCAAACTTTGACGGAGAGCATCTGAAGATTGCTGGTGAAAAATTGATGAACGTCAGTCGTGATTACGGCGATGCTATGGCCGAAGCAATATTCGGAATTACTCACAAATATGCTTGGCTTTTGAGAGCGGCCCTCTGCGGTATCGCTATGATGGGCTTTACGTGGTTCATCATTTACAAAGATAGCAGCATACCCGGCGTTAATCCTCCGTCGCCGTTCAGCCCCACGAAGAGGAGGTAAGTTGCTAGGAATTGGCGGCAATGATTGTTTCAAAGGGTTGAGGGTCAACGATTGAAAAAAATTAGAATTTTTTCCCAATTTTTTCGTGGGAAAACTGAAGGTTTTTCAATAGATACTTTTACATTCGACGGCGAATATTTGATCATGTTGAATTTTGCATTGTTGAAATGCAACGAAAATCAGTTTTCTTCTTCCTTTCAAATATTGTTTACCTGTTTTTTTTGTCTATTTAGAACCCTAAATCGTTAATGGAGACCCCGAAGAACATTTAAATCATTTTTCACTTTGAAAAGTCATCCTTAAAGGTTCTTAATCGAAAATAAAACCTTTTGTCGATGCATTTCAACGTTGCAAAGTTTAACATCCTAATATTTATCAGTACAGCGAAATTGCGTGCACCTGAATTACGATGGAGCGAATGTATCTTGCATAGAAAAAACGAATATGAAAAACGCAATTTAGTGCTAAAAAGAGTGTTTTTCAATTATTGAATAGTATTTTCGCGAATGTCAGAGTTTCTTAATGACACTCATAATCAATGGACAAATTATCTACCATGTGAGGCCTTAACATTCCATATTAATTAAAAATCGATTAATAAAAATTGATCAAAAACATTTTGCACCATACAAGAATTTTTAGAAGACTTTTAATAATAAAAAAGTAAAAAATGTGAAATGCAGTCAAAAAAAAAAATTCTTTTCTGATTATATTAATTTGAAAAATGTACGAATGTCGTTGAAGTAAGAAAATATTTTGAATGAATTAAAATTTTTTACATGAAACAATCTAATGCTGGGACGAAGGATTCTTCACAATATTCATTTATGAAAAAAAGCTCTTTCCAAAGTTAAAATATACATTTTTCATGAAAGAATGTTGGCTATCGCCAGTTAAAAATAACGTTGTCATGAATTTTGAAAAAGTTATTTCAAGGAAAAAGCGTTCCAAGTTTTTAATAACATCACTCGTGAATGAAATGTCGTTTTTTCAACCATCATAACTCGGATCATTTTTAACGCATAGACTCGAAATTCTAACGGAACATTCAACGAAATCGTCAAAACGTCTAAATCGAATTTTTCCATAATTTAAACTCTGCCTAACTCCTCAAAAAAATCATCGTCGTAGTCGTCGTTTAAATTCGTAGATGGGCATGTATTTCGCGCAAAATAATTATGAATAGAAAGAAAAACTCGCATATTTCAAATCAATTTTCTTATAATTTTTGGACTTTTGTAAACCTTTCTCTTTGAGCTTTTTCATTGTTAACTCTCATCGAGAAAGCTTTGTAATATACAAAAATTATTGGCGCAGAAAAATTTCGATGCGAATAAAAATATATTTTTCGCAATAACTGCTTTGATAATTCAACAAGCCGTATAATTGCTTCGTAATCTTTTCCAATCTCTAGTAATTTTATTTTCTCTCTTTTAGTTATCGGTGGGATGCTAACCGACAAGTAGTGAGTTGGTATTTTGCATGAGCTTTTCCAGTTTTTCTTCTAGAAGATGCTCAGTGCTTGTAGTCCTAATTAAAAGTTATTGATGCTTCTGCAAAATCTTTCATTTCCTCATTTTATTGAATGAATATTTTATCAATGCCAAACAAGAAATTATTGCAAGACACTTAACCGATTCTGGAAAAGAAGATATTTCAATTAATATTTATACTATTGTACGAAGCGTCGAACAATTAAAAAAAGTTTCCCTGAATTCACCGAGCATTTTCTAAATCTCTCGTAAACTTTGTGTCTCGCATTTGTGTTAATGCTTGTTGTTTCGCTTGCTCCTAAAAATTCTCATTAATTTTTCCAAAATACATTACTCAAAATATATTTGTGACAAATAATAATGCGTTTTCTTTCTTCTCCAAAATTACAGGTATCCTGAGAAATCAAGACTACAAATAAACTACTTGGTCGGAGCGCTCAACGGAATCCTCATATTTGTCTACATGTGCCTCTAGCCAGGAAAAATCTCGTCTATCTAACTTGCATCTCGATCCAGTGACATTCTCCAAGTCATTATTGTTTATTTTCATTCTTCCATAATTTATTTACTTAATTTATTTGAATGTTCGAGCGTTTGCAAATGCAAAGGAAAACCGTCGTCGTATTCAGTTCTAATCTAATTTTGCAAGTTAAGCCATGGTTTTATGTATTTCTTGTTTGTTTGTTTTTTTTTTTTTTTTTTTCGTTTTTGCGATAGAATCGCGAGTTCTCGCGAGCACAAATACGGCAGTTTCGACTTCCTTTAACGGATATATAAGATAGTATTCTGAGTATTCTTTGAATGAAAAATCATCAAAATATCAATCCTTTAGCGAAATTTCCTCGATCATTCTCTCGTCGATTTTTCGTTGAAGAAATATCATTGAATTTTTTCATTCAGATTGCTCACTTCTGAATTCAAAGGATGCGTCTATTTAGGCTTTTTTTCAATGAGTAAAACAGCTTGATAGTTGCAAAAGTACAAATATAGATTTTTATAAACTTTGATAGGATACGTCGATACAACGAATATATGTAATGTATATACGGCATGTTATGGAGATGTATATATATATATACATTAGGGTGACAGTTATTTGGGCTTTGGCGAAATAAGTTCGGTGCCACCCCAAAAACATAATCAAGGTGTATCAAAAAAAATTTGTATTAAGTTTGGAGGCGCTCGGAAAATTGGAAAACGCGCCACCGGGCGATTGAAAATTTAAATGTTGTTTGGGCATCTCTACAGAGCTTGTCATAAACAAAATTATGAACGAAGAACATTGAAAAAATTTGGTTTTTCACACCATACTATGCACAATTAGTGTACCAAGATTCAAATTTTTCTCATTAATATTATAGTCGGAAAAAAAAATCATTGATGCGTGGGATAAACACATGTATTTTACATTTAAAATTTCAATCGCTCGGTGGCGCGTGTTCCAATTTTCCGAGCGCCTTCAAACTTTACACAGATTTTTTGTTATACACCTTGATTATGTTGTTGGGGTGGTGTCGAACTTTTTTTGCCAAAGTCCAAATAACTGTCACCCTAATATACATATATGTATTCAAGACTGATCAATCATCAGCAAGAGCAAAATGATATCGTGTTACAATTTTGTCACGATTTATAGATTTTGTGGTGCTGAGAGGAACAGACTTTCTTTTTTCTTGTCATACTTCCTGATTACTTTTGTTTTCTTTTTGCTGCGATAAAGAATGACACTTGTTCAAAATACTTCCTAGCTTTTTTTTCCGTACTATATAGAGATATTGCTTTTTTTCAAAATTTACTTGAAAGATTTATTGTCAATGAAGTGATAGAAAAAAAGAATAATATCTCTAAAAATGGTTTTGTCCGAACGAGCTGGTCTTTGTTCAACAAAGCTTTATCATACTTCCTGATCTTTCGTCTTGACAATTCAATTTACCGGTGTTGAAGAGCGTGATTAACAAATTAATGGTAACTATTAGAATAAACATTGTCTTCGTATCTAATAAAATATTGAAGTGATCAAATATTCAATGTTGCTCATTCTTTTATTCTCATTGCAAGTTCTCCCTGCATTTTTCATCATCGGATAATCGAAATTTTTTTATTTTCCATTGATTTCGACTTTGGTGGACATTTTTGTAGGTGGAAGGTGAGAGAAAATTGTGGTTTTTTCCATGATCGTGTTGAATATCGAATAAGAGTTTTTTGAAGTAATTTCCTCTGCCTTGATTATTGAAAAATTTTATATCTGAATTGACTTTTATTTTTTTAAGCAGAAAGCCGAAAACAGAAAAAGGAAATTTGTACATTTTCAAATTAACTCTTCTATTTTTCAAGCCAAAAACTGCTAGTTCATTCCATGTCAAATCGACCAATAGTTGGAATCGACCCCTTTCAATTTCGATGAAATTTGGTCAGAAGTTTTCTTTTATCATAAAACGAAGTTCTACCAGAGGGAGAAAATTAAAAAAATTTTATCGCAAATTCAAAATTTTACCAGTTTAAAAATTTTCAAATTTATTTTTCCAATATTTTGAAAACTATTATAGCTACGAAAAAAACATTCCGAGTTCGTCTTAGAGAGTATACTTAGGGCTATGAAAACAAATTCGAATTTTTTTTTTTAAATGATGAATTTGGAGAATTTTGAATTTGTTTAAATCGTGAAAATCCACGATCAACATTAAATTTTTGGTTCAATTTTTTTTATATAACACCTTGTACGGATCTAAGATCCTAAGATTTTTAGAAAGGTGTTTTTTTTTCAAATATATGAATTTTTGTAAAAAAAAATTTTTTTTTACCTCCAAGTTGAGTAAGTAAAGTTAAGTGAGTAAAGTTAAGCAATCATGTAATTTTTACTGCTAAAAATTACAATATTACATGATTGCTCAACTTGACGCAACTTGGAGGTAAAAAAAAAAAATTTTTTACCAAAATTCAAAAATTCATATTTTTGAAACAAAAAGAAAAACCTTTCTGAAAATTTCAGGATCTTTTAAAATCATTACAAGGTATTATATACAAAAAATTGAACCAAAAATTTAATGTTGATCCTGGATTTTCACGATTTAAAAAGATTCAAAATTCTTCAAATTCATCATTTTTCGAAAAAAGAAATCGGATTTTTTTTTTCGTAGCCTAAAGTACACTCTTTAGGACGAATCCAGAACGATTTTTTCGTAACTATAATAGTTTTCGCGATATTTAAAACATAAACTTGAAAAATTGAAACAATGGTGAAATTTTGAATTTTCCATAACTTTCGAAAAAAATAATAATTTTTTTCCTTTGGCGGAACTTCGTTCTATGATTAAAGAACAGTTCTGACCAAATTTCATCGAAATTGAGAGTGGTCGATTCCAACTATTGGTCGATATGACATGGAATGACCCTGCTTCAATCTCAATTAAAGAATACGCCGTGAAATTTCGATCGTTTCGGCTTCTCGCGACCTTGACCTATTTCAAGAACCATATGAAATAATCGTTTCTCATCCGATTGTCATATACTGCGTGGACATTCATTTTCTCCGATTGCATATTCGTGATCAGTGCGTGATTTCTGATTAAAGTGACAGTTGGAATTTTGAAAAGGCCAGGAAAAACAAAAAAAAATGTTTTGCCCATCATTAGGTTAACCTTGAACATTAAAAAATGCGTAGTCCGATCTGGACAAAAAAAACTATGTATATAAAACGAAACCATGCATATATGTATAACTATTTATACACTTTTGCTCGATTTTCGATGTAGACGGCAAAAACAAAAACTATGGGGATAGTGGACCGGGACTCTAAAAACTACGAAGCCATCGACGTCATCAATAACGGTGAAAGGTTAAAGGTAATTAATTAATATACTTAATAAATAAATAATATATTTAAGATTTAATTTGATATACATAATATATATTAATATACATAATATATATATATATAATTTAATATTTAATTTAATATATTTAATAAATTATAATTAATATATACTCTGGACTCTCGATATAGCGGCTCTCAGTATAACAAACCTGGCGGCCGGGACTTGAGGCGCTCCGTTTCGAAAAAAAACTCAGTAATGTACGCGTATTGTTTCCAATTGTATGTGGCGCCTTGTATGTGTGGTTTACATTGTATAATTTGGGGCTCAGTAAAATTTTACATTTGGCTCATATATATGCCTCTCATAATAGGAGACCCTCCCCTCGGGCGTGTCTCTTATATCGAGAGTTCAGTGTACGTCACTATGCTCATTGTCAAATTCAAGAAACAACAACTTTCGCCACCTATTGCACAATATTAACAGCTGTTGACTTTCATTTACTCTAATCTGTGGTAAGCAGCGCCCTGTCTGACAGATCAAAATATTTTTTTTTCCTCTTACGTTAAATATATCCGTCATCGTGTACTTCCGAGGCTTTAGAGTGGTGTTTAGACTGTTTAGAGTGCCCATACATGACCATATAGTGAACGCTCGGAATTGCTCGGAATTTTCTGTAGCTCCGATTGTTTCTCGTTGATTCCTCCGATTGCGCGTCTTCTGTTTGTTTTCGTTTGAAAAGTTTCTTCCAAACAATCGTCAATAATCGGGAATCTCGGAAAATCATTTACAATGAACCATCAAATGTTTAAAATCTACGACCAAAAGGAGTTCGAGAGAATCACCAAAGGCATCAAAGTTGCACAATGTATGCAATCAAAATCTTCGTCCGGTGAGTGAATTAACGAAGAAATTTCAAAAATGTTTATCTTTATTATTCATCACAACGCGATTGCTTTGACAACAATTTTTGTTTCGGTGCGTAATTTGTATACTTTTGAGGTTATGGATTTCGCTTTTTGTACTAAAAAAATGTAGATGTATTTGTTTCTAATATCAGTACCAGACACGGAGGCTATACTGAGTCAACTTGAGGAATTGGTTGTGTCGGACTCTCTGTGCTGTTCCTTCTGTAACACCATATTCGAAAATAAGTCGCAGCAAAGACTTCACTACAAGTTGGATTGGCATCGATACAATCTCAAGCGTCGTCTTCTTGATCTGAAATCTGTCACGGAGGATGCTTTTGGACTTCTCGCCGATGAAGGTTATTGCTATTTATTATTTCAACAAACAAATAATGAAATTGGTGATTATGAAGTAGCATTATTTTCATAATGATAATTATAACTATTCATTGTTACTATTGTCATTATTTACTACCATTTTTATAATTGGTTATTATTATCGCAATTCTAGATTTTTCCAAATGCGTATAGAGTATTTCAGTTTAATTTGAGTAGACTGACCCTCATTGTCATTCATTTTTGAATGCTTTGCTGAAATTGATGTCGCTGAAATAATGCTCCGAAGATTTTCATATTTTTCTCAGTTTTCCATGACATTCTGGCATTTTTTTAGATTTTTTATTGCTCCTTCTGCAAAGGTCTGACCAATAATGTGCCAAATGCCGAATGAGTTAAGGGGAGGCTAAATACCGACATTATTACCGAAGCCCTACATTATCGACTCAAAATTGCTGTCCAAACTTTCTTCAATACCGATGGATGAATATCACTTTAGTTTAATCAATTTAATTTATCAACATTTATCTCGTGATTTGGATTGCAAACTTACGTCCCTGTTTTTTCATAAAATAATGTCGAAGACGTATCGATATTCGTACTTTGGTGTTCGTCATGGAGCCCCACTCTTGGTTTTATCGTTAGCCGAAATGCCGGAAAAACATTATACATAATCTAATATTTTCAATTACAGATTCCTGATGATAATCGAATGTGCAATTTTTTTTTTGTTTTTCGAAAAAATTTGAGTGGGGCTCCATTTGTGCCATAATTCTAATGATACTGTCAAAATTTTATTGATTTCCATTCACTCTTGCCAGAGCAAGTTTGGATTCCAATTTCGAGGTGCTAATGTCGGTATTTAGCCTCTTAAGAGGAGGCTAAATACCGACACTAACATCTCGAAATTGCCATCCAAACTTGCTCTTATACAAATGGATGGAATTGAATAAAATTTTAACAACATCATCGGAACAATGGCAGGAATGGAGCCTCACTAAACTTTTTTCGAAAAACAAAAAAAAAATGTACAGATTCACTTACCACCAAGAAACTGTAATTGAAAAACTTAAATTATTAAACTTTTTCTGCATTTCGGGTAAAACCAAGAGTGAGGCTCCATGAAGAACGCCATGATACAAATATCGAGACGTTTTCGACATTATTTTATCAAAATGACGAGCCGTAAGTTTGGATGGCGCATCGAGAGATAAATATCGATAAATTGTAGTTTTATTGAAAAACGAAATGGCGAAATGTAGTTCACAGACGTGCGAGTGAGGGCAGCACCATGGATTCTGACGAGTAACCTATAATATTTAGGGGGCTCGAATGAGTTCGTTGGCATTAGCTGTAACGCATTTTAGCCTCTCAATTGACAATTAATTGTTAATTAATTTATCCCCCTCTTAATTGTCAAAATGCAATTAATTTTCATCCACGGTTGTCGGAGAAAGACTGGCTGACGATGATACGTCGATAATGTAGAGATTGAGTAAAAATGGTATTTAGCTTCCTCTTAAGAGGATGTGAAAGTTGATCAGCAACATTTGGGGCAAAATAAAAGTTTGAGCCTCTGCATCGGTATATTACGCAGGGCTTAAAACTTTGATTTTTTTTTTAATTCATCAACATTTACGAGAAAGGCTCGTTCGAAAAATTGTCGGTAAAACAGATCTTTCACATCCTCTTAAGAGGAGGCTAAATACCATTTTTATTCAATCCCTACATTATCGACGTATCATCGTCGTCCAGTCTTTCTCCGACAACCGTGGATGAAAATTAATTACATTTTGACAATTAAGAGGGGGATAAATTAATTAACAATTAATTGTCAATTGAGAAGCTGAAATGCGTTACAGCTAATGCCAACGAACTCATTCGAGCCCCCTAAATATTATAGGTAACTCGTCAGAATCCATGGTGCTGCCCTCACTCGCACGTCTGTGAACTACATTTCGTCATTTCGGTTTTCAATAAAACTACAATTTATCGATATTTATCTCTTGATGCGCCATCCAAACTTATGGCGTGTCTTATTGATAAAATAATGTCGAAAACGTCTCGATATTTGTATCGTGGCGTTCTTCATGGAGCCTCACTCTTGATTTTACCCGAAATGCAGTAAAAGTTTAATAATTTAAGTTTTTCAATTACAGTTTCTTGGTGGTAAATGACTGTAAATTTTTTTTTCGTTTTTCGAAAAAATTTTAGTGAGGCTCCATTCCTGCCATTGTTCTGATGATGTTGTTAAAATTTTACTCAATTCCATCCATTTGTATAAGAGCAAGTTTGGATGGCAATTTCGAGGTGTTAGTGTCGGTATTTAGCCTTCTAAGAGGAGGCTAAAGGCGACATTCGAACCTCTCTCTCGCTCTCACACGACCCCTATCATCCTTTCTCTCTCGCACTCGCACGAAAGATGTCGGTATTTCGCCTCCTCTTAAGGGGGGAATCTGAAATAGGACCCTAAAGAAGTATAGTTTTTCAATTTTTTTTCATGGTTCCACTAAAACAAACCTTTTTAGAATTCTTGAAGTATTTCATTCTATATTTCGACATTATGGAACAATTTATCTTATGAGAGAATAACGATGTTGTTTATAGGATTTTTTGAAATTTAAAAAAATGACCCGATAATCATGAATAATTTGAAGATGACGTGTCGAGTCTGTCGGGCAGCGAGATGGAATCTGAGAACGAGGAGGAAACGGGAAACTCTGAGACAGGCGGTTCAACGAGCGAAGTTGCGAGAAGCAACAATTCCGATGGAAATATCACAAAATCCGGTGAAAATACTGAAAAGATTGACAAGAAGAGCAAACAAAGTGGCTTGGTCTCCGACAGCTCGGAAAGCGAAATGATCGAGGAAACTTTGCGAAAGAAAAGAAAGATGGAAGCTCTCCTCGCTATCGCCAGTCGTCACTCGAAAGTATTTTTCGAGAACGAACAGGGCGATATATTCAGCATTTATCGTTGTTTGCTTCATAACAAAAAGGTACACGTGCCAAAAGTTGATTCGAATCATTTTATCTCTTCGTACTTTGGAATTTTGTTTTTTTTTCAATACTCAATGAAACAATGGTCGAAAAAACCTGCATAAATTTTTCGTTCTGGCGTTTAATTTCAAATTTTTCCGAATGATGAAAACCGTATAATTGAAGGTAACGATTTCGATGAGTGGTAGAATATGAAACAGATCGATATAAAATAATTGTTCTTAAGCTCAATTGAATTTTAGGAAATACCCGAGATCGACAATGACATAATTGTTCAGGCCCTTGAGAGTGGAAAAAAAACTATGTGGACGGTCATCATGTTGGGTGGTGGACATTTTGCAGCATCGGTTTTTCAAGGTATGATAAAATCCACAATTCGAAACTTTGTCGATTGTGAAACAACATGAAAAAGTAACGACTGAGTTCTTAATTTGCAGGGCATAATACTTTAATAATATGACAACTAATATGATTTTGCACCAAATGAAGGTCAAATTGAAATAGTTTGTCGAAACTTGATATTTGCGTTGTCTTGAACGTCCTACTACTTTTTAATAAAAGCTTCTGCCATTTTTAAAATAGCTTCATGCCATTTAAAGTGTTCATGATTTTTAGAATATTCAAAAGAAAACAATCCTCATCACGAAATTAATCGTGTCAAAAATTTCAGGGCAATATCTCAAAAAAACCCTGCAAATTGAAATTTGCACATTGCTTCCTCATCTTTATCCATAGTCCACATAGCTTCCTTTATCACGAAGTAAGGTGATCAACTTTGGCTCCTTCATAAGGAAAGCTTTGTTAACTATTCAAAAAAACGATTAATCAATGTGCAAAATTTGCGACTTCTATTAGTTTGAACTTTTCAATGCTAATTTGACGCTACAAAAGTGTTCAATTTTTATCGCTTGCGCTATTTTTCAAAAAATTCAAAATTTCATAAAATTTTAATCCTTGGATAGATTTTTGCGACATTCAATAGCGAATAACATTGATAGCTATACTGGCTCTTCACAAAATTTCATTGCAATATCTAAAAAAATTCAAAAGTTATAGCGTTTACGCTTGTTTTATAAACATTAAAAATTTGATAAAAATTTAATCATTCGATCGATTTTCGCCAAATTTAATAAATAACATCCTCGATAGCTATATTAGCTCTGTGTCAAGTTTCAGTGCAATATCTTAAAAATTGCACGAGCCAGAGCGTTTACGCTATTTTTTTTTAAATTAAAAATTTCATAAAATTTTAATCCCTCGATGGATTTTTGCCAAATTTAATAGCGAACAACCTCGATAGCTATATTAGCTCTGTTCAAAGTTTCAGTACAATATCTTAAAAATGGCACAAGTTAGAGCATTCAGGCTATTTTTCAAAAAATTCAAAATTTCGTAACATTTTAATCCCTCGATGGATTTTCGCCAAATTCAATACCAAACAACCTTAGTAGCTATACGAATTCTGTACAAAGTTTGAGTGCAATATCTTGAAAATTGCAGAGGTTAGAGCGTTTACGCCATTCTTGCAAAAACGAAAAAAGTCGATAAAATCTGAACACCCGTTATAAATAAAACAAATTTTTTTCAGAATGAAGAGCAATTCGCGCTCGACAAGTGTGCCAAATTTTAGCTTGATAACCCGAAGCCTTTTCGCGTTATTAATTATTTACATCTGAAACTCAGGATACACACACACACACACCCACACACATCCATCCGCACATTTTTTCTAAATATGATTTTTCGATGTTTCAGGACATTTTGAACATTTTGGCATAAAAATCGCGAAAATTTTTTTTTTCACGAAAACAAAGCTTCCTTTATGAGGAAGCAATTGTATGAATCTGATCACATTTTTCAGAAATTTGTAAATTTCACAATATTTCCAATCAGCGATCAATCCTGGCACAAATTGCATATGAAAAATTAATGACGAACAACCCGGATCTTCCAATTAACTGTCCAAAATGATGCAGTAGAAGATATTGAATATGATAAAATTTTAACAATCATTAAAATTTGTTCAAAGACGATGTTGATCAGATTTTGATAGCGCCAAATTTTAGCTCAATATACCGAATTATTTCCGAATTATCAAGTATCGATATCTGGCCGTCCCATTAAACATACGTTTTTTTGTCTAAATACAATGTCGTTACTTTCCGAAATATTTTGAACCCGTTGGCTCTGAAATCTCAAAAAAGTCTTTCGTGAAAACAAAGCTCTTTTTATGAGTACGTAAAAAAACAAACCTTTCGGTAACTACTCAAATTCACGATTCGATCATTTTTTGCATCTTTTTCGTTTGAAAATTCATTAGATTTTTTTTTTGCAGACGGTAAATCTATTGTGCACAAAACATTTCATTCTTACACGGTACGTGCGAAGCAAGGGTCTGCCCAAACTAGTTGGGACCACAAATCCTCGGCGAATAATACTAGAAGTGCAGGAGCGAGTTTGCGTCGTTATAACGAAACCGTGCTCATTCAGGTACATATACATATATATAAATATACTAAATCATTATAAATATCAATTTTTGTTACTGTATACAGTGCCTTTTCCATTATTTAGAATTTATTTTGACAGCTTTTTATTGTAAACAGGTTCTTAAAATTAATAATTAATCGTTAAGTCTGTTTATGAACAATAATAACAGTTTTTATTTATTTACGTATTCTTTTGAAAATCTTACATGCACGATTATTTCCTTAATTAGAATATTTCTTTGCCAATACGTTTCCGCTGCTTATTGGAATAATTGAATGAAATTTTTGTGCCCCTGTGATTGACTCAGCATAGTACAGGCAATAGAGAATTTTTTCCTGCACTAAAAGGCAGAAGTTTTTTTTTTTAAAGGATGTTGAGTCCGTATCGTTCCGTCCAAAAGTTTTTCATTTTACTGAATTTTATTGGGATTGATTAATACTTCAATTCGTATCGTAACACCGTTGATGTGAATAGAAGTATCACAATTGTGCAAATTAATGATCGCAAATTCTTATTTACGTATTATATCAAGTTTTCACAATGTTTTTACAAACGAGGATTAACTTTTGGATGTTTTGTCCAAACTTGACAACGCTAAAATCTCGATAGTGGACACCGTTCATTCTCGAAAAAATGTTGATTATTTTATATCGCAACTATAGAAATATAACATGAAATTACTTTGAACTGCAAAAAAAAAACAATAATTTTAAACAATATTAATATTTAAAGTAGTCGCTGTATTAGCTTTACATTTGGCAACGTTGCGTGCGTTGGTAAGTTGGCACGACTGAGAACTGTACGATCGACAGCAGTCGCGACGGTCGCGATTGAATGTGAAACCGACAGCAAACATAACCTCGAAACCTCTTTATCGTCCATGAACGAAAATGAGTATTTGAATTTCCCGCTACTTTCAGTCTATGCAACGGTGCCGCTATTTTCTTGTTCCTTGCTGTGAAAACCACGTACTGTGTTTTTATTACTTATTTACTGGAGCACGAGCTTCCTAAATGTCTTGAAAAAATTACACAATGCTTCTTATATGTTTTTCCTCGAGTACAATTTTTTTTGTATTTTTGGCATCATTTTTATAACAAAAAAAAAATAATAATTGCAAATTTACTTCAGTTTCCATAAGGCTACGTGTAATTTTTTAATTCAAATTTCTCAGTAACCAGCTTCCTAATCGACGTAAAATTTGTACACAACCTTTCAAATGTTGTACATAATGACATATCAAATTTTCAATATTTTATCATCATTTTCAATTTGGGACTCAACATCCTTAAATAGGTTCAGTATCACGTACCGAATGTAAATGCACAAAATCCGTACAAATTAGGAGGGCGCAAGTGCCGCCATTTTGAGAAAAACCGTTTCGGCCTATATCTCCGTAACTGTGCACTTTAGATCAAAAATGGTAATAACCTTTATTGTAGATAACTAAATTTCCTATCTTTTTTGTCAGATAATTTTTTTTGTATCACTTACCGTTTACGACTTATACGACTATAAAGATTTGTTTATTGACTTTTTGACGGGTATCTCTTCTAATAATTGTTTACACAATCAAATGCAAATAACCCAACTTTCAAATCTACTAATTTCCTACAACTTTTTTTTATAAACTTTTTTCGTATCGCAAATAAAATCTTTCTTTTGCATCTAAATAGTGTTTCTCAGGTGAAAATTTGACAGTCATATTCGGTAGACTATTTGGGTTCGATGCCCAGTTATACAATTCTTGAACTGTTGTTATTTGCTCATCGATTAATTATCAATTATGAATTTTTAAAATATGTTAGAAATAAAAATGTGTCAAAATTAATTCAAAATAATTTTAAAAAATACTATACCGTAACAAAAATTGGTATTCATAATAATTTATAGAATTATTTATTTTTTATTTTACAAAATCGAGAAAAAAATAGTAATTATGGAGGGCCCACGATCTGACTGATCTTAAAAGTTGTTGAATAGATAGAAGTTTAAAATAAAAAGTTTTCAAAAAAATCAAAATCTGCACTCACTTTTGAAAACACGATTCAAAGTTTAAAACTCAAAAAACTCATTCAAAAACACGTCGAATATTTTTTATCTATTTTTTTCTGAAAAGGCCATAAAAGACCAAAGATGTCAAGAAAAAAACACTTAATTTGGATCATTATTAACGAAGTTATGACCAAAAACCGAAAAAGAGCGGTTTTTTTTTTTTTTAATTTACCATCTTGTGAACGGTTAATCAAAAAAATCTCAAAATTTAACAGGAAGGGTCTTTTGATGGGTACTAAAAAATACAAAAAAATTGAGGAATAAAAAAAAAAAAAGTTTTTCAAACTGTCCTGTTCGAGATGGAACGTTCCGTATATGAAAATATAATTTAATAATAATAATAAATTAATTATCTAATAATCATAATTTATTAATTAATAATAATGATTAATAATAATAATAATAATAATAATAATAATAATGATTAATAACAATAATAATAATAATAATGATTAATTAATAATAATATAATTTTTATGTGCATCGCATATACTTAATTTCCATGGGGAATTCATATAAATCTCTCTATGGGCAAACTGTGTACATATCGCTTACTTATTGTTGGTTATGTGAATAATATATTAATCCATGTTTTTCAGCATATTCAAGAAATCCTTGACTCTTGGTCACCGCACATAGAAAATTCCTCTTTGATTCTCTATCGGGCTGTCGGACCTCACAACCGTGGAATGCTCTTCGGAGGTAAAAATCCGCCGTTAGATAAGAACGATGCGAGACTGCGACCACTGCCATTTCCAACGAGACGAGCAACTTTCAGCGAAGTCCAGCGTGCTTATGATGTCCTTAGCACGATTGAAATTTACGGTAATTCGAGAAACATTCAAAAGCAAAAAACCTTGTTAGATACTTGAATTTGCTCTTCGTAAAAATTCGGCATTTCGTTATTATGATTTTTCTTCTACAATTTTCTAATGAAGATTAAGATGATCATCTATTTATCGAACGAATTTTTCTTCTTGCGATTGAGATAACGGAGAAATTTCACGAATAATCAGGAATGGTGGAAAGAATTTCGTAGACTGGTGTCGAGTGATTCCACGTCAAACCAGCAGGTCAAAAAAATCGATATCTCCGATCATACTCTCGATATTTTCCTGTGGTCTCTATCATGAGAAAACATTGCTGTTAAATCGCTAGCCGAAAATAAAATTATTTGTACGAGTTATGATTTTTTGAAAATTTCGTACTTTCAAAGACTCGAAAAACAACTTTTTTGTTTTTGTGTATAACTCCGCCGGATTTTGGAATTCGAGAGTTTCACTTCGAGAAATCGAAACTGTATTCAAAACCTTTCAAAATGAGCACAAACTAACCTCATTTGGTGCATTTATGACGCCACAATCGTAAAACTACGTTTTTTCGAAAATCAAGAATAACTGACAAACCTCATTTTTTAAAAATCTGATAAATCATATTAAATTTTTACGATAAAAAATCTATATTTCTGTGGAGTTTGAACTAGTTCTGACCAATAGATTTTGAATTTATGATCAATTTCATCTTTTAGAAATCAGTTTCAGCTATTTTAGGACATTGGGGTTTTGACTTTAGGTTTTCTGAGAATTTCGTCAATAAAGACGATAGTCATTGTTTAAAAAAATTATAAAACAATGTAATAATTAATAACAGTTTTATAATTTTTATAAAACAATTTATTTACAATTCTATGAGATCCATCTCCATCAAATGATGATAATATTTACGAAAAATTTGTTTTTCTGCAACTTTAGATCTAAAGTTGATGATAATATTTACGAAAAATTTGATGGAGATGGATCTCACAGAATTGCAAATAAATTGTTTTATAATTCTTTACAATTCAAACAATCGCAATTTTAGACCTAAAGTTGCAGAAAAAGCAAGTATTCGTGAATATTATCATCATTTGATCGAGATGGATCTCAAAGAATTGTAAATAAATTGTTTTATAATTTTTTGAAACAATGACAATCGATTTCATTGACGAAATTCTCAGAAAACCTGAAGTCGAAACCTGAATGTCCCAAAATAGCTCAAACTAATTTCTAAAAGATGAAATTCATCAATAATTCAAAATCTATTCGTCAGAACTACTTCAAACTCCACAGAAATATAGATTTTTTGTCGTAAAAATTAAATATGATTTTTTCAGATTTTTAAAAAATTAGGTTTTTCAGTTGTTCTTGATTTTCGAAAAATCGTAATTTTACGATTGTGGCGTCATAAATGCACCAATTGAGGTTAATTATTGCTCATTTAGAAGGTTTTTGAATACAGTTTCGATTTCTCGAAGTGAAATCTTGAAATTCCAAAATCCGGCGGGATTATACATAAAAGCAAAAAAGTTGTTTTTCGAGTCGTTAAAAGTACGCAATTTTCAAAAATCAGAACTCGTACAGATAATTTTATTTTGGGCTAGCGATTTAACAGCAAAGTTTTCTCATGATAGAGAACACACGAAAATATCGAGAGTATGATCGGAGACATCGATTTTTTCGACCTGCTGGTTTGACGCGGAATAAGTGTTATAATTTGTTTTTTTTTCCAGGTTCCGCGTCGGATTTCACCGATTGCTTTCCTATCTCGCCTCGTCAACCGATTCGCAAACGTGTCTCGAAAGTTGATCTTCTCGATGAGATACCGGAGATGGAAAATTCATCGAGAGTAAGCGACGAAACGACGACCGTCGATACGAGCAATTCGTCGAGCGAATCAAGAAAAATATCACAGGGAAATTCATCTCCATTAACGACGTCGGATCGTCAACATCGGAGTCCTCGTTCTCAAATAGATCGCGCGAAACCTCGAAAAAGTCCTCGACGTCCATTGCCCGGTAGGATATTATCGTTTTTCTTGAATAAAAACAAACAGCATTACGCTTTTCATTAGAAATTTTTTGCCGTTTTAAAATAAAATTTCTCTTTTAAGATATTGTCGCCAGATTGGCGCGTTCCTCGTCCGAATCGGAAATCGATCCAACGGGAAACGTGCTGATATCTCAGGACATTGAGATCGATTTCACCGATCATCTGCGAGCGTTTCAAGACACCGTGCCACGTCACATTAAAAATCGCAAGATCAGACGTCAGAAGAGAAAATTGAAGAAAGACAGAACGGATGGTAAGTAAATTTTATACATGGGTCATTCCATGTCAAATCGACCAAGAGTTGGAATCGACCCCTCTCAATTTCGATGAAATTTGGTCAAAAGTTTTCGTTTTTCAGAAAACAAAGTTCTACCAAAGGAAACAAAAATTTGATTTTTTTTTAAAAGTTATGCAAAATTTCACAATTTTTCAAGTCTGTCAAGTTTATTTTTTAAATATCTTGAAAACTATTATAGTCACGAAAAATCGTCCTGAATTAGTTTTAAGGAGGTTCATCTGGTACACGATTTACAATACAGACGTTGATAAAAAAATCAGAATATAGTTATTAATATCTAAAAAGTCATCTGTTAAAATTTCAAGACCTGAGGGTACGTTATTCGTGAAAAATAAATAAAAATATAAATTCTAAATAACATGGGCTCTCATGGGATACCGTTTATAAATATTAAATGCACAATCATTACAATACAGATTTTGATGAAAATTTAAGAATTAATGATAAAGTATCTAAGGAACATTTTTAGAGCTTCATAAAATCGATTAGGTACTTGTGAGATTCATAATAAATTAATTAGTCTCGAAAATGCTGATTATTTTGAGGTTAAGCATTCTCAATGACTACGCTAGTCACCGCTTATTTTGGGGTTAAGCATTGACATTTTTCTTTTGACTCACTCGGTACCAGATGAACCTCCTTAAAGAGTATATTTGGGGCTACGAAAAAAAAAATATTCCGAAAAAAAATGTGAAAAATAATGAATTTGGAGAATTTTGAGTTTGCAAAAATCGTGAAAATCCAAGTTCCGTATTGTATTTTTGGTTTAATTTGTTTTATATAATACCTTGTACTAATCTTAAAAGATCCTGAAATTTTCAGAGGTGTTTTTTTTTTCAAAAATATAAATTTTTGAATTTTTTAAAATCGTGCAAATCCACGATAAACATTAAATTTTTTGTTAAATTTTTTTTGATATAATCTTGTTCTAATCTTAAAAGATCCTGAAATTTTCAGGATGGTATGTTTTTGTTTCAAAAGTAAAAAATTTTGAATTTTGTGTAAAAATTTTTTTTCTGTTTTTCCTCTAAATTAAGTAAAGTTGAGCAATCATGTAATTTTGTAATTTTGAGCAGTAAAAATTTCAATTAATGACAAGTTAAAAAAAAAAATTTGTTACCAAAATAAAAAAATTTGTATTTTGGAAACAAAGACACACCATCCTGAAAAGTTCAGGATCTTTTAAGGGGAGGCTAAATACCGACATTAGCACCTCGAAAATGGATTCCAAACTTGCTCAAGCACGAAAGGATGAAAATCAATAAAATTTTGACAGTATCATCAGAATTATGGCACAAATGGAGCCCCACTAAAATTTTTTCGGAAAACGAAAGAAAAAATTACAAATCCGGTTATCATCAAAAATCTGTAATTGAAAATATTAAATTATAATGTTTTTACGGCATTTCGGCTAAAACCAAGAGTGGGGCTCCATAACCAACACCAAAGTACGAATATCGATACGTCTTTGATGTTATTTTATGAAAAAACCGCGACGTAAGTTTGGAATCCAAATCACGAGATAAATGTTGATAAATTTCGTGTTTTGTCGAAAAAAAAATGGCGAAATTGAGTTCACAAAAATCCGAAAGAGGGCAGCCCCATGTTGAATTCCTATGAAATAAACATTACTTTCATCAGACTTCTATCCAAACTGCCTGACAAGTCAGTGGCAATTAACGAAAACGTTGATTTATGTTTCGCATTTGCATTCTGCAATTCATTCATCATTAATTCGTAAATTTAATTGATATTCATCCACCGGTATTGGAAAAAGTTTGGACAGCGATTTTGAGTCGATAATGTAGGGCTTCGGTAATAATGTCGGTATTTAGCCTCGCCTTATTTAACCTCAAGGTCTTATATAAAAAAAATGTAACAAAAAATTTAATGTTGATCGTGGATTTGCACGATTTTTAAAAATTCAAACATTTATATTTTTGAAACAAAAAAAACACCTCTGAAAATTTCAGGATTTTCTAAGACCAGCACAAGGTATTATATAAAAAAAGTTAAACCAAATATAAAATAGGGAACTTGGATTTTTACGATTTTTGAACATTCAAAATTCTCCAAATTCATCATTTTCCAAATATTTTTTTCGGAATATTTTTTTTTCCGTAGCCCTAAGAATACTCTTTAAAACTAATTCAGAATGATTTTTCGTAACTATAATAGTTTTCAGGGTATTTAAAAAATAATCTTGACAGATTTGAAAAATTGTGAAATTTTGAATTTCGCATAACTTTCGAAAAAAATCTTCAATTTTTTTTCCTTTGGTAGAACTTTGTTTTATTGAAAACGAAAACGTCTGACCAAATTTCATCGAAATTGAAAGGGGTCGATCCCAACTCTTGGTCGATTTGACATGGAATGCCCTACATATATTTTTTTTCAATCAATACTTCTTTAAAAGAATCTTTCTGTAATTTAAAGAATTTTTTAAGTATCTTTCCAAATACAATAATTTTTCTGGAACATATTCCAATGGCGCTTCGCCATTTTTATTTTGTGTATTTTCTCCTGTATAACAGAAATATTTCACTTAGTTTGCTTCTAGCCGAATCTCCGAAAGTGAAACTTATTGGAACTTATTGAATTTGAGAAATGACATCAAATTGAATAGATTCGATTGATTCTCGCCAAATTCAACATCGATTATCCGTTGTTTCAATAATCAAGATTCCTCATTCGTTCTCACCCAAGATTTTTGTAAAAGGTGCTTCGAGAACCTGAAAAAGTCAAAGATTTTTGTAATCAACTATACGCGATAAATTTCTGCCTTTTGATAAGTTCAATAATGTTTTTTCTTTTCTACCAGAAGCACCGATTAATGAGGTATTGGCTATCACGAAAGTCAAACTGTGGGAGGCCTGTAAAGCCGGTGATAATGAGTCTTTGACGAGCGCGTGGAAAGATCTTATCGCTGAAGTGAAGAGATGCGAGAACTTCGAGAACGAAGTCAATCAGGACGATACGAATGTGAATAAACCTGTGATTTTACGTATCGACGATTTGACGAAAGTCATTAATGAATCTAACGACGATGGAAACACAATGTTGCATCTAGCGGCGATAGAAGGGCACTTGAAAGTCGTCTGGTGAGTTTGTATATGAGGCATTCCACACTGATTCGATCTAGGTCTGACCCTTCGCCTCTCCGATTTCGTCTGCAATTTTTTATAGTTTTGTAGTACCTCTGAAAAGGTTTATAGTTTTGAGCGATTTGACTTAACTATAATTTTATAAACAAATTATTTTTAGCTCAAATTTAGAAATCTGAAAAAAATCACAAAAATTCCGTTTCTTATATGAAACATTTCGAGCGTTGAGCCAAAGTGCGCAGGGGGCTTTTCGTTTATAACAACCCTTTTCGAAAAAACAAATTTTTTAAAATAGAAAGAGAAACCTGATTTGAGTGGGCCCTTATCCAAACATTTTTTTAAACGCCTTCAATTTATACACAAATGTTTGGATAACGGTCCACTCAATTCAGGTTCCTCCTGCTATTTAAAAAAAATGTTTTCTTTTAAAAAAAGATTGAGATTTTTTAATTTGGGCTAAAAATAATTGGTTTATAAAATTTTAGTTGAGTCAAATCGCTCCGAAAAAAACTGAAAAAAATCCTGAGTGCTCTTCAGAGATACTACAAAACCATAAGAAATTGCGGACGAAATCGGAGAGGTGAAGGGTCAGACCCAGGTCGAATCGGTGTGGAATGCCTCATATATGAGGGATTCTCTGTCAATTCAGCCACTTTTATTTCGACCATCTCAGATGTGCCCCATAATTGCTTATATCAAAGGGCTACTAAAAGGCATTCTATGTGAATTTTTTCAGATTTTTTTAATTCAAAATTTTAGAAATCGCCGTTTTTTTCCAAATGAATATATCTCGGAAACTTGAAGTAACTGAAAAAAAATGTCGATACATAAAAGTTGTAGTTTCGTGTTAGCATTCGAGCGGAATATTTGAAATAATTTTTACGTTCCGGTAACGCTGATTTTTTACCAAAAAAGGGGATAATTATTTTTTTATTTAAAAAACGCCATTTTTTTTGGCTGACAAAATTACAGAGTCTTTCAGTATACCTGACGATATCGCAAAAAAATCGCCAGAGTGGCACGGATTGAGGTTCTATTGAAAAAAAATGAAACCACACAAATTAATTTTTTTTTTCTACCGGAACCTCGTTAACATATCTCGGAAACTTGAAGTTACTGAAAAAAAATGTCTGCACATAAAAGTTGTAGTTTTGTGTTAGCTTTCGAGCGGAATATTCGAAATAATTTTTACGTTCCGGTAACGCTGATTTTTTTACCAAAAAAGGGGGAAATTATTTTTTAATTCAAAAAAAGCCCTTTTTATTTGGCCGAAAAAATTACAGAGTCTTCCTGTATATCTGACGATATCGCAAAGAAATCGCCAGAGTGGCACGGATCGAGGTTCTAGGGTAAAAAAAAATGAAACCACACAAATGATTTTTTTCTACCGGAACCTCGATCCGTGCCACTCTGGCGATTTTTTTGCGATATCGTCAGACACACTGGAAGACTCTATAATTTTTTCAGCCAAATAAAAAAGGCTGTTTTTGAATTAAAAACCTCAATAATTTCCCTCTTTTTTGGTAACAAATTAGCGTTAAGGCGCCATTTCATGGGCAGTGAGCAGCAGCGGCAGCAGTTTAGTGAATTCACTGAAAGTTACTAGCAACTTCCGTTGCAAGTTTTTGCTGCTGCTGTTCGTTCGCCCGAACAGCAGAGCAGCAACGCAGCAGCAAGCGCGGCATATTTTATGGGCACCTGAACTTTCTAGTAACTTCCTAGTAAGTTACTAAACTGCTGCTGCTGCTCACTGCCCATGAAATGGCGCCTTTACCGAAACGTAAAAATTATTTCAAATATTCCGCTCGAAAGCTAACACAAAACTACAAGTATTATGTGCAGACATTTTTTTTCAGTAACTTCAAGTTTCCGAGATATGTTAACGAGGTTCCGGTAAAAAAAAATTAAATTGTGTGGTTTCATTTTTTTACCCTAGAACCTCGATTCGTGCCAATCTGGCGATTTTTTTGTGATATTGTCAGATATACTGAAAGACTAATTTTTTCAGCAAAATAAAAATGGCCTTTTTTTAATAAAAAGATAATTATCCCCTTTTTTTGTTAAAAATCAGCGTTACCGGAACGTAAAAATTATTTCAAATATTGCGCTCGAATGCTAACACGAAACTACAACTTTTATGCATCGACATTTTTTTTCAGTTACTTCAAGTTTCCGAGATATATTCATTTGGAAAAAAACGATGATTTCTGAAATTTTGAATTAAAAAATCTGAAAAAATGCACATAGAATGCCTTTTAGCAGCACTTTGATATAATCAATTATGGGGCACATCTGAGATGATCGAAAAAAAGTGGCTGAATTGACAGTCTCCAATTAACACAGATTGAATTTTGTGACGTAATTTTTCATTACTTCAAATAATTTTTCGATGTATTCGTCATTTTGAAGGTCACTGCTGGATTACGGTTCGGATCCTTGCAACAAAAACAAAAAACTTCAGACCGCTTACGCCGCGACAACGGACAAAGAGACGAGAAACACGTTTCGTCGTTTCATGAGCTGTAATCTGGACAAATACGATTATCAAAAGTCACAGATACCCAAACCATTGACGGAGGAAATGGAGCACGAGGAAATTGAGAAGAAAAAAATTCAGCGAAGAGCCAAGAGAGAACGTGAGAAGACCAAGAAGAAGGAGTTTGAGATTAAGCGCAAGGAGGAGGAATCTCGACAGCGATTTCTCAGTCTCAGCGATCGCGAAAAGGTTAGTCAATTATTTCATTCCAATGATTCATACCTTTTCATAGAAAAAATCGCAATGAGTAATTTGCAAGTATTTTATTCATGTGGAAACATCTTTAACGGAAAGAATTTTTTTTACTGCTGATTCAAGGTTGTTTAGAAGCAAATCACGTTTAATGAGAAAATTCTGAAAATTTGGTATGTTATTCAATGAAGTATTTAAGAGGTCGTGTAAAAATTTCACGACAATTTGGGAGCTCGTTATCGAATAATTAAGATTAACAAATTAAATAAAATTAAATGTAGTCTTATGGAAATTGATGTAACTTTGCGATAAGTTTTTTTTTTGACCTCTCAATTTTTTAATATCCACAATATACTGAAAGCAACGGAAAGACAACGAAGTTTATTGATAAATATTTTTTTTATTTGTTTAAAAAATTGTTTTTAACAAAACGTTAATTTCTTAATAACGAGCTTCCTAATCGTCGTGAAATTTTTACACGACCTCTTAGATGCCTCATACAAAAACATACCAAATTTTCAGAATTTCCTCACCATTTTTTATTTCAACCCTTAAGGAGGTTGAAGTAATGATAGAATTCTGAAAATGTGGTAAATTCACTACGATTAAGAAGCTATTTATTGAACACTTAACATTCAAAGGTTTCATAGCTTCTAAACAAGCTTAAATAGATAGACGCGTTGCATTAGGTTTTTGGTAATTAAAGTATGGCAAGTGAATATTGCATTTAAATCAATATATGAGACATTCCAGCTATAACCGAGCGGCAATTACCTCGACATTTTTTTTTCGTGACGCCGATTTTTTTTCAGTTACTTTTCGACAAAAAAAAACATTCGTATTTTTCAAAAAAAATTATTTTTCATCCTCTTCCGTTTTAACGCCTGTCAAAGTACAATTCTTTTTTTTCGACAAGAGTGTATCCTCCGATTTTTTTCAAATACATTGACAAAAAAGTACATGTAAACCCACATCTATTGATCGCTATCCCATCATGGAGAAATCATTTTTCGATTTTTTTTATGTGTATGAAGGTTTGAAAAATGTGTTTTTATTCGTATTGCTATTATTTATTAATACAGTTACAAAATTTATGTACACATAAATATTAATAAACATAAATAAGTAATAGCATCAACAACGTTTCCTGTGTACTTGTTTTGTTGTTGTTTGTTGTTGATTTTTTTGTAAATTTAAAATTTTTGTAAAGTTAACAAGAAAATAATTTTTTTTGAAAAATACGTATGTTTTTTTTTGTCGAAAAGTAACTGAAAAAAAATCGGCGTCACGAATAAAAAATGTCGAGGTAATGGCCGCTCGGTTATAGCTGGAATGCCTCATATAATTTTCCATCCTCAATTTTCTACTCTTAATTTGGACACGTGACAATATGTTTTTGGTAATTGAAATAGGAACAGTGAATTTTGGATCAGGAATGATCAAATCTATTATAGTTCTCAAGTCTATTATATTTTTGCGGATTGTTACTTGTTTTTACAAGTAATAAGTATCTTGCAAGTATTTTTATTTTATTTTCTTACAAGTAAGAAATTTTTTTCTTAGATCGCCGTAACGCTTTTTTCGACACTTTCTCCTGGAATCCTCGTTGAAGATATTTTCACATAAAAAAAACTTGGTTCAAAATTCATCGCAGTATTTTTCATGTTTCTCTGATTCAACGATTCTTCTTAAGAATTCAAACAAAAATCGATTGCTCACTTATCTGGTATTAAAAAACTTTCGACTGAATGAAAAAATAGTGATTTTTTTTTTTCAATTAAAAATCGTCGTTATCTAAGAAAATACTGATTTTTAGCGAGCTCTTGCTGCTGAGCAACGCTTGCAACAGCAAGGAATCGTGACCGTTTCGAGATGCTTCCAATGCGCTGCCGATATGATCGGTCTGGTGCCATTCGAGTACAATTCCAATCGTTTCTGCTCGATGCCGTGTCTCAAGGAGCATCGTCTACATCACAAATTTATTCTCTGATGTTACGATTATTCCGTGGCATCGAAAAAATCGTGACACGTCGAGGATTAAAAAAAAAGGAAGACAGCAAGAAAATCGAACCCTGTTTGACTGTTTTGCCGAAAAATCAAACTTTTACGTACAACCGATTTATCGATAACAAGATGAATAATTTTGGTGCGTGATCGATATCGTACTTTCGCGTAGTTGAAATTCTTATACAAAGACTTTTTTTTTTAATTAAAGCATGCATATAATATACAAACATACATATGAGGTATTCCAGCCCAAGTGTGTAAACCCATGACCCTGACCCTCTCAGATTTTTTTGATTTTTTTTCATATGATGGCATTGAGTCTAAAATACACCCTCATAATTTTTTCAAGATTTTTCCAAGCCTCTTATTGAAAAAAAAAAAATTTTTTTTAAACACGCCATTTTTTGAAAATCTAAAAAAATTCTGAAAAAACCGTGATAATATGTAAAAAATGTCAAGCTATCACCCGTAGTGGGCAATTTTTCTTCTGTGCTTTACAAGTTCTCAAAATTTCAAAAAATACTCAAATAGCTCACCTTGAGCAGATACTGAATTATTTTGGTAATTTTGAGAACGTTAATAGCTTGTGAAACACAAAAAAAAATCTGCCCACTACGGGTGATAGCTTGAAATTTTCTATATATTATCACGGTTTTTTCAGAATTTTTTTAGATTAAAAAAAAATTGCGTTTTTTCAAAATTTTGTTTTTTTTCAATAAGGGATGTTTGGAAAAATGTAAAAAAATTATGAGGGTGTATTTTAGACTCAATGCGATCATATAAAAAAAAAATAATAAATCTGAGGGTCAAGGTCACGGGTTTACACACTTGGGCTGGAATACCTCATATAGATATAGCGAATGTGTTTTAATGTATACATATATCCGAAATGTCGAGGGCGAAAAATGTTGCTCTTCGGAAAAATCACGATTCGTCAATGGATTTCTCCTCCATTGGCGATTTTTTCATCCGTCGAGCTGAGATAAAAACGATTATTCTTTCCTCCGATGCTGTGCGATCGGAGAGCTGAATCGTGTATTTAAGGTGATTGAAAACACCGAACGACGGTCGATGGGGAAAAAATCATTTGAAAAATGTGCTACGAAATGTCAGAAGAGAAAATAAACGAAAAATTCGATCGGTAATATTGATCGGTGGCAATATTGAAAATATGCGTTTTTCAAAAAAAAAAAAAAAAATCGAAGCATATGCTGGAAGTAAAAAATGGAACATTTCATGGGGGTGAAAGTTTGGATGACGGTTAATCTATCCGAAGGAAGGGGTGCTTCACACTAGTGTTGAATTTTGAACGTCGTTTCTACAAATATTCGTCAATCCATCCGCAATTGCGAATCGTGTTTTTTACTGCGGTATGCATTTTTTAAAAATAAAATGTAATCATCGTGATTTGCAAAAAAATCGCCGTTCTTACAACCAATTTTAATTAATTTTTTTCGATTAATTTTTTTAATCCATTAATTTCCATTAATTTCCATTAATCTGCAATTTTTGTCAGATCAGATTCCCCATTAATTCAATAAGTCGATTTTTAACAATAGTTTTGAATACAAAATTGCAACCCGTTATTAATCCAGCAAAAAAGTAAAGACGTTATAACTTCTTGAACGACATTTATAAAAAATAATTTCAATTACATATCAGCACATGGATGATATCATTAATAATATGTGTCTACAATCAATGAAAAAGATTGAAAATTAATTTTGAAAAACAACGATCGAAAATGCTTGCAATGAAAAATTAGCGAAAAACTATAGCATATGAAGAGCTTTTTTGGCTTTAAAACGTGTTAATTCATGCACAATTTTCTTGTGAAGTGATTGTTAAAATTTAGCAATGATTTAACTAGTGTGAGGAGCTTCAATTTTCTTAATCGAATTGAATCGATATGAAATTTCGCATTATCACAGCATCATCATCTTCGCATTATCATTATCGCATTATCATCTTCTGAAAAGTTTTGTACAATGCTTGGCCGAAAGCACAAAAAACGGATTTTTACTTGTATTATTGTCGACGTGATTATTAGATTGATGTACAGGTGAATACATATGAAAGAAAGAAATTGCATTCCAATGGTTTTATTAAGGTCATTTCAATTAGTTGACGGAAGAAAGAAATTGTCAATTTTTCAAAAAACGAAGCAACTGAAAACCAACAGTGTTATATAGGTTTTTGTTAACTAGACAAAACACCTTATTCTCGCTAAGAAAAATCTTGCTTCGCGGTTGAACGTTTTGGATTAAAAATCGAAAAATTAACTTAAAAAATGGATATTCTTCCAGTGTGGTATTTCATCCAAAGTTGAGTGTTGTCTAACAATGGTTAACTATTGAACATACGTTTAAAAAAAATTAAGGGGCTATACCAGTGTGACACTTTCAAAAAATCGATTTTTTGTTGGCTTATTCGATAGTTTATTTAGGTTATGAACACAACCCAAATAAACCCAAATAACCCAAATATAATTTTATCTAGCAAAAATCGATAGTTGAAACTTTAAACGCGTTTTTCTCGAAACGACATTTTTCAAAATTGCTGACATCATAACTCAACGAGAAATTGACCGATCGACTTCAAATTAAAACTGAGTATTCTTGAATATATTTACTATACAATGATCTACGATCTTTTTGATTGGTTGGAAATTGTCAATTTGGTATTAAAAAAACGACCATTTTTTTACCCCAAAAAACGACACTTTTTCAGAACTACGCCATTTTGTTAATTTTTGATATTTTTCAACAATCGTAGGTCATTGTATAGGAAATACCTTCAACTTTAATAACCTTTTTGAATTTTTTTGTTTCAGCTACTCATTCGGCCGGAATCCTGTCAGCAGTTGGGGAACTTTTTTTTTTGGCACCTCCGAAGACAGCACATAACTTCGATATTTTTCAATATTTTTCTAAAAAAAAAAATCTTAAAATATAGCTCAAAATATACCTTATTATGTCCAAAAAAACTTCAAAGCATTCTATCGAGTACTTTCTTTTAAAAAAAATCCCGGAAATCGCCTAATTTTTCATGGGTTACACTGGTATAGCCCGTTAAGGTAGAGTGCGTAAGTTCAGTGTTACATTGTCAAAAATTACGCAAAGTGGAAATTTGCTCGCTGCTTCCACATTTTTTTCCATCGGTTACAAAGCATCTTCGTTAGCAGTTCCTTAACTTGCTCTGTATTTAGTACTTCAAGTATACCTTTTTCACGAAGAATGCTAAGCGAACGACGGATAGAAGTCTGAAAGCTCTGTGCAAATTATAAATTTACACGATTCCTTCATTGCTTATCGAAAATATGAAGTTTGAGTAAAATTTAAATCCTACCAGTCACTTTTTACAACTTATACACCAACTCTTCTCGTCATGTTTACATTTACATATTAGACATCGACGAATTTTGGCTCTATATTTGCAATAGAACGAAATTCAAAGCACTGTCGAGCACTTTTTTAATTTCTAAATTTTTTTGAAACTCAACATGTTATAGAAATCTGTTTTAAACTTAACGTTTTTACAATCATCTTGCGAAACATTTAAAATCCCGCCAAATTGATAATTAAGAATGATTTTCTTTTTACGGGCCATTACATAAAACACACACACACACACACACACATTTATTTTAATTGTTATTTCTCGGCGTTAAGTCATTAGTTTATTTTGCCCCTATCTTGCTGTCACGTCTTCAAACAATTTTTAAGAATTTTTTACAATCGAACGCATACCTACGCGATTTATGTAACAAAGGGAGCAAAAATAATTGTTGGGGTAATTATTGAGCATATATTGAAATAAAAAATATTATTATAAATATTACATAAAATTTTCATAAGAAAATATTATAAAATGGTGACACTGCAGCAATTGTCCCGACGCATGTCGAATCAAACGGCACGTGGCATAACTCCAACAATTTTCAATCTTTCTATTTGGAAATTTAACCACAACTTTGAAATAATGTTACAACGTGAACAGCGTAGGGGATTTTAGAAATATTAATTTTCGTGTAATTGGCAAATATTTGATTAAAGTTGTTCAACTTTCACCAAAAAAAGGACAATTGTTTGTTAATATATAAATATTGATTAAATTAACTTATCGAAAATCCTCTACGTGGTTAACTTTGAAATGTTATTTCAAAGTTTTGGTTAAATTTTGAAATAGAAAGATTGAAAATTGTTGTAGCTTTTACAATAATTTTTATGATAATTTTAATAATCACCCCAAGTTTTTTTTATCACCTTTTCTTGCATCCAAAAACTGAATTTAAAAAAACACTTTTTTAGACCCTCACAATGGTGTTCTAGCTTAAGGGGGTCGAGTCAGCGTAAAAACGGCGATTTTTAATAATAATTTATAATTTTTGTAGAATGCCTGCAAATATGATGTATCATCCACCATTTGAGGTATCAAATGAACAATTTTTGGGACTAGTTGGAACACTTAAGGTGCACTGGTTTCTTGAAAAACCTAACTTTGAGTTTTTACACTCTACGCTTGATTCAGAATAAACCGCTCCACGGATTTTGTTCTCCGTCTCATTTTCTTCGTAACGCTTTTTCTCGCGGGATGAACGTGGCACATTTTGATTATACTCAAAATTTTGACCACCACAATGCCTGGAAAGTTCAAAACAGACTAACAATTTCAAAACAGGCCTGCAACTCTGAAATAAAGGGCTAAAAAAATGTGCCGCGTTCATCCTATGGGGAAAAGTGTCACGAAGAAAATAAGACGTCGTAGAATAAAATCGGTCGAGCGGTTTATTTTGAATCACGTGTAGAGTGTAAAAACTGAAAACTAGGTTTTTCAGGGAAACATTGCACCTTAAGGGTTCCAACTAGTCCCTAAAAATTGTTCATTTGGTACTTCAAATGGTGGACGACACATCATATTTGTAGGCATTCTTCAAAAGTTATAAATCATTATTAAAAATCGCCGTTTCGACGCTGACTCGACTCCCTTGAACCATCTTAATGTTGCTCATACTACATCAAAATTGTTATTTCTATACACAACTTCTACGAACATTTCGTTCAATAACTATACATATACAATATAATGGATTCACGATGAATTTTGTACTCTAATGGTATTTTCTATGTGTGTATGGAAAGTGGAAGAGAGAGACGAAATTTCGTTTGTCTGACTCGTTAAACGAAATTTTCGTCGACGTTGCTGATTATTCGAAGAAATTCAGGCTGTATCAGAGATCCAGGAGTAAAGAGCGTTTCATCTTCGCTATTTAATTCCGCTTTGTAGTGATCCTTATCCACAAGCCAATACGTATTCATTACACCCTTGCCCTAGTAAAAAAAAGGGGGAAAAAACGTTGTGCGAATTATTACGGTTCTTCGTTATAAGATTAAAAAAATAGGTAATTATTTAGTTTAGTGACTTTTCCGAAAATTGATACTAAAATTTCTTTTCGCTATGTCCCCATTTATTCAGTTAAAAATGATGATATTCAAGTGGGGGAAGCCGAAATTTGCTACTAGAATGGATATCCCCGTTGCAGAGTTTCTGTGGTTTTCTATATAGACCCAGTGGACACGGTAATGTTGCAGCAATGTAACGGCAAGTTACTTGTAAGTTACAATTTGCTACTCAGCAATATAACATGTTATATACCCAGTATATAACAGTTATGTAACAGTTCTGTAACTGTTATATAACAGTTATGTCACTGCAATATTGAAATGTAATGTTGGATCAATGTATCTGTTATATTGCATTTATATAACAGCAATATTGCAGTGATATCATTGTAATATTTCAGTTATGAGGCATTCCACGTCAAGTCGGCCACCCCATTTTTTGAAATCACCAAAAATTGCATCCAAATTTTTATAAAGTAGTTCCAACTGTCAAGAAAATTCGTGATTTGTTTTAGATTTTTACATTACATATTTTAGCCGGAAAAAAATACAAAAAAATTTCTTGTTCCATTTCGTAACTCGAAAATTATTCATCGTACGAAAAAAAGGTACAACATGAAACTTAGGATTTTCAACGTACTTTTCACTGAAATTTTTTACGAACTCGAAAAGCTCTATATGCCATTTTTGGAGCAAACGGTTTGATATTTTTTTTCTCAGAATTGACATCTTCGATTTGTCTGTAATTTTAACAGTTTTTTACTTGATATATGTACGGACTATCAAAAAATTGGCTTAGTGGAGAATCCATTCCTTCCCATGCGTTTCTCATCCCAAATAAATACTGAAATTTCTCTGTACATTAACAGGGTTGAGACTATCTATAAATATTTTCTAAAGCCCGCATTTTTATTTATTTTTTGTACTTTTTCAATTTTTTAAACTTTTTTCATTTTTATTTTTTTAAATATCTTTATGTACATTTTAATAAACTTTATCAATGGACCCATGTACACCGATAAAGTCTATTCAAATTAAAGTCGAAGGCTACTCGCGTCTCTCGATTGCAAAAAAGAATTAATTTATCCTCTTTGGATACACCGACGTTTCTATGGCCAATGGGTACTTTTCTAGTTCGATTTGGGCATGATTTTTGGGAATGAAGCAATGATACTGCTTTGTTCATGGAATTGTCTTCGCAGTATCAAAACGAGATGATTTTATTAGTTTTCCTTTTCTACGATTAATAATGATAAAATATCAATATCTACACTATTTCGTTGAATCACTCTATAATGATAGATTGTATCAATAAAATGCATTTGAAATAATGGATTCTTTACTACGCCAATTTTTGTATAGTCTGTAAATATATTAAGTAAAAAACTGTTAAAACTACAGACAAATCGAAGATGTCAATTCTGAGGAAAAAAAAAATCAAAACATTATTTGCTCCGAAAATGGCATATAGAGCTTTCGGAGGAGTTTGTAAAAAATTTCAGTGAAAAGCACATTGAAAATCGTACATTTTATGTTCTACTTTTCTTTTCGTACGATGAATAATTTTCAAATTACATATGAGACAAACAAATTTTTTGTATTTTTTTCCGGCTAAATATGTAATTTAAAAATTTGAAAAAAATCACAAATTTTCTTGATAGTTAGAACTGCTTTCTAAAAATTTGTATGTGATTTTTGGCGATTTCAAAAAATGGGGTGACTGACTTGGCGTGGAATGCCTCTTATATAACTGCAATATTATTATTATATTACCGCAATACTGCGGCTATTAATTTCCTGCGAGTCCTTAATTTAAGGGCAAATATCGACAAACCACTTCATTACACCTTATTAATCTTACAAAAATATAACCAAAGTTACACTCACATCGTTACAAGCATGTTACGGAACGGCTACAAAATTTGTTTACATTCCTGTAATGGAAAACGTTATATACCAGTTTATGTACCCTGCATATAACAAATGGTACATAACGTGTTACTTCCACGTTATATACCAGTTATGTATAACAAGAATAACATTATAACATTGCATGTTACTTCCATATTACATTGCCGCAATATAACATATGTTACATTATTGTAATGTCACTTCGTTACAAGCATGTTATGTAACGGCTACAAAACTTTTTTACATTGCTGCAATGTAACAAAGTTATGTACCATTTATGTAACCTGCACATAACAAATGTTACATAACACGTTACTTGCACGTTGTATTACAGCTATGTTACACAGGAATAATATTGTAACATTACATGTAGCTTCCATGTTATATTGCTGCAATAAAACGTGTTTACGGGGGATTTAGAAAAATTCATATCTGTATAGAAACTCTGCATGTGAAGTATCAAACAGCACCAAAACCACAGAAACTCTGCAACGAGGATATCCATTCTTGTAGCTAATGTAAATCCCTCTATAGAACGATGAAAATTTTTATAAGAGAATTTCAGCTTCCCCCAACTGAATATCACTTATTATAATTGTAATATAAGAGGTCATAGCAGAAACAAAAAATTTCCCATCGATTTTCGGAAAAGTCACTAAAGGAAATAATTATCAAAAAAAATTCAACAACCTTGACCTCCATGCTTCCTCTCAGTTCGGTTTTGTAACCACCTTTCTCGTCCAAGTGGTCCTTGGTACTCTGCGATATGTGTATCTTCATTGCTGCGATAATTGAAATTGAACATTTTTTTCAATTTACCTTCAGTTTTTTCGTACTAAAAAAAAATCATGATCATGAAGTCTTTTTTTTAATACTAAAAATGCAATACAAGTAACCTTTACAGCATTTTCTTAGAACACATTCAATATCAACCATCCTTGTCATCTAGTTTATTTATGAAAAAAATCGGAGCTTGAACATTGCAAGATTTTGAGAATCTACAGTCTTCAAAAAATTCAAAATGACGTCAACAAAAAAATTGTTGATTTCAGCTCGTTCACTTCAAGTGTTTTCCAGACACACTGCATCGCCGTTTTGGGACTAAATGCAATGTTATAATTTTGATACTTTTTTTTTTGTTTATCAATAAGAACAAAATGATATTAAGATATTAAGATCTGCACCTGCATTTTTCGAAACTTCTTTAAGCTGTGAACTCTAAATTTCATTCCGGGACAGAAATGCTTAAAAGATTTCTTGTATGTACCTTCAAAAGTTCACCAGAGAGGGTATGAAGAAGGAATATAAAAATGTATTTAACAATATTTTAGTGTGAATTAAAAGTGTTTGAAGTTGAAACTCCCAAAATATAAGTTGAAGACAAATCTCTCAATAAGCATTTTTTCGCCTTCATTTTCCCAACTTTTTAACTAGAGTATTCTTCAAAGTATCATACTAATTTTCGTTACATGGATAGACTGTCATGACCAAACATTGCCTATTAAATTTGTTGAAAATCAATCAATGAGCTTTGAATTGCTTTGATCTTATCTTAACCTTCAGTGGTCATATTGGGTCAAAGCGACCCCACGACTACTTTTCTTTTTTCTTCTATATGAATTTTTTAAATATATAGTCATTTGATTTTTTTTCAACTAATTTTTAATGCATCAATTACAATGTTTGAAGGATGTTCTGTAATTTTTTGAGATTTTTCCGACCGATCGTTTGGTCACGATACTTGTTCAAAAATGGACAAGGTCAAATCGACCCACATAAGTGTGACCACGGCGCGGGTTAATTTTATCTTTGTCTTATTTTTATCTTATCTTAAATCATAAAACAAATAAAGTGAGAAAGATAAGGTGAAAAAAATATTGTTTAATACAACTTAATTTTTTAAAATCCATATGAAGAGAATTTTAGATGGTAGAAGAAATCTCTAAATAACTTGGCTCTCAGAATGGTAATTTGGATTTTATGGAATAAGTGTATCGAGTAAGTGTCGAAGAATGCAGATGCAGACATATTGAGAAGGTTATGGAACAAAGTGTTCTTCATGGGGAGATATAATTACAGTAGAACCTCAGATAACTCAACCCCGCATAACTCAAAACCTCGCATTTCTCAACTCGTTACCATGGCAACAACCTCGGATTTCTCAAATTCCCCTATCACCGTTTCTCCCCACTTCAAACCTTGACTGTGTGTTACACAGGGTAACATAACCTCAACCTGTGAAATTTTCTCGCGAAAGTATGAATTCTCGGGAAAATATGAATTTTACTAAGTAATGAATGTGCCTAAAACGTATTAATAATGTGAGGAAAACTTCGCTGGTAGGTAAAAAACAGTGCGCATGAGCTTTTAAGAATGTGAGTGGGAGAATAAAGGGGAAATTTGAATTATGCGAGGTTTCCAGTCCCGACGAATTGAGTTATCTGAGGTTCCACTGTAATGAAAATTCTTGGGCGAAAAAAATGCGAAGGGAAGAAAAACATTACATTCACCGGTAGACTCCATTCGATTCGCTGTATTTATTGTATCTCCAAAGAGGCAATAACGTGGCATAGTCGTACCGACCACCCCCGCAACGCAGGGTCCTGTATTTACCCCAATTCGAATCTCCAATTTTTCATCTGGTCTGTGGGGTATAACGAAAGCCCTTATACTAGCCAGCAGATCCAATGACATTATCGCGATTTCGCCAACGTGGCGATTTCCTGAAAAAAAATTGCCAGAAATATTGTCAAATAAATAAACACTAGGTTGATAAAAAAAAAATTTCTCCCAAACAGGGCTCAGAAGTTTCATTTCGGTATAAAAAAGGCCTATTAAAATATGAGCTCTTAACATTAATATTAACATTGTTCTCATCGCACTTTTTGATTTTCCATAAGAATAACATAGGAAAAATAATAAGAAATCTACAGACATATTTTTGTAGAGAATTGAAGGCTCTACAAAAAAAGGTTCCAAATTACTTTTTGATAATACCACTCGTTCAAAAGTTATTCAATGTCAAAGTTTAATTTTTTGTAAATTCGGCCGATTTTTTTATATTACACCGGAACTATAATTTTATAGACGAAATGTGGATAAAATTTCAAGTGAAATATAAATTTAACTTTCGAGAAATGTCAATCAATAGTTCTCATTATAATGATAAAAAAAATAGAACGCTTTAAGAAAATTGTGCAGCAAAAATTGGCTAAAAATTTTTTTTTTTAATTTAAAAATAGAGTCGAATAACAATTTACTGTTATTCTACAATGAATGTCATTTTCTTAATAGAAAAATAAAAATTTTAAGCTAACTTCTGCTGCACTATTTTTTTAAAGCGTTCTATTTTTTTATTATTGTAGTGAGAACTATTGATAAACATTACTCGAAAGTTTAATTTATGTTTCACATGAAAATTCACCCACATAATGTTGATAAAACCAATAGTTCCGGTATAATATACATAAATCGACGAAATTTACGAAAAATTAACCTTTGAACGACCCTTCGAATCGAAAAGTGCGATGAGGACAATGTTGATATTAATATTAAGAGCTTTTAAAAGGCCCTTTTTTTATACCTAAATAAAACTTTTGAGCCTGTTTGCGACATTTTTTTTTTCCAATCACCCTAATAAACATTGATTTATCATCTTACCGATTAATTTCAATTGGATAAATAGTTTCTATTGATCGACTAAACTAAAATTTCGTCAAAATAATTCGAAAAGGCAGGAACATTATAAAAACATACTTGGGAAAAATGAAATTTTTAGGTTTGCTTGCAGAATGAAAAATTCCTACTTTGATTTCTTGAATAAATGAAGGTTCAATCACCGTTTCGTTGTGGCAAGCCACTGACCACCATGTACGAGTCTCCAATTGTCTCTACCTTGTAAACATCGTATTTTCGTATTCTCGAGTCAAAAAGTCGATACAATGAATTTAGCATATTCACGACTTCCATTGGCGTGCTGTTCGCGCTTAATTTTGTAAAACCGACTATATCGCTGAAATATATCGTTACGGAGTCGAAATTTTCCGCCAGCACTCGTCGTTGCTGCTTCAATTGATTGATCACGGTTGCTGGTAACATTTGGAAGAGCAAATGATCGCTCTTTCCTTTCTCTCTTCTGAAAATTTACAAAGGGTTTTTTTTTCTTTAGAATAGACCATTATCGGTATGTATGGGTGACAAAATCCTTGTGTTTACCCAGATTTTCATAATTTGATAGCTATCGAGATTACTGTTTCTTGCACCAATTCCAGATATTTTTGAAAAAATTGAAATTTTCGACCGAATGTTTGTGAACGCTTCAACTTCCGTTGTTATTGACATTGAACTTTGCAAAAATTGCTAACGTGATTCCTCTTTTTTTACAATTTTATAATTTTTCAAAAATACTTGAAAACGCTCGAATTATGAGTTCTCAAAGTTTTTTTAATTGTTGAAAATCCTTGATATCGTTCAAACGATTATAATTTTTTAGACTTAGCAATCAAAATCCCGAATTTTAAGATATTAAGATCTATCTTAGGATCGATCTTAATATCAAACTTAAGAGGACGCTAAATACCATTTTTATTCAATCCCTACATTATCGACGTATCATCGTCGTCCAGTCTTTCTCCGACAACCGTGGATGAAAATTAATTACATTTTGACAATTAAGAGGGGGATAAATTAATTAACAATTAATTGTCAATTGAGAGGCTAAAATGCGTTACAGCTAATGCCAACTAACTCATTCGAGCCCCTTGAATATTATAGGTTACTCGTCAGAATCCATGGTGCTGCCCTCACTCGCACGTCTGTGAACTACATTTTGCCATTTCGTTTTTCAATAAAACTACAATTTATCGATATTTATCTCCTGATGCGCCATCCAAACTTACGGCGTGAATTCTTGATAAAATAATGTCGAAAACGTCTCGATATTTGTACCTTGGCGTTCTTCATGGAGCCTCACTCTTGATTTTACCCGAAATGCAGTAAAAGTTTAATAATTTAAGTTTTTCAATTACAGTTTCTTGGTGGTAAATGACTCTGTACATTTTTTTTTGTTTTTTGAAAAAACTTTAGTGAGGCTCCATTCCTGCCATTGTTCGGGTGATATTGTTAAAATTTTATTGAATTTCATCCATTCGTATAAGAGCAAGTTTGGATGGCAATTTCGAGGTGTTAATGTCGGTATTTAGCCTCCTTTTAAGATCAAACCTTCCATCGAGCTCAAGTTGGAACTTAAGTTGAATCTTAAGATGAATCTTGAGTTCATACTCAAGTTCAAACTTTAGTGCGAACTTAAAATCGATCTTGAGTTCAAATTTAAACTTGGTTTCAAATTTGATCTTAAGAGGAGGCTAAATACCGACATTTTTCGTGCGAGTGCGAGAGAGAAAGGATGATAGGGGTCGTGTGAGAGCGAGGGAGAGGTCCGAATGTCGCCTTTAGCCTCCTCTTAAGATCCATCTTGAGCTTCAACTTGAGTTCGATCGAACTTCTTTCATCGCCTCATCATTATATTCTGTATTCATTATTATATTCTGTCTTAATTTTTTTCCAAGCTTTTTCTTCGGCAAGTCTAACGGCATCGGTCAGTTTACTCTTTATTACTTCATTGTATTTTTTTTAAATGTCTACAAATACTTTTTTTCCGAAGGTGTGCAACGCTTACGACTAATTTTCACATTAAACTCAAATTTGTGACATTACTCAATTTTATGAGCGGAGGAGCAAAACACGGTCGAGAGAGGCGATGGAAAAAGTTCGATCGAACTTAAGTTCAAGGTCAAAATAGATCTTAAGACCAAACTTGAAACCAAATTTAAGTTTGAACTTAAGATCGATTTCAAGTTCGCACTAAAGTTTGAACTTAAGTATAAACTTATAATGACACTCAAGTTCAAACTTGAGATTCAACTTGAGTTCCAACTTGAGTTCGATGGAAAACTTGAACTTGAGTTTGATCTTAAGATAGATCTTAACAAACCAACATTAACGTTTAGAATTGATTTTGAAAAACATAGCTCGGAGATTTTAGTTTCGACACAATTTTTTGATTTTCCAAAAATTGAATTTTGAAGATAAGAGATTCGATTTTGCAACATTTTTAAATTTTTGGAGCAAACACGTGACCGCTGTAACTTTGGCAACTTTGCAGCTTAACAACTCGAAAATTTTGAAAATATCCAATTTAAAATCTTCCAACGATTAAACAGCAGGGAAAAATAGTGTAATTACAGAAGTTTCGTTATTCATAAAGCTTCTTTTATGAGGAATCAAAAATTGAGAAAGCTCTCGTTCATAAAGAAAACTGCAAGAAGCAAAAAAATGATTTGCAATTTGTACTATTCTCGTTACTACATTTTTTTGAGATTACATTTTTTCCGAAGAGTTTTTAAAAATTGTTACCTCAGATTTTTCGTGCTCTCGATTAGATCATCGGCAAATCGTTGAATCGTCATTGTCGCGTTTCTCACGAGTAAAATAATAATCGGTGATATTAGAAGTACAAGAACGAGTATCGCTATGACGACAACCTGTTGCCTCGATGCCGTTATCTTTTCCCTAAAAAGTTGTTCCCTGCGAGAAAAATTCAAATTTATCATATGGTTTTGGAAACGAAAAAAATCTTTTCGTTCTCATTCCTTGCAATTCTAGATCATGCAATTTAATAAAACGTGGCTGATTAATGATGGAGAAAATTATCGTAATCGATTCAGCTATAATTAGGCTCGAATTTTAAGGTCTTAAGATCAAACTTCCATTGAACTGAAATTGGAACTTAAGCTCAAACTTTAATTCAAGTTTAAGTTTGAGCTTAAGATCGATCTTAAGTTCGCACTAAAGTTTGAACTTAAGTATGAACTTATTACGACACTCAAGTTTGAACTTAAGTATGATCTTATAATGACACTCAAGTTCAAACTTAATATTCATCTTAAATTGGAACTTAAGTTCGATCATAAGTTTCAACTTGAGTTAAATGGCAAGTTTGATCTTAATTTTGATCTTAAGATAGATATTAAGAACTTAAAATTCGGGTCTTAGAGAAGTTTTAAGAGAATCTGTTTCTCAATTGCGGTCATTAAATTAATGACTTTTTTGTCTCACCGAAACTTCGATTGAATCTCAATTTCTCTCTGTCGTAGCTGAGCGATATATTCCATCATCGTCGCGTGATAAGAGAATAGTTTTTTCTCGTCCGGACTACTTTTAACGTTATCGTAGATTTCACGCTCTCTGCTGGGAACAATGAAAAAAAATAATAATAATAATTCTCTTGATGACAAAATTATACTGTAACGAGATATAGTCGATTCTCACCTTAGCACCACATTGTGCTGGATTTCTGCGATTGAGCTTGTCATAAAATTCGGTGCAAAGTTTTCCACAGCTCTCAAGTATTCTCGTGCGAGTGTGACGTGCTCAACGAAATTGCGCAAAGTTGCTTTGGTCAATTTGTCGCTGCTGTACTTTTGCACACCGAGAACTGTTGTGATCCCTATGTGCTCGATTGCTCTCAGGATATATTTGTGAGCGATCATTAGTCTGTCATGCATCCAAAAAGGAAAAAAAACGCGTGTACAATTTGCGTGGTTTAATACAAACCCTTGATTTATTTTTCGCTTGAAAGGAGCTATTTGCTTTTGCGACAATACTCTCAAGTATTTCCTTCACACAAATAAAATGTGGCACATCCAAAGTGTACCTTCAATGCATACTTATATTTTTGGTTCGAAATTGAAAGTTCTATTTTATCTAATTTATTAGCTTTTGCAAAAAAAAAAAAAGTAGGGCACGCAACTTTTTCGAGGTCCCTCGACGGAATATCATTGTATGGTGTTTAAAAAAAGAACATTTTGTAAAAAATCCGAAATTACGAAAATTCGGAATTGCCATTGACTCCATCTTACTATGATTTTTGTGCGGATCCAGAAATCCGTAAAATCGTCAATAAATACTTTGTCCTGCTTCAATCGACTTAGGATGATTGCCGAGAAGCGGAAGAATCTGTCTTACAGAATTAAGGCGGTATTCTGGTCGAGAGACATAGATTTTGCGAGCGTTTTGCCGAGCTCGATAAAAAAAAAATATATTTTTACCATTCTTTTTTTTTTACAACATATTCATTAATATTTTGACAATAGACAAAATAAAATCAAGAAAAAAAATGAAAATTAAACAAGTTACAAGCTGGTAAAGTTGGGGCTAAAAAAGGGATGTGCTGGCTGACCCTATTGCAACCTTTCTGGTCATCCGATACAGAATTAAAAAGAATATTCTTAATTAATAAGAATGTCGTTATAGCGCCTACCTCTGAGAAAACGGAAAAAAAAATTTCGCGAAATGCCGGCTGTCTGAACAAAAAAGGGCTTCGACTTTTTTTTTCATACACTAGTGGAAAAAATTAAAGGATCAAAAAATTTGCCCAAATTTTTAGTGGTTTTTAACAATGCTGTATCTCAGTGAAAAATTGTCGTATCGAAGTCTAAAAAAAAGTATTTTGAAGCTTGAAGTTTCTAGTTTTCAGATCTTTTAGCAAATTTTTTTTCGAAGCTACAGGTTTCACGTAATTCTGAGAAAGAACAAGAAGAAAAAATTTTACAAATTTGCATCACTTTTTGTTTGGCTGTAATTTTTGGGAAAAAATTCCTCCAGCTAAACCATTATATGGACCGGATAGCTTATTTATTTAGCTTCAATTTGCTTCTTTTGAGATCTCGCTGCGATCATTTTTCGCTGAGATATCGGGCTTTTACGAAAAAAGATACTTTTCTGTTTGACCATTGATATCTCAGCAACAGATGATCGCACAGAAATCAGAAGGGGCGTTTCACAAACTTGAATTAATGCTCTACAAGGATTGATGATGGTTTTTTGGAAAAAAAATTTTTTCCATCCTTGCCATGAATTTGAAAAAAACAGGAGAAAAAGGGGTATTTATGGTTTCTTAGAAAATCAACGGCCAAATTAAAAATATTGCCAAAACGACTAATGTTGAGCGTGACTTTTGCTGCTCAATATACCCACAAAATCCCTGTAAAGTTTCAACTTGATCTATCGAACGGTTTTTTTGTTTCGAGCAATCAAATTTTTGAAAAAAATTAAAGGATCATGTTTATTGCCCCTTAACACTTCATAATCATTATGAAAATGAAAAAAAGAAATTGTTTTCGAGCATTTCCTCCATTTTTATCGCAAACAGCGTTGGAATTTATGAAGAAAAAAATTCAAAAAAATTTTCAAATAAAAAATTTTTTTTTTTTTTATTTCGAGGATTATGTTCATTGCCCCTAAACACTTCATAATCATTATTAAAAGAAAAAAAAATGTTTTGAGCTTTTTTCACATTTTTATCGCAAACAGCGTTTAAATTTATGTAAGAAATAAAAAATCGACAAAATAAAAAAAAAAAAATTCGAAAATTCTTCGAAATTTTTTTTTTCTGTACATTTGAACGCTGTTTACGATAAAAGTATGAAAAAAGTCGACAAAAAAATTGTTTTCCACTTTAATAATGATTATGACGTTTAGGGGCAGAAACATGACCCTTTAATTTTTTTCAAAATTTGATTGCTTGAAACAAAAAAACCGTTCGATAGATCAAATTGAAACTTTACAGGGGTTTTGTGGGTATATTTAACTGTAAAAGTCACGCTCAACATTAGTCGTTTTGTCAATTTTTTTAATTTGGCCGTTGATTTTCGAAAAAACCATAAATACCCGTTTTTCTCCTGTTTTTTCAAATTCATGGCAAGGATGGAAAAATTTTTTTTCCCAAAAACCATGATCAACCCTTGTACAGAATTAATTCAAGTTTGTGAAACGCCCCTTCTGATTTCTGTGCGATCATTGGTTGCTGAGATATCAATGGTCAAACAGAAGAGTATCTTTTTTCGTAAAGGCTCGATATCTCAGCGAAAAATGGTCGCAGCGAGGTCTTAAAAAAGCAAATTAAAGCTAAATAAACAAGCTATGCGATCCATATAATGGTTCAGCTAGAAGAATTTTTCCCCAAAAATTACAGCCAAAAAAGAAGTGATGCAAATTTGTCAAATTTTTTTTTTCTTGGTATTTCTCAGAATTGCGCGAAACCTGTCACCACGATTTTTTTTTGCTAAAAGATCTAAAAACTAGAAACTTCAAGCTTCAAAATTCTTTTTTTTAGACCTAGGTACGACTATTTTTCTCTGAGATACAGCGTTGTTAAAAACCACTAAAAATTTGGGAAAATTTTTTGATCCTTTAATTTTTTCCACTAGTATAGTTTTTAATTCTTTTCCAAAAGTAGAAAAAATAATTTTGAGACAATAGTAGCAGGAGCGATGGAGAGTTATAGATTGAAGATTGGTGAAAAATTTCAAGTAAATTGGTCGAGTAGAACTTGAGATATCATGTCAGCCGTGTTGAAAAAAGTATAGTTTTGAGAAAAACGTCTATATATAGTCCAATTTGCTCCGACGGTTTTTCAAGAATAATATTAACGTATTATTATTATTATTATTATTATTATTATTATTATTATTATTATTATTATTATTATATATTTTCAGCTGGATATTTATATATCCAGATATCATTTATTAGATATTTTCGTACTTAGACATTACATAGATGATTATTTTTGTAGACATAATAGTTTATTTTTTAATTTCCGTGGACACCGTTGAGGATGCATTATTTATATAGAGGCCCTCACGTTTCTCAGCAAGGATATTTCCGTAGGGAATGATGTTGAAAAATATTTTTTTTTCATACTCACCTCCAAACATCACCCGTGCAGGTATCGCCGATTCGGCTTGATATATCTTCCAGAAGATAAAAATCAATATCGCTGTACCATTTTACAGCTCTGTCATAGCCAAGTTGCTTCAATTCGCCAATTTCCATTCTAAAAAAATGTCTCGTTATGTCAATCGACTCTTCTGAATCATATAAGCGCGAAAAAAATGGCAATGCAAGTTGAAATAGAATTGAGAGAGATAAAATGTAGCTATATGTATGGGGAATTCCACGCTAAATCGACCACTTTAGAACTCAACCCTTTTCGATTTGGCTGAAACTTTTTTATTTTTTTTACCCTATCGAAAACATTTTTCAGAATTTTTTCAATTTTTTACACCCAGCCGATAAAAAGTTATAAATTTTTCAAAAAAATTGGCTTTTCATTTTTCAAATAGCTATAACTTTATCAAAATTTGACGTATCAGGACGATTTTTTTTCAAAATTTTTGTTTTTTAATGTACTTTTCGAAAAAAAAATACAAAAAAATTATAAAAACCCAACTTCATCGTTTTTTTTTCAGATTTTCGGAAAAAATCGAAAATTTCTCGATGATTACCATTTTTGATTTTTTTTCTTTTTATTATATCAAACTTTGACATTTTCTGCAAATGCTCGATGTTTTTCAGAGTGGTGTTTTTTCGATTTCTATTTTTTTTTCCAATTGAAAAAAAAAACTTTCAACTAGCCTTAATTTCTCATAACACCATTCTGCAAATTTTTGAGGGTGTTCAGAGGACTTACAAAATTGAAAAAAAAACTAAGATTTCTCGAAGATTACCACTTTCACTTTTTGTGTTTTTTTTTTCATGTTAGGAAGTCCTCTGAACACCCTCAAAAATTTGCAGAATGGTGTTCCGAGAAATAAGGCTAGTTGAAAAAAGTTTTTTTTTCAATTGGAAAAAAAAATAAAAATCGAAAAAACACCACTCTGAAAAAATTTGCCGATTTGCAGAAAATGTCAAAGTTTGATATGATAGAAAAAAGAAAATAAAAAATGGTAATCATCGAGAAATTTTCGATTTTTTCCGAAAATCTAAAAAAAACGATGAAGATGGGTTTTTATAATTTTTTTTTTCAAAAAGTACATTAAAAAACAAAAATTTTGAAAACAAAATCGTCCCGATACGTCAAATTTTGAAAAAGTTATAGCTATTTGAAAAATAAAAAGCCAATTTTTTTGAAAAATTTATAACTTTTTATCGGCTTGGTGTAAAAATTTGAAAAAATTCTGAAAAATGTTTTCGATAGGGTAAAAAAAGATTAAAAAAGTGTCAGCCATATCGAAAAGGGTCGGGTTCTAAAGTAGTCGATTTGGCGTGGAATGCCCCATATATATTCGTGCATATAAAATTCCCGTGGTTCGATCGGTTTATAGATTCCCGTGTTAATTAGTCCCGTAATCGGTCATCGATACACGTTCATCGGTATCTTTGACGTCATTGTGACTCTTTCGTATACATTTAAGGACATTTCGCATGATCTGCACATCCGCTTAATCATGCGTGAAAATAAAGCTATTGAAACATTTTTCGATTCAATCTTTCTCAATATAATTTGGCAATTTTTCACCTTTTTCGAAGGATAACTTTATGACCTTTCGTTTTCGTGTGAAGCACGTGTTTTTATTACAGATTTTTTAATTGCAATTTCATGGATTTGAATTAAGGATGCTTTGTCCCGACAGTCCCAGCCAAAAATTTTATCTGATTGAAATTTTCATACTTCGCGATACAATAAAAATCTGACAAAAATTCAGCAACATTTGGCATACCATAAACAAAAATTATCAACAATAATATTGCCCAAAAGTTATTAATAAATTGTTTAAACAAATAATTATTCAACAATTCATCGGTAAGTCCTTTTTTTCTGAAACAAATCGAATGCCCTAATTTTTCTCAATGCATATGAATTTTTTCAGAATTTTCTCTCTATTTTTAAATATTATAAAAATATTCTGAAATACAAACAAAAAATTGCCAATTTTGTATATGTTCTTGCACACAGGTTTATCGTCAGCTTTGAAAAGTTTCAAAGATACTGGGCCAAAAAAATACACAAATGCAGACATTATAAACATTTAAAAACGGGAATTTCAAAATAGAGGGAAAATTCTGAAAAAGTTCATATGCATGCAGGAAAATTAACGTATTCGATTTGCTTAAGAAAAAAATGAACTTACCGAAAAATTGTTGAATACTTATTTGTTTAAACAATTTATTAATACATTTTGGGCAATATTATTATTGGTAATTATTGTTTATGACATGCCAAATATTGCTAAATTTTTTCAGATTTTCATTGTATCACGAAGTACGGAAATTTCAATCATATAAAACTTTTGGCAGGGACGGTAGGGACAATATGATTCGATGAATGGTGCGTTTTATTCGTGAGCTTTTGTCAGATAACGCGTTTCTCGGGACTCACGTTTAATCATCTTGTTAAAAGTTGCGCTGAAAAGAATCACCACCGTAAAAGATGCGAAATGAAACATGACCTCAACCCTCGATATTAATATGCAAACGCGATCTTGTTTACCTCTTCCGTTCTACCAATTAGCCGTTCGTATACCAGACTTTCTGATAGGTTAATAAAAAAAAAAGAGAGAAAAAGGAATAATCCTTATTTTTCAAGGTCGTGAAGCAACGATCGGTGCAGCACGACGCTTTAAAATTGGTGGAACGTTTTTATTCCATCTTCTTTGATCCCGAGTGTTTTGCGTCAAAGTACATTAATTTTTCTAAAAAGTTCAAAAATAATATTTAGCAAAAAATGTCCTGACGAATATGTGTCTATATCCCCGATCCAAGAATTAAACCACTATAATTCGGATATGATGCGATCGATCAGACTTACACTTTGCAAGTAAGTAAGTAAGTTAAATGTCCCAATATCCGACCATCTACGAGGGGACGAAAAAGTTGACTTGTTTTTCGCGTTCAAAAATAAACTATTTTCTATAACGACTATGACTATCGGAAAGCTCGAAGTCTCTAGTTTCCAAAACACAGGGTATAGTTGTTGCTACAATTAGTTGTTTATTCATAATAGTCGAAAATACTGAGAAATGTAAATGTACCAGTACCCGACCACCCATTTTTCTATATGACCCAATATCCGACCACACATTATGACCCTATAACCGACCACTCATCTCTATGGTGGGGGGAAGGGAGGGGGTGAATTGAGAAAAATGCGTCGCTGCTCAGAGAATGTGTCACCGAAATTTTGAGGCTATGCACGAATAATATACATGTCGGCAGATGTCCGGTTACTGGGACTGAACCAGGGATGGGCGGACTCGAATCAAAAAGTATTTAAATACATGCTTTAAATGATAAATCATTTTTGACTCGTGATTTAAACGGGCTCGGAGTATCAAGTACTTTCGGACTTGTGATTTAAACGGGCTTGGAGTATCAAGCCTTTTTTGACTTGGGATTTAAACGGGCTCGGAGTATCAAGTCTTTTTTGATTGGTGATTTGAACGGGCTCGGAGTATCAAGTACTTTTGGACTTGTGATTTAAACGGGCTTGGAGTATCAAGCCTTTTTTGACTTGGGATTTAAACGGGCTCGGAGTATCAAGTCTTTTTTGATTCGTGATTTGAACGGGCTCGGAGTATCAAGTACTTTTGGACCTGTGATTTAAACGGGCTTGGAGTATCAAGCCTTTTTTGATGTGGGATTTAAACGGGCTCGGAGTATCAAGTCTTTTTTGATTCGTGATTTGAACGGGCTCGGAGTATCAAGTACTTTTTTACTCGTCACTCCTTTCGATTAAGAGTGACAAATTCTTTTTAATTCTGAGTATATTTAAGCTTTAAATTCATTTTAATTCCTTTTTTAATCGAATTAAACGACGAAATTCATATTAATTCCTGAATATTTTTTAATTGTACCATGGTCAAATCGATCCCGGTACAACAAATTATAACTCCGCATACGGAGAATAATAATTAGTGACAAATAAATAAATAAATAAATAAATAAATAAATAAATAAATAAATAAATAAATAAATAAATAAATAAATAAATAAATAAATAAATAAATAAATAAATAAATTTTTTTTTTTTTTTTTAATTTTTTTTTTTTTTTTTTTTTTTTTAAATACGGGCCAGTATGCTCGCGCGTAGACTCAACCAAACTAAATCCGGATTTGGTCGATACTGGCCCGTATTAAAAAAAAAAAAAAAAAAAAAAAAAAAAAAAAAAAAAAAAAAAAAAAAAAAAAATTAAAAAAAAAATTAAAAAAAAAAAAAATTATTTATTTATTTATTTATTTATTTATTTATTTATTTATTTATTTATTTATTTATTTATTTATTTATTTATTTATTTATTTATTTATTTATTTATTTATTTATTTATTTATTTATTTATTTATTTATTTATTTATTTATTTATTTATTTATTTATTTATTTATTTATTTATTTATTTATTTATTTATTTATTTATTTATTTATTTATTTATTTATTTATTTATTTATTTATTTGTCACTAATTATTATTCTCCGTATGCGGAGTTATAATTTGTTGTACCGGGATCGATTTGACCATGGTACAATTAAAAAACATTCAGGAATTAATATGAATTTCGTCGTTTAATTCGATTAAAAAAGGAATTAAAATGAATTTAAAGCTTAAATATACTCAGAATTAAAAAGAATTTGTCACTCTTAATCGAAAGGAGTGACGAGTAAAAAAGTACTTGATACTCCGAGCCCGTTCAAATCACGAATCAAAAAAGACTTGATACTCCGAGCCCGTTTAAATCCCACATCAAAAAAGGCTTGATACTCCAAGCCCGTTTAAATCACAGGTCCAAAAGTACTTGATACTCCGAGCCCGTTCAAATCACGAATCAAAAAAGACTTGATACTCCGAGCCCGTTTAAATCCCAAGTCAAAAAAGGCTTGATACTCCAAGCCCGTTTAAATCACAAGTCCAAAAGTACTTGATACTCCGAGCCCGTTCAAATCACCAATCAAAAAAGACTTGATACTCCGAGCCCGTTTAAATCCCAAGTCAAAAAAGGCTTGATACTCCAAGCCCGTTTAAATCACAAGTCCGAAAGTACTTGATACTCCGAGCCCGTTTAAATCACGAGTCAAAAATGATTTATCACTTATTTTTTTTTTAAGTTCTTTATGCCCATCCCTGGACTGAACATAGTGGCGAACAAGTACCGATATCCGAACACATGGTCGGTTATCGGTGCATGATACATTTCGTATGTACCAATAACCGGACATGAAAATTAAGTACTTAAAACGCATTTTTGGCTAATTGAGACAACATGATCAAATTAGTGGTATCTTTCCGAATAAAAACAGCTAAGGCTCAGTTCGAAAACAATAAAAACCACTTCGAAATAGCTTCAATAAGATATCGCGATTCCTCAGTACTTCAGCTTAGATAATGGCTTCCGTGCCCCGAATAGTACGCGTGCTGTCATATTTCGACGGCAGTATGGAAGAACGTGCTATCTCAAATTGTGCTAGAAGAACGTGCTATCTCAAATTGTGCTAGAAAAACGTGCTATCTCAAATTGTGCTGGAAGAACGTGCTATCTCAAATTGTGGTAGAAGAACGTTCTTCTAGCACATTTTGAGATAGCACGTTTTTCTAGCACAATTTGAGATAGCACGTTCTTCTAGCACAATTTGAGATAGCACGTTCTTCCATACTGCCGTCGATTTATCCAAAATTAAATTACAGACGATTCTTGAACTATTAATAGTAGTGTCGTATACGTAGATTATGAATCCTGGATATTAAATCAATTCACAGTTTAAGATTTCTCTTAAGTGAACGCTTAACTTGCTGATATATTGGTTCAAGTGGTCGGGTACTGGGACGTAGTCGGGTATTGGGACATTTACCTTAGAGCCTTCGTTAAATATGATTTCTGTAAAATTTTATAAAACCTGGTTAAATGTTATCGAATTAAAAAAAAAAAATCTATTTTTTTTATCGCATTTCAAAAATTTAATTTTTTTGAGACGTCGTACCACTTTTGTTCAATACGGATAGATGGATATCACCAAATTGATATTCACTATTGAATTCAATGAGAATCGAACAGATGCGTCGATTAGCATAAAAATTTACATTTTTTCAAAATCTCTGCACCGAAAAAAAGGCTTAGTAATATCAACTACCCAGCTGCGATCATGGAAAATTCGTTTGAATCAATCGTCGGATATTTGATTTGATTACCCCGTTATTGAAATAATAAAACTGGTGTCGTTGTTTCGAATGTGTACTGCATTCACCGCAATTACAACATTGGATCAAAATGATTTCAAACGAGATTGATTCAACAACTTGTTTTCTCATTCAATCGAATATTTAGTCATTTACTGGAAGTAAATAAAATTGTTTTAACTGTATGTTTCGTCTCATCAACAAAATCTAGTTTTAATTTGAGCTATTCATCCAGTTAAAAAGAATAGTAAATGCTTTCATGTCGATCAAATTGTTTGATAAATTTGACTAAATAATTCAATGCTGCCACAACACATTTAGTCGATAGTACGTATAGTAACTACCGCAATCTCGGCACTTCGCCCGAGATCCGTAAGGTGGCGACGATCGGCGCGCGCTCTCGCGCCAACGAGACAGCCACTGAGCACCGATAAGTACCAGTGTATTACCAGCATCGGAGTCCTCGATTAACTTTAAATTGATGGAATATTACCCGCGGTCTGTGGTCGCACAGTTCTATGGACTAAAGACTACGTATTTGAATGAGACCACCATTGCACTTTGGTGGCGCTCGTGCTCTTTATGGGCGCAAGGACAAATAAGTTGAATTTTCACTTAACTTTTTAATCTCACGATTGATTAGTTAAGTAAAAGCCTTCGTAGCTTAAACAAATAATGCATATCATCAAATGATTTGTTAATTCAATTGAAATTTTCTAGCTTTATATTGAATGCATTTCTTTTCCGGTGAACAACATCTGAATTGCATAGAAAATATGAACTGTTCATTCAACTAAACCATTTAGTTATGCAATCGCATATTGTGTGCATTTTACCAAATATATAATCAAAACAATGTAATTTTCAATTGAACGGATTCTCTACTCTGTTGGGTCAAGGTTATATGTATTTATGGGAATGCAATTTTTGTTTCCATTCTGATACACGTTTTGAGTTAACTGAATTACACATTTCGTTGGCCACCCGCAACCGCCGGATTTAGTTAATTCAAGCCAAATTTTTTTCACTTTACGAAACCTTTTTCTCGGTGTGTTGAATGTATAGCTCGAAAATTTTTTGAGATATCGTGCTAATTTTTTTTATCCACATAGATTATCAGGATGCTTGTTAATCAATTTTGAGGAGATCGAGATGAGAGTTCAAATTTGATACAATTTTGAAATTAATTTTCAAAGTTGTCAAGATTATTCCTCGAGCAATTTTCCGGATGTTATGCTCAATTTGTTTAAATGGGTTCTTTTTTAATATCGTCGAAGGATATTCACTAATTAATAGAATGGAAATCCATTTAAGGGTTCGAATTGTAAACAAATTTTTAATTTGAAAAAAATGTTTGTCAAGAGTTATACAATTCGTACAATCTTCGAGAAATCGTGCTAATTTTTTGTTTTATCAATGGACAATCACTGAAGGACTTTCCTGTTGAATTCGACGAGAATTTATCAAAAGGTTTAAATTGTATATGAATTTCGGATTTCGAACAATGGAAGATCAAAAAATTGTTTTCATAGACAAGTTTTGCAAGATTGTTGACACTGTCTTGCAAAAGCAATGTTCCAGTTGCAATGTACCCAATTTTGCAAATTGTTGCTATTAAATTATTGTTAAATGTGATAGAAAAAATTAACTCACGCAGTCTGTAAAATTTCTTCTCTGACATTACTGAAAAATGCATGAAAATGGAAATAATCATTGTGTTAAAAAAATTTCTTTGAATAAAAATAATTGAAGAATCAATTATTCAATGCACTCATGTTTTACCTGAAATTCGTTAATTGAAAGATAATAGCATTGGCAAAATCGTCGCTGCGCATTGTCCAATTTGTCTCGCGTATTACGGCATCGGTGTGAGCAAAAGTTTCCATGAGTTTAGTCCTGGAAACAACAAAATACCATCCCAGTGTAGAACAAATGGAAATTTGAGATTTCATCAAATTTTGGTCTTGAATCACACAACGTACTTGTTATAATCGTACAAAAAAATTGAGAGAGCACTTTCGTCCCGTTCCTCCTGAAACGCCACGATCAATTTTCCGAGTTCCGCCGTCATGTCAATCTATAATTGACAAATTAATTTGTTCACTCAATGTTCATGTCATTTAATTTCCCTATAAGAGGAAAGGAAACGGAGATATTTGTGGGAACGCTGTTTAATTCGTTTGCTTTGGGATTTACACTACCGGTGAAAAGTTTCCGGACAAAACTTCAAAAAAGTCTGGAACGTTTTTTTATGCCATTTCGTCGGAAGTCAATGTAAACTAAGTTAACAAACGGCATTTTAAAGGGGAAGAATTCGGATTCATTTCCTGTTTTGCTTCCTCATAAGGAAGCTTTTTTTTCGTGAAAAATTTTTTTTTCGCGATTTTTATGCCAATATGTTCAAAATGTCCTGAAACATCGAGAAATCATATTTAGAAAAAATGTCCGGATGCATGTGTGTGTGTATCCTGAGTTTCAGATGTAAATAATTAATAACTCGAAAACGCTTCTAAATATCAAGCTAAAATTTGGCACACTTGTCGAGCACGAATTGCTCTTAATTATGAAAAAAATTTGTTTCAATTATAACGGGTGTTCAGATTTTATCAACTTTTTTCGTTTTTGCAAGAATGGCGTAAACGCTCTAACCTCTGCACTTTTCAAGATATTGCACTCAAACTTTGTACAGAATTAGTATAGCTATTAAGGTTGTTTGGTATTGAATTTGGCAAAAATCCATCGAGGGATTAAAATTTTATGAAATTTTGAATTTTTTGAAAAATAACCTAAACGCTCTAACTTGTGCAATTTTTAAGATATTGTACTGAAACTTTGCACAGAGCTAATATAGCTATCGAAGTTGTTTGCTATTACATTTGGCAAAAATCCATCGAGGGATTAAAATTTTATGAAATTTTTAATTTTTTGAAAAATAGCGTAAACGCTCTGACTTGTGCAATTTTTAAGCTATTGCACTGAAACTTTACACAGAGCTAATATAGCTATTGAGGATATTCATTATTCAAATTGGTGAAAATCGATCGAATGATTAAATTTTTATCAAATTTTTAATTTTTATAAAAGAAGCGTAAACGCTATAACTTTTGAAATTTTTTACCTATTGCAATGACATTTTTTGAAGAGTTAGTATAGCTATCAATGTTATTCGCTATCAAATTTGGCGAAAATCGATCGAATTTGCACATTGATTACTAATATTTTTCAATAGGTAACAAAGCTTCCTTTATGAGGAAGCCAAATTTGATCGCCATATTGTGTGTTAAAGGAAGCTATGTGAACTATGGATAAAGATGAGGAAGCAATGTGCAAATTTCAATTTGCAGGGTTTTTAAAATTATTTTTATAATTTGTTTTCGATTTGGACTCTATTTTGAAAACAACTGTTTTTCGCCTTTTTTCCCCTCTTCAGGTGCACCCATCTTCTAAAGGAAATTTTTTTAATACATTTTTACGATTGGATTCATAAAGTGGAAAGTTCGAGCTTCAATTTTTTTTTTTCAACTTGGTGCGATTTTTTTTTCCAAAGTTCTTCTGTTTTTTGGTGAAAAAAGAGGAAATTTGGAAAATCCCATATAACACGAAAACAAAGAAGATTCATGAAAAACTTCAAGAGAGCAAAAAGTTGCGTCTGCTTGCGTTGAGCTTAGAGGAATTTTTTCAGATTTTTTTTTTTAAGTTTTTTTTTCTGACCGAAAATAGGAGAGAAAAATTTGGTAAAAAAATTTGAAAAAAATTCCAATGTGTTGAAAATGGTAAAATAAAGTATTCCCCCCCCCCTTGAAATATTACCAATAATCCCATAGTTCTCGAGTTATGGCAATTGAACGATCTGAGCTCCGACACAGAAAATGAAAAAAAAAAAAATCTGAAAAAATCCCTCTGAACTCAACGAAAACAGACGCAACTTTTTGCTATCTTGACGTTTTTAATCAATCCTCTTTGTTTTCGTGTCATACGGGATTTTTCAAATTTCCTCTTTTTTCACCAAAAACAGAATAACTTTGGATAAATAATCGCTCAAAGTTTAAAAAAAAGGAAATTGTATTTTTAAAAAATTGTATTAAAAAAAAAATCCTCTAGAAGATGGGTTAAAGTTAAGATGGGTGGAAGGTGAAAGGCGAAAAACAGTTATTTTCAAAATAGAGTCCAAATCTAAAAATAAATTGTAAAAATAATTTAAAAAACAAGAAATGAAGCCGAATTCTTCTCCTCTAAAATGCCGTTTGTTAAATTAGTTTACGTGGACTTCCGGCGAAATGGCAAAAAAAAAACGTTCCAGACCTTTTTTGAAGTTCCGTCCGGAACCTTTTCGCCGGTAGTTTACATACTTGGAAATTTATGATCATCATGTCAAAAAAGCTCTCTCGTCCTCCTTGTCAGCGTGTCTCTATTCCGAAAACGCTCTTATCTCGTGTCTCGGAGAGAGACTTTGAGACAGACCCTTAATTCAACTAACTCGAAGCGCGTGGGGATTATTGGATTTTATTTTTTATTTCTCATCCTATTCTGTCATTTATTTCTCTATGATTTCGTTCATTTTACATTTTTCAATTACTTTTAATGTAATTTTGCAGCTATGGAGATCGAATTCTTTTCTTTCTTATGCAATTTGTGACAAAAATATTTAGCATTGAATTTGGATATTATCGTCGAAGGGATTCAGTTTGAAAAAAAAAGTTCATTTCACACAATGCTTCTGGAGATAGAGAAAAATGTATGCAGTCAATATATGAGGGATTTTCTGTCAATTCAGCCACTTTTTTTTCGACCATTTCAGATGTGCCCCATAATTGGTTATATCAAAGTGCTACTAAAAAGCATTCTATGTGAATTTTTTCAGATTTTTTAATTAAAAATTTTAGAAATCGCCGTTTTTTTCCAAATGAATATATCTCGGAAACTTGAAGTAACTGAAAAAAAATGTCTACACATAAAAGTTGTAGTTTTGTATTAGCATTCAAGCGGAATATTTGAAATACTTTTTACGTTCCGGTAACGCTGATTTTGAACCAAAAAAGGGGATAATTATTTTTTATTCAAAAAAGACCATTTTTTTTGGCTGTAAAAATTACAGAGTCTTCCAGTATATCTGACAATATCGCAAAAACATCGCCAGAGTGGCACGGATCGAGGTTCTAGGGTAAAAAAATGAAACCAGACAAATTAATTTTTTTTTCTAAACTCGTTAACATATCTCGTAAACTTAAAGTTACTGAAAAAAATGCCTCCACATAAAAGTTGTAGTTTTGTGTTAGCTTTCGAGCGGAATATTTGAAATAATTTGTACGTTCCGGTAACGCTGATTTTTTACCACAAAAGGGGGAAATTATTTTTTTCTTCAAAAACAGCCCTTTTTATTTGGCTGACAAATTTATAGAGTCTTCCAGATATCGTCAGATACACATCTGACGATATCACAAAAAAATCGCCAGAGTGGCACGGATCGAAGTTCCGGTAGAAAAAAAAATAATTTGTGTGGTTTCATTTTTTTTTACCCTAGAACCTCGATCTGTGCCACTCTGGCGATTTTTATGCAATATTTTCAGATATACAGGAAGACTCTGTAATTTTGTCAGCCAAATAAAAACGGCTTTTTTTGAATAAAAAAATAATTTCCCCCTTTTTTGGTAAAAAATCAATGTTACCGGAACGTAAAAATTATTTCAAATATTCCGCTCGAAAGCTAACACAAAACTACAACTTTTATGTGCAGACATTTTTTTTCAGTAACTTCAAGTTTCCGAGATATGTTAACGAGGTTCCGGTAGAAAAAAAAATTAATTTGTGTGGTTTCATTTTTTTACCCTAGAACCTCGATCCGTGCCACTCTGGCGATTTTTTTGCGATATCGTCAGATATACTGCAAGACTCTGTAATTTTTGCAGCCAAAAAATGGCCTTTTTTAAATAAAAAAATATTTATCCACTTTTTTGGTAAAAAATCAGCGTTACCGGAACGTAAAAATTATTTCAAGTCATCCGCTCGAAAGATAAAACAGAACTACAACTTTCATGTAGAGACATTTTTTTTCAGCTACTTCAAGTTTCCGAGATATATTCATTTGGAAAAAAAATTGTATTTTCTAAAATGTTGAATTGAAAAATCTGAAAAAATTCACATAGAATGCCTTTAAGTAGTATTTTGATATAACTAATTAAGGGGCAGATCTGAAATGGTCGAAAAAGTGGCTTAATTGACGGAGAATTCCTCATATATGATGTATTTAATATTGCATATATTTAATTTTACATGAATATTAATTAATAATTTTCATATTAAATTTGGAAAGAATCTCTTGAACAGTTCGAATATTATGAAATAGTGAAATGAAAAAAAAATTTGTAAACGCACCAACTTGGCGAATTTTATTAATTCATTAATTAAATTTATACTCACAATTAGTTGGTATTGAATTAGGGAAAAAATCATTCACGACATTTGAATTTTATGAAATTTTTTAATTTTCAAAAAATACCAATGGTTCAACTTTTTTAATTTTTCCGTCGATCTAAGACTTTTGGAAATCCCTTGTAACTTAGTTTTGCAAGTGAAAAGGAAGAAGAAAAAAATTTTGCAGATAAGAATTTGCGTTTTTTTAAAAATCATTTTTGTTATTAATGGGGTTTTTATTTAACGATGTCAAAATTGACGAATTGTTGAATGAAATTTTGCCCATTGCCAAAATGAGGAGGGAGCATTGAATAAATTTCTAACTTTGCACCATTCATTGACTTTCTTTCAATTATTTTTTGCGAAAATTCAAATTCAGTCTCGAACGAGTTGGTCTATTACCTGTTGCTGAGTATCCGCGAGATATCTAAGCTGAACGGATGACGATGCTATGCTGTGACAACTCTGTGCCATCAGCGCTAAAATCGGTATAAAGGGCAAGAGTATCATCTGAATCAAATATATCTTACGGCCCTTCTCCGTGCCTGGGTTTATCAACCAGAATCGAACTTGCAGAGTAATCTGAAAAATGCCACCGGTTGCCATTAATTCAATCGATCGAATATGCAAAATTGTACCCCTGGCTTTGTCAATATTGAAAAATTTTTGTTCGACCTCATTGACAATGTCCGCGGTATCGATTATAGCTGTTACGGAAGATCGTCTGGATTTTTTTTTTCCACCGATGTAATAATTCATTTCTTTTTTCTCCTTTCGCCAATGACTCTTTCTTTCGTCCGACAAATGTGCCCTTGAGAACAACCACCTGTTAACAGGGGATGGCAATACCTCGTTAAATTTATTGTATCGTATATTAGACATTTTTTCCCACCCTTCGTCTTGAGGCACCGGTCTACTTTAGAAGGCCAAAAAAGGAAATTTTTAAGATTTTTTTTTCTCAGCTTCTTCATCAGTTATGGCTATGAAACTGTTTTTACAAGCTTTTACTTATAACAAAAAATTTGCAAATTTTTTGCAAAAGAATTGTTTCGCAAAATTTGTTATAGAAAATTGCTTGAAAATTGTTTTGCAACGAAAAATGTTTCGCATAATTTTCTGCAATAAAAATGTTTCGCAAAATTTTTTGCAAAAAAACTGTTTTGCAAAATTTTGTTCACAAAATGGTTTTAAGCAATTGATTTGCAACATTTCTCTACGAAAATTTTGCACAACAGTCTCTTTCTAAAAAATTTGTTGATAAAATTTTTTTGCATAAATTTTGCAGAAAAATGGTGCAAATTAATTGTGTGAAACAATTTTGTCTAACAAATTTCGCGAAACATTTTGTTTGCAAAAAATTATGGGAAACTAGATATAAATTACTAAACTAGTTATTTAACATCATAAATACGAAAAAGTAAAAAATAAATAAACGAAATTTTTTTTTTTTTTAAACAAGCTTTTATTAGTAAAATTAGTAAAATTAGTAAAATAACTGAAAGGTTAAAAATAATTTTCTTCCGATTGGAAATAAGTTTTCAAATAAAAGCGCGTTACATTTTAAAAACAAGAGAAATAAAAAGAGGGTGTAACACGCTTTTATTTGGAAACTTATTTCCAATCGGAATAAAAAATTTTTGAACTTTTCAGTTATTTTTTATTAACAACTAATAAAAACTTGTTTAAAAATTTTTTTTTTTTCATTTTTACAACATTTTTTCATGCGTCGAAAAAACAAAAATTAAATTTACTTTTTGTATCGATTCTTTGAATAATTTATAGAAGGCGCCAAAGTCGACAACGTCTTGTTCCATGGCCGACAGTTAAGGTTGTTTAGAAGTAAATCACGTTTAATGAGAAAATTATGAAAATTTGGTATGTTTTTCAATGAAGTATTTAAGAGGTCGTGTAAAAACTTCACGACGATTTGGAAGCTCGTTATCGAATAATTAAGATTAACAAATTAAATAAAATTAAACGTAGTCTTTTGGAAACTAATATAACTTTGAGATAAGTTTTTTTTTGACCTCTCAATTTTTTAATATCCACAATATATTCAAAGCAACGGAAAGAAAACGAAGTTTATTGATGAATATTTGTTTTATTTGTTTAAAAAATTGTTTTTAACAAAACGTTAATTTCTTAATAACGAGCTTCTTAATCGTCGTGAAATTTTTACACGACCTCTTAAATACCTCATGCAAAAGCATGCCAAATTTTCAGAATTTTCTCATCATTTTTTATTTTAACCCTTAAGGAGGTTGAAGTAATGATGATAGAATTCTGAAAATTTTGTATGTTCTTACATAAAGTATTCAGGAGGTCGTGTAAAAATTTTACTACGATTAAGAAGCTATTTATTGAACAATTAACATTCAAAGGTTTCATAGCTTCTAAGCAACCTTAATCTCAGGATTGGCAAGTCTCGAACAAAAAAATAAAAAAAGCATTTTAAAGAAAAAGGTTTCTCAGACAAAAATTTGCCACCATACACGATTTGAAATGAAAATGAAAAACTAAATTTTTCACAATTTATTTCAAACATCCGCCATTTTTTTAAAAATCGATTTTTCATTAACGGTGGTAAATTGTTGTTTAAGAAACCTTCCTATTTAAAATGATTCTTCATTTTTTTGTTTCAGATTTGCCAATCCTGAGATTAATTGTCGATTTTGGCGCCTTCTATAAATTATTCAAAGAATCAAAATAAAAAAATAAATTTTTCTTTCAGTATTTTCGAAGGATGAAACAATGTTGTAAAAACAATTTCATAGCCATATCCGACAAAGGAGCTGAGAAAAAAAATCTAAAAAATTTGCTTTTTTTAGCTCTCTAAAGTAGACTAGTACCTTAACTGATCGATCAATCATTCATTGCACGTTTTCCCATGATTTTGTAAATACCAATGCCATTGGCTAAGAGTGTTTTTTCGTTTGTATGGAGTGAAAATTACGGTTGCTAGTTTTGTTTTTTTTTCAACGACTAATTTTTGGATATGCGACGCGTCAAATTTTCGTATTGTCTCTTTTTGTTATTTTTTTTTTAATGAACATTCTATAATTTCTGGGTAATTCTACAATTTACGCGAAAGAATAAAAAGTAAGGCAATAACAAAAAATCGTTTTTTTTTAATTTGTTCATATTGCAACGTATACCTTACGAATTTTTAAGATCCTTCTCGGGAACCAGATTGTTGCACCTAATTTATTTTATCTCGTGATCGGATGATAACTTTTCACGTATTTGTCGATCGTGTGAGATTTTACTGATGTTCCGGTCTGTAATCCGGATAACGGAGTACTGAATTCTCACGTTGGATTTCCGCGGTCGGAGAGGAAATTATCCCCGTCTATTCGGTCACAGCATCTATCGTGGCTCTGAATAATCTCCCGTATAAATTCGCGTGGTGAACGCTATGGCGCTCGCGCAAAACCAACCACCCTCCCGACTATTAACGCGCGAAAAGATTTCCCCCATCGTTCAAGGTCAACGTTGAAGTTCACGAAGTGAGCGCACTCGCCGATTTTCGAAATTTCAAATATTTGATATCTAATCGTATACAGGGTGTCCCACGAATGAAGGTCACCACCGTGAGGGTAGTTTCGTGACGTAATATCGAGTGGAAAAGTCCTTTGCCATTTTTTGATAGTTAAGCCCCAAAATTGGTTTTTATTTAATTAATTACACAGCCACACAAAATTTAAAAAAAATTTCGGCCCGGGGGTCTGACTATGTACACTGTATGTTCTTGGGGTCACTGAATCCGAATCCGAGGTTGGTTTAACCACAGCACGTCGGGTTTTGGCTGTAACCACAAAAAATAACACTCCAAAATCAAGATTATTTCTTTAATATTTCGAAAACTATTATAGCTACGAAAAAATCGTTCTGGGTTCGTCTTGAAGTGTTTAAATGTCACAGTACTAATATATCATTTAGTAACGCCGGCAAAGTATAGAAGAGTAATATTCAATCAAGAACTAGATGATTATTTGTGTAAAATTTGTGAGCACATAGAAGATCGTTATGAAATTAGATTTTTAGAAATTTACTTGTGGCTACGAAAAAAAATATGCCGAATTTTTTTTTGAGAAATCATGAATTTGGAGAATTTTGAATTTTTAAAAATCGTGCAAATCTACGATCAACATTAAATTTTTGGTTCCATTTTTTTTTATATAATACCTTGTACTGATTTTTAAAAATCCTGAAATTTTCAGAAAGGTGTTTTTGTTTTTTTTTTTTAATATGAATTGTTGAATTTTTAAAAATCGTGTGAATCCACGATCAACATTAAATTTTTTGTTAAATTTTTTTTATATAATACCTTGGAGTGATCTTTAAAAGTCCTGGAATCTTCAGGATCTTTTAATTTTTGAAACAAAAAACACCATCCTGAACTTTCCAGGATCTTTTAAGATCAGTCCAAGGTATTGTATAATAAAAATTTAAGCAATAACTTAATGTTGATCGTGAATTTACACGATTTTTTGAAATAAAAAAATTAACGGTTTTGAAAAAACAAAAAACACCTTTCTGAAAACTTCACGATCTTCTAAGATCAGTACAAGGTAATATATAAAAAAAAAAATTTATAAAAATTCAAAATTCTCCACATTTGCCATTTTTCACAATTTTTTTCGGAATATTTTTTTTTAGTAGCCACAAGTATACTCATCAAGACGAACCCGGAACGATTTTTTCGTAACTAATATAGTTTTCGAGAAATTTAAAAAACAACTTAATTTTCGAGTGTTTTTGAGGTTATGGTTAAACCCCGACGTGCTGGGGCCGAACAGGCCAATTTTTTTTCTTTTTGTGTGGCTGTGTTATTAACGTCATATGGAGTAGAAAAGCCCTTTGCCATTTTTTGATATTCTAAACCTCTGAATTGTTATTAATTTAATTAATTATTAACGTAATATTGAGTAAAAAAGTCCTGTGCGCTTTTCTTATATTTTTAACCCCTGAATTGTTATTAATTCAATTAATAACAATGCAGCGGTTAAAAATATCGAAAAATGGCAAAGGACTTTTCTACTCGATATTACGTCACGAATCTACCCTCACGGTGGTGACCTTCATTCGTGGGGTACCGAGTATAAGTCATAAGCAGAGCTGGGTAAAGTACCGGAAAGTACTTCAAGTACAAAGTGCCGCAAGTACTTGAAGTATCAAGTACCGGCAGTAGTTGAAGTATTACGTACCTATTACTTGAAGTACTTTAAAGTACTTGAAATACAAGTACTTGAAATACAAGTACTTGAAAATTCAATTACCAAGTATCAGGTACTTTTCAATTAAGTTTTCAGGTATATCTCGTAAGTTTTAGTCCTCTTACATTTGATTTTTTATTCACATTTTATTTTTATTCGAGTAATTTTTGTATCAAAACAGATTTTCACCTTGGAATTGAAGCAGAAGTATTTAAACGAAGAATTAAAAATAATTCAAAAATCGCATTGACGATTGCAATAATGATTTATTTTAATGCAGGTTTGAAAAAGAAGAAATGAAGAAGATAATAGATAAATTGTTAAAACTACTCCAACTTTGCGTTCGTCTTGAATAAACTGTCGTTGGCGACAGTTGAGGGAAAGTATGTCCTTACGTCACGAAATATTATTTTCAATTACATATTCAAGGGCTTTGTACATGCAACCAACAGCAAAACACATTCAAAAGTACTTGATACTTGTACCTGAAAAAGTCCTTGAAGTATAGAAAAGTATTTGAAATTTTAAGTACAATACTTGAAGTACTTCAGTAATTTAAAATAGTACTTGAAGTACTTCAACTATCGTACTTAAATTTTCAATTACTCGACCTGTACTTCAAGTATTGTACTTAAAATTTCAAATACTTTTCTGCCCCTCAAGTATTTGTTCAAGTACTACTTGAAGTACTTTTTAAGTACTTGAAGTACTTGAACGACGTACTTGAATTACTTACTAAGTATTTATTAAGTACTTCAAGTTCGTCGCAAGTACCAGGTACTTCAAGTACTGCCCAGCTTTGGTCATAAGTCATTGTGAATCATAAGTCATTGTAAATCATCATTTTAATAATTGGCAGAATAATTATTAAAAAATGTCATTTTCTTATTTTGCATCATGTTTGAATTTTTCGCGAACTATTCAGCATCTATGGGACCCCCATTAGCCTTCCCATAATGACACTTCAACCACCTTTGTTTTACTTCCCGATGAAGGAAGCTCAGTTTTGGTAAACAAAATTTCAATCGTTTCATCTGGAGAAGGTCTTTAAATTTTTTTAACTGGGTAAACAATTCCTCTTTCCTCATTCATTGTAATTTTTTCGTAGTTGCAAGATTGCACTTATCTATTTTGTTAGCTTTTTAATTTTACCTAAAATGCCTGTAGGTGATCTAATTTTCATAATTTAATGGTTTTTCGAAGTCGATTTTTTTGTTTGTTTATGTGTCTTCGATGATAGCGGACTGTTGGAATTTCGTAATTTGAAAACTTTCGTAATTTTGCGAAAAATTGATAAAAATTATTGAAAAGCCAGCGAAATTGAGAAGTACAATCAGTTTTGCTGGCTTTCAATTTTTCACAAAATGCCTGTAGGTGATATAATTTTCTTGATTCAATGTTTTTCGGAGTCCATTTTTTTTGTTCATATGTCTTCGACGATATTGGACTGTTGCAATTTCCCAATTGAAAAACTTTTGTAATTTTGCAACTATTGATCTCGATGCATTAATTGCATTAATGTACTAAAGCGACAGGAAAGAATAGTATTAAATTTCAAAAGAAGAGCTTAGGAAGAATATGTTACAAAAAATTCCCCGTTTTCAAAGAATGCTTGTAAACAATACAAAAATTAAAATTTTTTTATTTTAATTTTAATTAGAAATTTGCCTATACCTTGCTGATTATTTTCGCTGTTCGAAAAGCTTTGTATCTGAAGAAGCAATAATCAATTCACATGTTGTAGAAGAGCCCAAGAAATTGCTCATAAAGGGGACTTGTCAAACGATAGAGAAATATGTGGAATACATGTCCAAACTTAGAATTTGTTTGTGCTTCATTTTTGCTTTTGCAAATTTTGTGGCATCCAGCTCATAAAATGTATGCGGATAGTGCACATTTTATCAAGATATACAGGAAATAACAAATCAATCAATTTTCCAGTCAATTTTAGGAATAGGAAAGCAAAAAATAAAAAATTGAAATTTTACCTTGCTCGTAGGACATCCCTGAGGCATCCACGATGCAAAACGATGATCGATTTTACCGGTGACCTTGAACCAAACGACGTTTGCATCTGTTAATATTAATCAAGTGCATGGAATACGACCGCTGAATTTGTAATTTATTCCTACGTTGTTTTAGATTCTCCATGTGGGAACCAGCTGATATTTGTGTTTACGCCATGTTGCTCTTTACTGGAAACGCCATGTTACGTATGCGTGGTTTGATTTCCTCTTAATACGTGATCCATGAACCACCGCCCACTCTTCATGTGGTTGAGGTTCAAATATGGTGACATTAAAATTTTCTGTACATTTGTGATATTTTTTGTACTGTAGAAGATTTGAAATTCTTAATTGCATATTCGGTATCAACGGTAAATTTCTTATCACCAAAGACCTTGATATTCTGTTTAAGGGGGTCGAGTCAGCGTCAAAACGGCGATTTTTAATAATAAATTATAATTTTTGTAGAATACTTACAAATATCATGTTATGTCCACCATTTGAGGTACCAAATGAACAATTTTTTGGGACTAGTTAGAACCCTTAAGGTGCACCAGTGTCCTAAAAAGCCTAGTTTTGAGTTTTTACACTCTGCGCATGATTCAGAATAAACCGCTGGACGGATTTTGTTCTACGGCGTCTCATTTCTTTCGTAACGCTGTTTCCCACGGGATGAACGCCGCACATTTCGTTTTTTGCCCTTTATTTCAGAGTTGCAGGCCAGTTTTGAAATTGGTAGCCTATTTTGAACTTTCCAGGCATTGTCCTGGTCACAATTTTGACTTGAATCAAAATGTGCAGCGTTCATCCCGTGGGAAGAAGCGTTACGAAGGAAATGAGATGTCTTAGAACAAAATCCGTCTAGCAGATCTTTCTGAATCATGCGCAGAGTGTAAAAACTCAAAACTAGGTTTTTCAGGACACCGGTGCACCTCAAGGGTTTTAACTAATCCCAAAAAATTGTTCATTCGGTACCTCAAATGGTGGATGATACATCATATTTGTAGGCATTCTACAAAAATTATAAATTATTATTAAAAATCGCCGTTTTGACGCTGACTCGGCCCCCTTAAGTCACGAAAAATTTTCGCCATATTTAGGCGATTAAAACCACAAATTTAATCAGTATTTTGAGAATCAATAAGGTCATCTTTCATTGAGTCTTTCAGACTAACTTCTTTTTAATCGATACGCCGCTCCCAGACCTAAAAAATTTCTTCGGACTCGTCCTAATATTACAATTATTGTAGCCAACTTTTGTAGACAACTTTTAGAATCACGAAAAATGGATACAAACACGTCTGCAAAAATTTCACTAAGTATTTTTTTTCTTTCTACACATTTTTTGTTTGAAAATTAATATACCGGTATAGGAACTTTATTTGCATATACCGTCTATTGAAAATCAGGCACAGGTAGCTTTGAAATTTAAATACACTATATATTTAAAGAAAATGGAAAATTTTCTCAATATTCATGCAGAGTCTTTTGAAAATACTACAAGAGTATTATATTGAATAGCCTTTATTGTACGAGACACAGAACAGCAGTGTATCCAAATTTTAATATACTATTGTATATTAAAGTCAACTAACTGTGTTTTAAAAAAAGAATCTCGTTTCTCATAATTCAACAATAAATATGAAGATTAATATACCCAGTTCTAAGAGATACAAAGCAGCGGTGTATGAAAATTGATGAACCGGTTCTGGAATTTCAAACGCCCATCCGTAGTAATTTTCTAGTTTTCATTGATTTACCGTAACCATAATTGTAAATAATTGTTGCTAAACATTTTATAAAAAATATATAGCCTTTGCAAAATAATTTAATATGCATCGTTTACCGGCCCCAAAAAGAGATAAATCGAAAAAAAAAGAAAAACCTTCGCCAATTCTCTGATTTAATTTTTCTGTCCTACCGGAATTCGAACCCTCGACCCTGCCTACCATCCTACCTATCTACCTAACACGCTACCTACTACGCTATCGACTACTTATGAACTTCTTCTACTTGTATGACTATGAATGCCTGAAACTCCGAAAAATAATGACGTGCTTTTAAATGTGCGATACTCGGTGAAAGTTGTTTTTCCGATTTGCGAATTCGAATCTCAATTCGAAATAGCTAATTTCATACCATTCGAAATGGCGGATCAAAATGCAACAATGGTTTATTTTCAATTAAACTTGGCGATCGAGAGTTTTCGAGATCGTTGATCATCGATCTAAACTGAAAATTCTAAAATTCAAAATGGCGCCTCCAATATGACGGCTCAGACTGCAAAAATTATTTAATCCCGGTGAGACTTCGTCAGCCTATTAATTATTTCTGTGTATGCATATTCAAAACAATATATTAAAATTCCAAATTTGTCTACTAATCGAATTAACACCCAAGAGTAGTAGATTTTAGTTGCTAAGTTGAATGAGGCGATGACTGATCATAAAGTAAATTAGAAAATTCGGAATATTCCAATGCTCATGCACAAATTCCAAATCGAAAATAGTATATTCATCATACTGCTGTGCAATTTTCAGTTACCGATGTACAAGAAATAAAAGTAGCATATGCATTACATTTTTCAGATACTGGTTATGTAAATTTACGAGACTTTGCGATTAAATTTTTCATACATTTTCACAAAACCTGCATATTAATTTTCATTTTTATGCATGGATATTCAAGAAAGAGTATTAAAATTCCAAATGTGTGTAGTACTTATTGAATTAATACACCGGTGTATTAATTTTAAGTCATAAAATGGGGAATTACGGTAAGAAATTTTATAAATCCTAAGACGATATATTAATATTAATATAAATATATTAATTTTAATGTACGACGTTAAATTATTTAAATACCAGTGCATTAATTTCGATTTCATATACCAAGATTTGTAAATTCAATATTACTTTGTATAGTAAATTCACAAATAATTTTTGCAATGTTTTTTAGACACTGGTCATACAAATTTATGAGACCTTGCGAATGTATCTTTCACACAATTTTACGAAGCCTGCATATTAATTTCAATTTTCGTGCATGGATATTCCATACGGTGTATTAAAATTCCAAGTCGGGTACCACTGATCAAATTAATATACCAGTGTAGTAATTTTACCTGAAAAAAGGTAGAATTACGCTTAATATTTTTAAAAATCATACGTCGATATATTGATATCAATACAAAAATATTACTTGTAATATACCACTATTAATTTTACAATCCCGGTGCATTAATTTCGATTTAATATATACCAAGTTTAGTAAATTTAATATGCCTCTGCATAGTAAATTTACAAATAATTCTAACAGTGTATTATAAGGGATTAAGGACCTATTTGACTGACAATTGACCAGTAAACATGAAATGGTAGTCAATTTAAAAAAATTCAAAATCGTAGTCGAATCATCAGAATGATTTACTGTGTGAGTCAAATAATATTTACTACAGTATAACCTCCATCATAGAGATAATCTCGATTATACATACACACTATAAAAGGGTTTCCTTTGGGATGGCGGAAAATTTTAGCGATTATGCACATTCCCTCCCTCCCGATAATTTTTATATAAATAAATAAAGATGTGTTGAAAGGTCGGTTTTCCCAGGTGAAGGTGCGCCTTTAAGGACTTTACAATTTTTTTCATTTTATAACACAAGAATTCTTCTCACTTCTCGTAATAATTTTCTTATCCAGCTATTGTGTAAGTTAAACCGGAACTCGATTTATAAACGAATTATTCAAACTTTATGATTGTACATTTGTGGAATTTAGCCCACGAATAAAATTCACTTTTGTATCCTAGTGTGATACAGTCGAAACTCGCTAACTCGAATCTCAGGGGCAGAGCTAATTTCTTTGAGTAAGAGGGCCGTCTTATCGAAGTTTTCGAGTCCCGTAGTAAAAAACTCCATTCGTCGCCATTGAAAAATCCCCATTCATTCCCCATTGCCAAAATAACCAACGGAGATGAATGTCGAATTGCCTAAGGGGATTTTCGCCATTGAATTCCCCATTTGAAATCGAATGAGGATTTTCCAATGAGGATTGACTTCCCCATTTGAAACGGAATGGGGATTATCCTATGGGGATTCAATGAAGAAAATCCCCATAGGCAATTCGGCATTCATCTCCATTGGTTTTTGTAAGCAATGGGGAATGAATGGCGATAATCCATTGATATTCTTTCATATACTGAAAAACTCCATTCGTCACCATTGAAAAATCGTCATTCATTCCCCATTTGAAATCGAATAAGGATTTTCCAATGAGGATTGACTTCCCCATTTCAAACGGAATAGGGATTATCCCATGGGGATCAGTCGGCAAGAACTCCTTGCATAGATTTTTTTGACACCGACTTCTGCTAATATTCCGTGCTCACAATCGTCTAGATAAGCATACTCTTCGCATAATCCGTATGGGAGTTTAGCGGGTTGCCGTCCTGCGACATCTCGCGCCAAGTCTCGGAACTAACGCGACGCGGTTTCCAATGGACACCTTCGGGTAATGCTGATCATTCAGTTCATCCGCATTTACTTCCCAATGGACATCATTGGGTAAAGCTGATCATTTCGTTCATTAGCATTTGCCTTTCAATGGACACCATTGGGCAATGCTGATGGCTCGGTCCATCAGCATTTGCTTTCCAAGGGGCATCATTGAGTAATGATGATCATTCGGTTCATCCGCATTTGCTGTCCAATGGACGTCATTGGGCAATGGTGACTTTTCAATGGATATCCATTCACTGATCAATGGTCGTTCCTATACGCCATTGAAAAATGCGAAAATCTCAATGGATCCCCATTCATTGTCCAATGGAGTCGTATGAGGACCATTGGTTGCCATTGGCGATTCAATGGAGTTTTTTACTACGGGGTTATAGAGGTTGACCAAAACAATATTCGACTTATAGAGGCTCGTAAAGATTCGCCAAATATACTGGTGATAGTCTTTATTTTAGGATAAGGATAAGGATAAGGAAGTCTTTATTTTAGGATAAGGATAAGGATACATATAAAGTTCCCAGTGGAGACGATAATGTTGCAGCAATGTAACGGCAATGTTACCGATTGTAACCTGTAAATTATCCATAGACGTTACATGTGAGTTCCATAAGTTATAATTTCCTACTCAGCAATATAACATTGCTGTATAACATTTTATATACCTGGTATATAACAGTTATATTGCAAGGTTATGTAAAAAGTTATAACAGCTATATAACTGCTATGTAACAGTTCTGTAACCGTTATAACAGTAATTTAACTGTAATATTGGAATGTAATGTTATATTAATGTATCGGTTATATTGCAGTGATATCACTTGAATATTGTAGTTATGTAACTGAAATATTGAAAGTATATTAGTGCAATATTATTATTATTATATTACCGCAATACTGCGGGTCCTTAATTTAAGGACAAATAACGACAAATCACTTCGTTCCACCCCATTAATCTTACATAAATATAATCAAAGTTACACTCACATCGTTACAAGCATGTTACGTAACGGCTACAATTTTTTTTTTTACATTATTGTAATATAACAACGTGAAATACCAGTTATGTCACCTGCGTATAACAAATGGTACATTACATGTTACTTCCACGTTATATATCAGTTATGTATCACAAGAATAACATTGTAACATTACATATAACTTCCATGTTATATTGCCGCAATATAACATATGTTTCATTACTGTACTGTCACTTCGTTACAAGCATGTTACGTAACGGCTACAAAACTTTTTCGCACTACTGTAATGTAACTTCGTTACATACCGGTTATACAACCTACATATAACAAATGTTACATAACACGTTACTTGCACGTTATATAACAGTTATGTTACACAGGAATAACATTGTAACATTACATGTAACTTCCATGTTACATTGCTGCAATATAACGTGCTCACTGGGTTAGTATATTCGTCCGGATTTGTCTGGACATGTCCAGACTTTCGGCCTTCCGTCCGAACTTTGACTTTGATGAAAAATTTTCAATGAATATTTAATTTTTACATTAAATTACCTGAAAGTAAAACACAGGGATTGAATCAGCTTTCAATCTTAAGTCAACTACTTACAACTGGTTCAACTAGTTAATCAGTCTCATCTCAACTTAAAACAATCAACTTCGTGTTCGAACATAAAATAATATTTTTTTCATCAATCAACTTGACTAGTTAAAACATAAAATAATAATCTTTTTTATCAATCAACTTTACTAGTTCAAATATAAAATAACAATCTTTTTTTATCAATCAACTTGATTAGTTCAATTATAAAATAACAATATTTTTTTATCAATCAACTTTACCAGTGCAAACATAAAATAATAATCTTTATCATCAATCAATCAACTTCTTGACGTGACTAAAATGTCCGGACTTTTTTTTTAAAGTGTGGCTTTTTGTCAGGGCTTTTCATATCTCGAAATGCTAACCCTACGTACATACAAGTTATACAAAATCCATGATTACATGTTATACAAAATGTAACGTATTTTTGTAAAAATTCTCCACACGCAAGCGACCATTACACAATAATAAAGCGCTTCGAGTTATAGAGTTTTTACAAGAGAACAGACTGAATTTCAGACATATGGAGGTTTTCGAGTTATAGAGGTTCGATTTAGCGAGGTTTGACTGTACATGCTTTGACTGCAATGGATCAAATAAATAAAAAATTAATGACACATATGCTAAAATCACATTTTCGAAAATAGGTGGATAAGAGGAAAGTGTTTCAGGGTGAAAAGTTCGTCATTTTGCGTTAATAAAAAGCAGACACTTAAAAATTAATATCCTTTTATTATGCGTATCTATACTTCACTACGAACATACGATATAATTTCGTGATTATCGTCATGAAAATATTATTACAGGGCGATATCGGTGTTATTGTGATTATTATTTCTTTTTATTCGTTCACATCGGGCGATACAGACATTACAATAGATTCAATGACACTTTCCTTTGTCACGCTCGTCACTTATCGATTTTTAAAACGAAACGAATTCTCTCGTTTCGCACACTCGTTGAGTTAATTATTTATCTAGTTGCGGTATTAGAGATTTTTAAAAAAGATCATGACTAGTAACGTATACCATAATATTAAGGGTAATTAACGGTAAATAATATCTAAAATTGCGTATTCGTTATTCTTCTGAGATTGGAGGAAACAAATGCTTGGAATAACGTATCGTTGGATAAAAAAAAAATAATAATAATCGCGGTGATTGAAAGTATTGCCAAAATCTAACGAACGATGACAATAATAATTGTTCACAGATAGGAGATCGTTGGAAAATTCGGGTCAGTATTACATCTTAAACGATTGGGTTTGATGGTTTAATGGAACATTTCTCGTACTCGGTCGTCCTCCGTTGTGTCATGTCAGATATGATTGAATAATGGCCATTGGGATCGTGATTTAAATATCTCGAAACCTGTCGCTAATAGGCCATTGTTTTTGGTGATTGTTCGGTGTTTTTTTTTGGTTCGATCTATATTGCTATACGGAATATTTCAGATGAACTATATCGTCAATGTTCTTTGGTGTAATTTTTCCCTAAAGCTGTGCCAATTGGGGTTTTGAAGAAAAAAATTATCGATTTTTTAAATGTATTTTAAAACTTTATTATAAATAATTTTGATAGACGACGCATAAAATTTGAAAAAATTTGGTTTTCATTTAATTATAAACAATTTAAAAGTGATAAAATTAAAAAAATAATCACGTGACTCCAAACGCGCCATGATTGGTCGTCTTGTTTGTGACGTCATAATGTTAAGGCCCGGCTAAACTCCTACCCCCCGCCTTTCCGTTCTCGCGAGTGCGAGAGAGACAGAGCTAGAACTTTTAAGTCATTTTTCTCGGAGATAGCTTGATAAAATAAAAAAGAACAGTTGGGCCACCTGTGCACATTAATTACACAGCCGCCCCTACTGTTCTTTTTTTATTCCATTAAGCCATCACTGAGAAAAATGGGTTAAGCAAATTTTGAGGTTATGTTGACCTTTACACTCCCCGTAAAATAATTCCACGATAGTGCACGGTCTTTTAGTGCCAAAAATTGTTTGTGACAACTAATTTTATCAAGTAAATAAATTTGATAGCGTTTCGGGATTTATTCGGCGCGCTACTCGAAACCATTGGTTTCGACGTTTTTCATTTTGTGCTCCCCCCCGCCTTTCCGCTCTTGTGAGTGCGAGAGAGAGCACCTATATGGGTGCTGTGAGAGCGAGAGAGAGAGGGTCCTTAGCCTGGCCTTAAAAACATTTTTTTGGGGAGTTGTTTTTGTATTATTCGTACACAATGATAGGAAACAAGCACGATAACTTTTGAGATTTGACATTTCTAATAAATTTACATATATATGGACGATAATAACAAGATTTAATTGATGAAACGTTGAAACGCCGTATCAACTGCATGTAATGATGGAGTAGACATGAACATTATGACGTCACTCGCGCTCGGGTCGGCTCGGAAACTGTCGGCACGTTTTCGGTACCGAGTTCAAAAATTTATTTTCAATTTGTTATAACTTTTTAATTACAACGAAAAAAAAAAAATAGTTTCATTATAAAACTTATATATGATCTTTCGATTTATGGCAAACAAAAAATTTGTTCAAAAACCCAATTGGCGAAAGATTCCATCAATCAGGAAAATTAAACAAATAGGCAATAAAAAAAAAATGATTTTATGCTACAGTTTCTCTTTGATTTCCTTTTGACAACAATTGCTCGCAAATTGCACATCTGGAAAAATAAGATTGTTTACGGTAAAAAGATAATTTTACTTTCAACCCTTTGTAGCCACGCTGAAACTTTTCATCCCTTTGGACGAAGTCTGGAAAAAACCCTTCTTTAAACGCATTCATTATATTCATGAAGTACAATATCTCGTGAGTATCACCCATGAATTGTATTTTTAGTAAATTGATGCATAAAAACAATGTGATTTTTTCGTGCAAAAAGATTTTTGTCAATTTATCGCTTTATGATTTTTTGAGAACACATTGTCATTTTATTTCGTATATTGTGACTTTGGTAACACATTGTGAGATGTTCAGAGTATGTTTGTGAATTTTTTCGTTGGTATTCGACTGACAGATTTTTTATGCCGACTGTTTAAAATCTGGTAGGGTCCGTTTGACCCAATGTGAACCCTACGGAGGGTTAAGGAGATTGCAGCTCTTTTCATTGACCAAATTAATACCGAATTTTAGAAATCATTTTCATAATTATTTGTAGATTAATTGCCAATAACAAGTCAGGTTTTACATTACCGCTGCATGAATCCTTGGTAATAAAAAAAAAAAGCAAATTAATGGGTATTCAAAAATATCGACTTACGACGTATTCCAGTGGCTGTATTTTCGTTTATTCTTTCGTAAAAATAATCGGCATTCTCTATTTCATTTCAATGACTCAGAGCTCATTTTATCCTTGAAAGATTCTCCTTCAATTACCCGCGGAGATTGTTATCAATAGTTATGGATTGCAGCCATATGTTTATTTGGGTTCATAGTGAACCTTTTTTAAAATAAAATGATTTTCAATTGATCAAAAACAGACGAACATCATGAATTGGTGCAGAAAAAAACCTGACTAAATATTTTTGCAGACAGTTTCTAGAATTTATTTTGAATACTCAATACTGAATAATCGCCATCAGGTTAAGTGAAATTGACTCTGTCGGTAAAAAAACCGCATTGTTTCTATCCTTTGAAGACCGTTCAAAATCTATCAAAATTGCACTTTTCTGATTTTGGGTCTCATCGAAATATTAACCAACTCCTATAAAATAGGAGAATGCCGGATCGTTACGATCGGATCCATTTAACCGTTAGTAACGTACCTTTTACATGCCCCTCGTCCCTATGGAAATTTATGTAGGTAAAATATGTGTAATCCACAGTAGAATCTCACAGCAGAATCTCTCATTTATCCGGATAATATGGAAAAAATGTAGCTCCGATAAGTTGAAGCGCAGGTAATACGGAAAACTGTTCATTTCATTTTGTAATACATTTTCTAAATTATTATATGCGGTGTTTCTGTAAAACTTAGTGTTTTTTAGTGGCAATTCGTAATCAGTGGCAATTTCCTATAATCTAAGACCTTAACTTTCCGTTGAGGTTATTAAAAAATAATAAACGTAGGAAAATGGAATTTTCACGGGTTCATGAATTAATTTTCTTTGGACCGATTGAGACTTGTTTTTTTTGTGGTAATCGATATGCTTCTGATGGACTTGGATAATCCCAAGAGATTTATCGTGATGTCGCAATTATTGGCGTTGTTTGAAAACCTTGAAAATCTTCAAGAATCAATTTAACAAAAATTCCACCATATTTTCTTTAGTTTTTAAGGGGATTTCAAGTGCTCTGTCGATTGGAATCGACCAGGAACACAAGAAATTATTATATTCTCTGTGATAACTAAGTTGTAAAAAAGTAAGTTCAAAATTTGAAAGATTTGCCAGATAAAAATTCGATTTTTTTTCTAAATTGCCCTTTTTTGTAAGTTCAAGTATCTTTTCGTAAAGATTAGGTTTTTTCAATGTCACATAGTGACCAAGGATATCCGTATCATTCGAGAATACACCTCGAGTAATGTGAGTAGTTTCTGCAGAAGATTTCAGAGCAGAAAAAACATCGTATAAATGAACAAATTCTCAATATTTTACACACATACTTTCTGCACATATTTAACCTCCATAAATTGTCATCAAAGATGCGGAATACGTCGCGTAATATTTTTTTTATTTGTCTCTTGATTCATCCGTTCACGCGCCAAATTCCCTTCGTCGTTAAGCTCGTCAGTCTTGATCTCAGGTTCACTCAACAATGAATCGATCATCGAGTCATTCAATTTAATTCCGGATGATTAGATTTAGATCGAAGTCGAATCATCGCTGTCAGAGTCGCAATCCGCGGGATAAGATCCACTAGTGTCTTGCTCCGGCCAATTGATCTCAACGCTGACTTCGTACTTGTGTTCCTCAACGTTGTTGGAGGGTTTGATACTGACGTACGTGTTTTTCGGTACTTTACCGGCATCGTGGCAGACACCGGTGATCTTGGAGACTCTTTCTTTGGAAATTTTCGGTTCAAGATATTGCATATCCTTGTTGGCGGATGATTTCTTCGGTGAAGTCTTCTTTCCTGCGGTCTTCTCGGGACTGGTATGTCTCTTCGGTGATTTCTGACCAGTTTCCGCACTGAGTGTGTTCTTCTGATTGGTCCTCGTGACATCGTTCCTTCTCACGACCTTCGGACTCTCGTTTTCCAGACACTTTTTCATCCATTTTGGCGGCTCGCTCGAGTAAACGTGGGTCTTCTTCGTGTACTTGGGACTGCTCAGTATCATAGGCACCTCTGTCTCAATTACGGTCGTTATAACTTGCTCGTTCTCGTCGAAATTACTCTCGAGGTATTTCTTTTTTGGCATTGCTACGCTGAGTCTACCGATCACCTCGGTATGTTCGTCCTTGACGTCGTAAGTGTACGAATAATGTCGCTGTATGTGCTTAGGTTCTTCCTTCTTCGTCTCGTTCGCCTCTAGGCTGCCCTTTTCCGCCTCGATCTTCGCCAATTTCTCAATCGCCTCGTCTATCGCTGTCTTCGCAGCTTTCTTGTCACCCTGACTCAGCACAAGCTCCTGGGTCTTGGCCTGAGACAGAAGACTCTGTCGCAGATTGCCGCTTATGCTGTGTCTCTGTTTGATCGGTGAATCGAGCAATCTTCGTAAACTCGAGTTCCTGATCTCAGGCACGGACATACGTTCACGAGTGACCGGTAACGGTGGCGCTGGAGGAGTTGTCTTGAGAATCGGTGCGAGAAATTGTCTGTCGTTGGGTGGGAATATCGGTGTCGCACTTGCCACGAGGACACTCTCCAATCCTTCGGTCGGTAGCTTGGCCCTGAGTCCAAGATTCTCATCGACCTTGCTCTGATGCTCGGAAATTGGTGAACTGGCGATCGGTAAGAGACGTCTCGTACCACGACCCTCCGGATTCAATTGACTGTCCAGACTGTAACGCTGTTTCGGCGTTCCTGCCATTAGACGCAGATCATTCTGTGTCTCGAGTTCGGGTATCGAGAATCTGTCACGATTGAACTTGACGAGAGACGAGGTCGGGTCCTTGCTATTGCGATATCTCGAACCACCGAAATCCAATTGGGACAGTCTCTCCCGCTTGACCGGCGATGGGCCGAAACGTTTAAGTTTCATCGGTGACTGCATCATGGATAACGGATTTTCCTTCCACGTGCTGAGACATGGCTGCGACAGTCTCTGCTGTACTCTGCCAGGATAATAATCACCGGTAACCAGTGTTGGCTGTGACAATCGCTCTCTTTTCCCAGTTGCCGGATCGATGCGCAACATGCGTCTCACATCGGGTTGTGAGAGACGGGAGCCATGAATGTCACGATAACCAACGCCACCAGCTAGCGAATGAACATTTGGCGTTGAGAGTCTCTCCTCTTCGATCTGTAGATTAATACTGTTGTCGCCTGAAGCCCGAAGGCTCGAGTACGATAATCGTGAGCCCCTCATCGTACCGAGGAAATTGATACCGGAATAACTCGTGTTGAGTGTAGGCTGTGACATTCTCGTTCGACGATCCGGCGATACGCTGTGACGATGCTGATCACTGTACGGGATCATGAGGGTCGGTAGATTCGGCTGGGAATAACGGCTTCGTTGACTAGCCGGTGAATAACTCGGTGGACAAGGTGTCGCCGTTGATTGCGTACCCTCGTAAGTTCCTGCTGAGTCCTGGGACTCTATGCTCGATTGTGACTGTGGCTGAGCCTTCACCGGCGCTATGTGAAGATTTGGCTGTGATAGACGCGTTCTCTTACCGGTTGCGGGTCTCTTGAGATGATCTATGAGATTCGGTTGTGACAAGCGTATACATGGATTTGGACGTAACGGACCCTGTCTGTTGAGATACCAAAGATCCCTGCGAGAATATGGCTCGCATCAGAGAGTTCCTTCCTCCCGTAGACGTCGCATGAATACGGGCCTCACGTCTTCGAAGAAAGTCGGCAGATCCAGCTCAGCAGCTCGGGCTATTCCACCGTCCTTGCACTCGAGCCAGTACGTGTCCATTAGGCCCTTACCCTGGAACATTGATGAAAGATTTTCGTTGACCAATACATTTCCCTAAATAACCGCAAAACTTTGGGATATTAGGAATTATTGCACAGTACCTTAACGTCCACGAGTCCGCGATGCTCGATTCTGAAACCACCAACTGCATCTAGTGCCTTCTTCATCTCGAGACTTATGTGAATCCGCAATGCTGAAATCGATAGTGCAGTCTTTGGATTTTCATTGTTTCACACCGTTACATGAAATATTTATTGGCATACCGGAGTATATCTAACCTTCTCCGGTTGATTCCATTCGACTGGCGGTGTTGACGGTATCCCCGAATAAACAGTAACGTGGCATTTTGCTACCAACTATACCAGCTACAACTGGACCCGTGTGAGCTCCGCTGCGAATTTGAAGACGTTCACCAGGTCGTTTTGGCACTTGAAAGACCGACGATGCCGCCAAAAGATCGAGAGCCATCGTCGCAATTTCCGAAACATGCTTGTCACCTGTTTGTTCGTTTCATTCTTCATTTTATTTTCAACATGGTTCAGAATACTCGATAATCAATGGCGCAATTGACAGCGTGAAAAAAATATCCCAATGAGAACACATCGACTCAGCTTTAGAGAGGCGATTGGCAGAGAAAGAGAGATGGAGATTAAAACAGAGAGAAAAAAAAAGATAGAGAAGAAAGAGGCAGACACACCGAGGATACTTCCAGAACATGCAGGACACATGGATCTTGTATTCTCGTGGGGCTCGTACTTTTACCATTTCTAACTGGCAGACCAGACGCAACCATGTACGAATCGCCTATTGTTTCGACTTTGTAAACGTCATAGCACTCGATACGTGCGTCGAAAAGCTTGTATATGGAGTTCAGAAAAGTCACCACCTGAAGGACAACGTTTTTATTGTCCATTACTTCGTCATAAACGGTTGGGATTGTGAAACGTATATAAATTACCTCCAATGGGGTATTTTCCGCCGCGATTTCCGTGAAGCCAACAATGTCACTGAAGTAAACTGTTACGGCCTCGTAATATTCCGCAGGTACCTGGTAAAGTTTATGAAACGTGAATAACTGTTCTTCGTCAGAGGTACCATGCAGAATCAATGATTGTTACTTGTTGAGTTTGCTTCAATTGTTGTGCGACGCTGGGTGGTAACATTTGAAAGAGCAGAGTGTCGCTTTTTCGCTTTTCGCGCTTCAATTCACGTGCTTTTTGGGCCAAATTCGCAGCGTACATCTGAACAATTTATTGATCGAGCTTTCGATTAGTGAATTAGTTGGGAAATGCATTACGACGTTGAATAAGTTCTCGCTGTTTTCAAATATATGCTGTTACCAGAACTGCCTGCGCGTCGTTTAAGTTGGCAACGCATCTACGCTGCGACCTCGATAATCGGCACCTCAATCGTTGCAATTGCAGCGTAGTGGGAGAAGCGCCAAGCCAATCGCGTCAGGCCGCCGTCAGCCACCAGCGGCGCAGAGATGGTTCTGTGCAATGTGCGCAACCCCACTTCTTGCAAGAGCCGGTCCCGACGGATTCCGATTATTGGGGTCGCAGTGTACAAAGAAGTACTATAAGCAACCTTGAAATTCAGTGTATGGCCTTTCCCCGAAATGTAAACAACTTTTTTTTCATTGTGTTAAACATTGGCACAAAAGATAGGAGAAAGTAGTGGCTAGCGATGGACAATACTTCAATGACATGTTTTTTACTAATCTGTTCAAATGAAGCATTAACCTTCACGAAAAAACAGCGAGAACTTATTAAACGTTCTAATAGAATGACATTAAAAAATCTTTGGACATCTTTAGATACCTTTAGATAGCTTTATAGGTACCTTTCGAAAGCTTTAGGTACTTTTAGACACCTTTATGTACCATTAGACCTTTAGGTACTTTTAGATAGCTTTAGGCACCTTTAGATAACTTTAAGTATCTTCAAGTACCTTTTTTAAAAAAATTATAATTTTACGAACATGGAGAAAATAATATAAACTAAATTTTTTTGAGAACCCAGTTAGTGGGACAATTTCCCATGATTTAATCGGATGAGTGGTGGTACTTTGATATGGTACTTTGAAAAGATTCAAACGCTTCAGTAGGTTAACTGGTGTTAATTTCTCTATACCGTTTCAATAGAACCGTTGTAGAACAGTCAAATCAAACGTTGCTAGTGATTCATGAAAAAATATTTCTAAAAACTATTCCAAAAATCTATTTCTGATTCGATTAGTGTAAAGGGCTGCAAACTCCTTTCTATACTTAATTTAACGTTGTGGAAGGATATCCCACAGATTGAAAACTGACCTGTATCGTAGCAACGGCATTTCGAACCAATACTATTATGATTGGCGAGACAACGAGTACGAGGACGACAATTGCTATTCCAGCGACTTCCTTGTTGCTGGCATCCTGCAGAGTCGAGCTCACGTAGTCTCTGTTTATAAAAAAATTAAACGGAAAATGAAAATTCACGATACAAAAAAGAGCCGAAGAGTCGGCTCATTTACATCTCTGCCGGTTGAAGTTGGTCTGTTGAACATGAATACCAAAATACACCCCTGTTCGTATATGTCTGCCCTTTTAAAACTCTACTAAATATGGAAAAACGACTTGTCCAGAACACACGACTCTGGCAATAATTCTAATGAGTAAAAAGACTACCGACAGCCCTACCGAGATGAACCACTCATGAATTCTCTACCACGAAACATCGGCACCGCATTGCAGGCCTCCGACAAGTCAGGACAATTTTTTGGGGGAACGACGTTCCTAAGTAATATCTCTACTAAAGAACGATTCTGCGGAAAAAAATGCATGACTTCGGCCCAGAGGACTTCGGTTCGAAATATTCCGGAGAAGTATTCTCCGGCCAAGATGTAATTCCAGCGATTTGTTTCCCGGGTAAGTTATTGTTGGATCGACTTGTTTTTGGAGGTCTGTTTTACCGTAGAAATGTTTATCGACAGAGATTATGGTGAATACTTTTTCTCGGTAGAATTATGCATGAATTGAGTCTTATTTTTCGGTAAAGTTATTTTCAGATTCTTATTTTCTCGTATGGTCTGCATACGGTAGAGATGTAAATGTGCAGAAGAGTCACGATACGCGAGCATGGATTTAGTTGAAAATTCCTACACATGAGATGATATGACTATGAGATTCCGCACCAACATTCCGCGCTATTTCTTCTTGATGATTATTCGTAATTATCCAGTTGAGTTTATACCTTATCATGTGACGCAGTTCCCGTTGAAGTTTACGGAGTTCGTCCACGTACGTGGCCATCGAATCGAAATAAGCGATGGCGTCGTCAACGCTTGGCTCACGCTTCACATTCCGAAGAATTTCATCTCGTCTATGGGTGCGATGTTGTATATGCAAGAAGTAATAGAATGCGACCGTGACAATGAGCGAGATCATTCTTTGCTATCCAAAGGAGGCTAAGGCCCGATTTTTAAGATCTTAAGATCTATCATCAGATCAATCATAAGATCAATCATAAGATCAATCATAAGATCAATCATAAGATCAATCATAAGATCAATCATAAGATCAATCATAAGATCAATCATAAGATCAATCATAAGATCAATCATAAGATCAATCATAAGATCAATCATAAGATCAATCATAAGATCAATCATAAGATCAATCATAAGATCAATCATAAGATCAATCATAAGATCAATCATAAGATCAATCATAAGATCAATCATAAGATCAATCATAAGATCAATCATAAGATCAATCATAAGATCAATCATAAGATCAATCATAAGATCAATCATAAGATCAAACTTAAAATCAAGCTTTCCATTGGACTCAAGTTGGAACTTAAGATCGAACTTAAGTTCCAATTTAAGTTGAATCTTAAGTTTGAACTTAAGTGTCATTATAAGTTCATACTTAAGTTCAAACTTTAGTGCGAACTTCAGATCGATCTTAAGTCCAAACTTAAATTAGGTTTGAACTTTGATCTTAAGATCCATCTTGAGCTTAAACTTAAGTTCGATTGAACTTAATTATTTTGACAACTAATGTTAAAAAACACGGTTGAGGGAGGCGATGAAAGAAGTTTGATCGAACTTAAGTTCAAGCTCAAGATGGATCTTAAGGTCAAACTTCAAACCAAACTCACGTTTGAACTTAAGATCGATCTTAAGTTCGATGGGACTTAATTATTTTGACACTTAATCGATCTTAAGACAGATCTTAAGAACTTGAAATTCGGGCCTAAAAATATGTATATTAGACTGGCCCAAAAAACAAACATATTTTTTTTATCTACTTCCTATTTTATCAAATCATAGTTTTTACCATCATATTGAACGTCATGAAAGGAGGGCTGGATACGATTATTGTTAGAGGTACCACAATGGATTTTTCTATTTGCCATTTGATTAACACATGGAAAATCGATGTCTTTTGTTTCGATAGGGAAAACAATTATTGTTTAGAATAAACCTAAGTATAAATGGTCACGTATGGCAGTGTCCACATTCTTTTTCAAATTGCGTAGTAAAACAATTTAGGATACACGGTTGACAAGATACGCAGCATGACATAAGCAAATAATTATTTACTTGAAAAGTGCATTTTTCGTGTTCTCGGAGATCGGCTACAGCGGCTTCAAGAATAATTATTTCTTAAAAAGAAAAATTGCAAAATAAATTAAAATGTTTTTTCAGACAAAATACTTGAAAAATCGCTTTTTTCCATACAGCATTCTATACGAAACCGACCAATCCGTAGCCCCAACCATTTTTGTTTTTGATGAAAATTTTATATTCTTTTGTACGTACTGAAAGCAGTCTTTCAGAATTCTTTTAGATTTTTGTCTCAACCCTTCCAAGGACTATAAATTTTTCAAAATTTGACACAATTTATTTTTCAAATGCCCATAACTTAAAAAAAAACGGAGATATCAAAATAAAGCAAAAGATCACTTTTTTCGGGCTTGAGTTGTAGTTTAATAAAAAAAATACAAAAAAATATCAATATTTATTTTCATACTTTTTTTTTTAATTTTAAACCTAAAATATTTTCGTTTTTTAATTTGAATCATTTTTATATTTTTGAAAAAATTCACCACTTTTTGAGAGACATTTTTACAAGTACTTAAAAATTCGCAGCTTGTGATATTCATAACTTATATTTTTTTTTATCTATTTTTGAAGTTATACGTTACACTAAAAAAGTGAGAAAAATGTCCATTGCGGCGCCGATTTAACCCTACGCGTTTAGCTTAGAATTCCATCCTGATCTGTATAGAAGAAAAAATACTCCAAATAAAGAAAGGCGATTTGGTATGGATTTTTGCATTTTTCTTTACCTTGACTTGATCCTTCCGTATTCGGGCATCGTGCGAGTCAGATCAGCGTAAAAATTCTTCAGCGATGGAACATAAGTGAGAGAGCCATTGAGAAGATCTCGCCCGAGCGCTTCGTGACGAACGTAACTCACGTAATTGTCACCCATGAGTTTACCCCGTCCGAAATAATTGATACCATAAACTGACGCGATTCCCAGACTCTCGATGCTCCGCAATAGATTTTTGAATGCTATTAAGTACCTGCGTTCATAAAACATCGATGTAAACGATATTCTATGAAGTAAAAAACGGACGCCAAGTATTAAAAATCTTAAAAATCACAATTCAAAAAGTTCATCAGTTAAAAACTCCAAAATTCGAAAAATTAAAAATTTGAAATGGAAAAAAACAAAACAAATCGCACAAGCCAAGCCGAAAACTTAGTGTGCGTAAGTTATTAATGACCAAACCAAACCAAAAAACTTGGCATGCAGGGCGGAAAAATAAGCCCGGGAGGTTCTGCAGGACTTCCACGAGACAAGATAGAAACTTATTATACCCACTTATCTTGTGAAAACACAGATTATTAGCACGAGTATATTTTACTGTCGAATAGTTTGCTCATGGGTTTCTGACGCATTATCTGTAATGATCATTATGAGATTTTTGAATGTAACCGTAATCGTCAAGGTCAAAATTAAGGTCACCATTAAATTTGTCGTAAAAGTTACTACAAAAATGACCTTGACCTTTTTGAAAAATTTTTTAGCTGAGGAAATATTGAGCCGTCCCATTACTCTTGTGATACCCTATTCACATGGTGTCCCAGGAATGAAGGGAAACACCGTCAGGGTAGATTCGTGACGTAATATCGAGTAGAAAAGTCCTTTGCCATTTTTTGATATTTTGAACCCCTGAATTGTTCTTAATTAAATAAATTAATAACAATTCCACGGTTAAAAATATCAAAAGAATGCCAAAGGAATTTTCTACTCAATATTACGTTAGTAATTAATTAAATTAATAACAATTTCAGGGGTTCAAAATATCAAAAAATGGCAAAGGACTATTCTACTCGATATTACGTCACGAATCTACCCTCACGGTACTACCCTTCATTCCTGACACCCTGTAGATTCTATGGAAAGCTATTACGTTCTTGAAATAAAATTTCTTATCATCCAGATCACGATACTAAAGGTAATATCCATAACCATCCAATTTTCATTTTTCGAATATATATTTATCACCATCACCATTGGTGAAAAAAATTACGTGATAACGGCAAGGGAAGGAAGGGGTTCACCGAAACCTCACGGATGATCACGAAAGAGAAGAGGGGTCTAAAATTTATTAGAAATGCATCACGTAAGTAATGGACGCCCCCTTAAGGAAGGAAAATAAAATAAAATTCGTTATAAAAATAAAATTTCGTCACATATGTGACACTGATAAGTAGCAACGATATTGCAACAATTATGTGCAGTGATGATGTACTTGAATTTCCGAGCGTTCGGTTGAACGAAAAATCCGAAAAGTATTTATTCCGAAAAATTCGAAGAGCTTACGAATAGTTGCTAAATAATAATTTAAAAAATTCAAAGCCATTTCAAGAATTATTTCAAAATTATTAAGAAAGTCCCAAACGTGTTCTTCAAAAGAATAAGTTCGTCAACTTTTCGGTCATCTGAACGTTCGGAACATCAATCCATCAGTAATGCTACTATTATTCATCAAGTTCGGACATGAAAAAAGGCCCATAAAAGATTCTCAACCATTTCAGAAATAATGATATTATTTTGCCTTCATATAAATATAAACATTGTACAAGCTTTTTCTCAGTCAACTCTTCGCATGGTTACTCGTTAGTTCACTCAGCTGTTGCCTCTTTTGTTTATTCTTATGGTTGTTTGCTAGTGCAATCATTCAATTTTTTTCTTTTTTATTCTCTTGATTGTTTACTGCTTCGTTAAGCGGTAGGGGCGCTTGGACTGGGTTTTCCTCGCCAAGCGTATTAGTTCTTACCCTGCATGGCAAGTTTTTTGGTTTGGTTTGGTCATTAATAACTTACGCACACCAAGTTTTTGGCTTGGCTTGTGCGATTTGTTTTGTTTTTTCCAATTTCAAATTTTTCGAAGTTTCGGATTTTGGAATTTAAAACTTGTGAGATTTTTTGAATTGTGATTTTTAAGATTTTTCGTCCTTGGCGTCCTCTTTTTATTTCATACAAGTATTTTGTGATTGATTTCGCTCTTTTTGAAACTTTTTTAAAGCTATATATACCTAGATATATATAGCATTATCTATGACCATCTCAAATGACCACTCTAATATAGATTGAGACCTGAAATAGCGGCCACCCTAATATACGTCGTATAGATACATATATAAATATAAACAAAATTCGATTCTCGAATAATCAGTACCCTAATATATATCGTATAATACGCATACAGATAAATATTTAAAGAAATTGAATCTCGAAAGACCACCCTTATATAAATTTAGACCCAAAATAACGACCACCCTAATGTATATCTTAATAAATATGGATATAAATATTTAAAGCATCGAATCTCGAATGACCACCCAAATGTAAGTTGATACTTGAAATAACGACCACCCTAATATACATCGTACAAAAATACTCGCACACTCTCGCACACACTTGCACATACACACATATACTCTTTTATGTGTAGAGATAGAATATAATAGGTAAACATGTAAACATTTAAAGAAATCGAATTTCGGAGGACCACCCTATTATTAATTGAGACCTGAAATAACGACCACTTTAATATACATTTTACAAATACATATATAGATACAAATAATAAAGAAAATTTGAATCTCGAATGACCACCCAAATATAAGTTGATACCTGAAATAACGACCACCCTAATGTACTCTGTTCGTATAAATACTCGCACACACTCGCACACACTCGCGGACACACACATACACTCGTTTATATATAGAGAAATAATAACCACTCTAATATACATCGTATAAATACTCGCACACACTTGCACACACTCGCACACACACACACACACATACACTTTTTATATATATAGAGATAGAATATATATATGCAAGCCTGTGTGTAAACTCGAGACTACAGTTGACGAGGTGGGGGAGCACCATGTTCTCGCAAAACTCATATTTTCCCACACTCATACAACACGGAGAAAAATGCCACCTCGAACTCTAGTCCTGGTTACCAGAAAGTATAGTAATTTACTTCCAGTCCGGAATTCTCAGACTTATTACTATACCATATTGTAATGAATACTATGCTACTGTAAAATATACTATTTATACCGCGATAAGTATTGAATGGAAGATAGTGATTACAATATGGTATAGTAATAAGTCTCAGAATTCCGGACTGGAAGTAAATTACTATATTTCTAGTAGTGGATATTAGAATTCTGGTAACCAGGACTAGAATTCGAGGTGGCATTTTTCTCCGTGAAGGCATCTCTGTAAAAGTCGTATTACACCGCTTATACACGGGCTAGTATATCTATAGAGACGTGACCGGCGAACTGTTGACGAATTTTTTCGATGATAAATATTCGGATTAATTCGCCCAATATGATGGTATCTCAGTATCGCGTGGGCGGAAAAAATAACAAAGGATTCAAATGAAAGATAAAATTATTTCTAGGTCACTAGAGCCCGTGGATCTTAAAAAGATGGTCGTGTTTTTTTAGTAATATCAGATTGAAATTCAAATCGGGTTCGGCGGGAGGCATATTCGCGTATATACATAAGAGTGCGCAGCGATCTCGACTGGGATTCTCTCAGTTTTTTAAATACTTGGCGTCGAGACGCTGCCGCGTCTCTTGATTCTAGATATGTCAAACTTTCAGATGAACATAAATTAAGATGACAATAAAATATACGTGATAGAGAATAATGGGTGAATATATGAGATTTTTTTTTCAAAAATCGGATAATTCATATGCATTTATTTTGGAATATATTTTGGAACATACATGGTGTCCCAGGAATGAAGGGCAATCCCGGGAGGGTACATTCACGACGTAATATCGAGTAGAAAAGTCCTTTGCCATTTTTTGATATTTGAAGCTCCTGAATTGTTAATTTCATTAATTAATAACAATTTTGGGGTTCAAAATATAATAAAATGGCAAAGGACTCACGTCACGAATCTATCCTCACGGTATTGCCCTTCATTCCTGGGACTGCCTGTATGTAAGTGAAATATAAACTTTAAATATAACCAATTTAACCAGTACAAGTTCTGAGTTAGCAATAATTTTCGACATCGCTAATTACGAAACTAAACTAATTCGAAATAAATTAAACTTTTCTTTCAATTAAGAATCTAAATAAAACGGCAGTACCATAACTGTGTTCTTTATATCTGTATTCTTAAATAACTCGATGAGTAATTTCTCTACTCCGACAGAACTCTATTCTTAAATATCTCTAATCTTTATTCATGCCAGAACTCTATTCTTCATTTCTCTATTCTTAAATAAGTCTACGTTAAAAAATCTGTTGTCTGACATATCTCTAATCGTAAATATGTCTATTCTTAAATAACTCTGTGGTTAATTAACTGTGCTCTCATAAAACTCTATTCTTAAATATTTATTCTCGAAAATAAGTCTACTCCTAAATATCTCTATTCGGAAATAACTCTACTCCTAAATATGTCGTATCGTAAAATTTCTATTCCTATAAATCTCTATTCTTAATAAATTCGAATAATTCTTTATTCTTACAGATCTCTATTCCGACAGATCTCTATTCTGACATATCTCTACTCCGAAATATCTCTCTTCCGTCACTTGTCTGTTCCGGAATATGTCTCTATTAGTCGTACCAAAACAATTGAAAATCAAATTGGTACGGTAAGATGATAAATTATCCTCAGTCGGTATAAAAGAAATTATAAAAATTTTAATAATAACAGCTCAGAAAATTAAAGTGTTCGCATATCGTAGCGATACGTAAATATTATTTTAACCCTGTGTGAAATTCCGACCGGAACGCCATGAGTGCGAGAGCGACAAGCTGTTTTAGGTTTCTTTTCCTTTGAGAGTGTGCACCGTCCGGCTCCAGATCTCACGCCGTCTGCTCCAATCATTTTCTGTAATAAAGCGTTCCGGTCGGAATTTCACACAGGGTTAAAATAATATTTACGTATCGCTACGATATGCGAACACTTTAATTTTCTGAGCTGTTATTATTAAAATTTTTATAATTTCTTTTATACCGACTGAGGATAATTTATCATCTTACCGTACCAATTTGATTTTCAATTGTTTTGGTACGACTAATAGAGACATATTCCGGAACAGACAAGTGACGGAAGAGAGATATTTCGGAGTAAAGATATATCAGAATAGAGATCTGTCGGAATAGAGATCTGTAAGAATAGAGAATTATTCGAATTTATTAAGAATAGAGATTTATAGGAATAGAAATTTTACGATACGACATATTTAGGAGTAGAGTTATTTCCGAATAGAGATATTTAGGAGTAGACTTATTTTCGAGAATAAATATTTAAGAATAGAGTTTTATGAGAGCACAGTTAATTAACCACAGAGTTATTTAAGAATAGACATATTTACGATTAGAGATATGTCAGACAACAGATTTTTTAACGTAGACTTATTTAAGAATAGAGAAATGAGGAGGAGAGTTCTGGCATGACTAAAGATTAGAGATATTTAAGAATAGAGTTCTGTCGGAGTTGAGAAATTACTCATCGAGTTATTTAAGAATACAGATATAAAGAACACAGTTATGGTACTGCCAATAAAACAAATTACTGGTTGGATTTGTGAAGCTCATTCCAAAAAAATGAACCTACACTCATCAAAATCCAACGAAAATGAAAAGTTTGGTTTCTCAAAAAATGCGCAATTAAAATTCACGATTTTATTAAAGTCAGTTGCTTAGATAAATGAATTATTATGATTTTTTTGTACATCAAGTTAGGTCATCTTAGATAGTCCAAGTTGAATTAAATTAAATTAAATTTTTTTTAAATTCAATTAAATGATTTTTTCAATTTTTAAAATTAATTTAATTAAATTTTATTTAATAAAATAAAAATAAACAATAAAATAATTAATTTAATTTAAATAGATTTGAACTAATTTCTTTCATTCTAAAAATTATTTTTTATGCAATTTTTTCATTCTTCAAATTCTAATTTAATTTCTTCTAATTTAACCTAATTTCTACATTTATGGAAAAAGCTCCCCTTAACAGGAAGCGCAATTGAACTTTTCAATTGTACACAGCTCTTAATGTTATTTTGATAAGGTTTCTAAAAGTTTACTGGCCAGGACTGAAAAATTCGGTATATTTCGAAATAAATTTCTGCACATATTATTTTTCATACGAGGGACATTGATGAATGTGCTGTTTTGATAGCAGAAACCGTGACATTTCCAGAAAAGGAAATTGAACAATTTATATCTTCAATAATTCTTCGTTTACCTCCACACCCCGCTGTTGTCCGTTTCTTTTATTTGATTGGTCAGGTGATCGAGCATAGCGGCGTTCACGCTTGTGTACCACATCAACACTTCGGAAATGCTGCTCTCCTCTGAACTAATTTTTTGCCTGGAAAGAGTAAACATAATTTTTCCATTGTACTGGCGATAAGAAACCTTAAGGCAACGATGAATTGAAGTTGAATGGGGTTCTTAAGGTTCTTTAAGTTTTACAACTTTAAGTTCCAAACGTTTAGGCGAATAAAAAATTAGAAAATGTATTACCTTAACAACGAATTATGCAATATTTCTAATTAAATAATTGAATATTAGATGTATAATGAAATATTTTTTATAATAAAAATGTCATTGATAATTATTGATCCACCGAGATTGATGACATGCTTTAACCCGTAATGATCACACTTGTCCAGAATATCATAATAGTCACACGGGGTCAATTTGACCCGAGCCAACTTTGGGCGATTACTGAAACAAGACGACGCGTTATATTTCCGTATAAGAATTCAGAGATATCATTTGAAGATTGAAAAATATACTCTCATCGATGAAACTGTAAATTTTTTATTTTTAAGTAATGAACAAAATTCCTGAATAAAAGTGTCTAGAAAAATACGGTTGTCTACTTAAGAATTCATAACTTTTTCAATTTTCAATATTTTTCGTAAAAAGTTAGCAAAATTTTCATATAAAAACGAGTTTATAAAAAAAATATGGCTGCTTATGACTGCACATCTAGATGGCAGTATAAGTCCGGTTTTCGCCAGTTTACTACTTTAAATATTAGATTTTTAAAAAGTCCGGATAAATTTGACTCACGGTGATCATTGAGGGTTAATGTTCCTAATATTAAATATTAGGAATATTAAAAAGTATTTTAAACACTACAAAAGATTTATTTTCGATTTGCAAATAACTATCTTCTCAAATAAAATTTCATGAGTAGAGAAAATCTCATGAAACTCGATGAGTCAGTCGAAAGTCCTCGTCTCTCGTTGTGATCGAAAAACTGACCGATGGAATATCAACGAGTGATTTCCGCTCAAAGGCGTCTCTGCTCTGCTATTCCGCAGTACAATGTACCAATTGACGTGTTTTTTACCCCTGCTCTGTATTCTCGTCCTCGACTCGCATCGATGCACGATGAAGAGTTGCATCAAACGAGCTTTGTTTCATCAGCAGTTTGCCGTTCGCCAGAAGGGGTTAAAAAATTGTGAGATCGGAATAAGATACCTCTAGAATTTCGTGAAAATTCACCGCTAAAACTTCCCACACAGCAATATGACGTCTGAAAGAATCGCTGTAGATTTCTTATGTACGATTTGGACATCCGAATACATTTTCCGAAAGACATCTTAATGAGTTCCGAAAGTAGTCGAATGCGCCACTTTGAAGGATGATTTTGATATCTGTGAAAAGTTGTCTTGAAGATAACTATATCAGACTTCTCAAAAAAGATATCGTAAAGACTACTATTTCGAGATTTCTTCACAAGACATCGTCAAGACAACTTTTTAAGGGTTTCTTTAAAATTATTGAAAAATAATTTTTTTCTCATTTCTATCATTTGCAAAATGTTTTAATACGTATTTTTATTTATTTACATAGTTACTGGATCGACTGTATTATAAAACAAGTACGCTTCGCGTACTTGTTGGGGGGCTGCGCCCCCCAAACCCCCTTTAACGTTTTGTTAGGGGGCTCTGCGCTCCGTATTCTTGACCATTATCTTAATTTATTCGGTATGTAAATAGTATATCGTTTTTATGTTATTGGGGCAATCATTCAGAAAGTTAATGACCGAATTTTAAGAATTATATTAGTAGGCACTCACAATTTCATAATATAATGATCATATATTTTGTTTTTGTGATATATTTTGAATGTTGGTTAACATGTCGCTTAGGGACGTTTTAATAGGCACTTACACCGTTATTTAAACTCTTTGATTCATTGTGAACATCGAGTAGTCGTATAAATTCTATTAATCATAATCAAAAAGACAGATTTGAATATAATCAATATGATATAAAAGTATCTAAACAATCATATCATTTAAATGTTTTGATATAGATTATATTCACAGAATTGTTACATTAGGCAGTAATGAAGAATATTAGTGATATTTGAGATGGGCATATTTATCATAACACTTTAATCATTTAATGATTATTAGTCCATTTATAATAAGTAAAAGAAGCTTTTGGTTATAAATCAATGCTCAAATTCTTTTTTTTCACGTTTGAAACGCGTGGGTGATCGCCGTATTGCCAATGGAGCGCAAGCACATAAAAGAACCACGTACTTTTTATAAGAGCGAAATATGGGTTTTGAATTTGGCGCGCTCATGCCGTGTTTAGTTCCTCTTTTACTCTGTACGTGGCCTAGCGGCGTCGTGACGTACGTGGCGACGTTGCGTGCGCCGGTCTATGCTTTACGTGAAAGCGGTGAGAGTCATATGTGCTTGTTTACAGTCATATAGAAATTCTGTCAGTGAGAAAAAGTCTTTTTTTGTTAAAAATATTGTTTTTGTGCAAAGTTATTCACTTAGCAGTGCCTAATTGGATTGAAACTTCATGAAACATTTGTTCATAATCATATACAGAAATTCTGTAAGTTAGAAAAAAATCATCCGTGAACTTCGGAGATCCAAGTGCATATGGACAGAAATTGCTTTTTTTCGTTAAAAATTGTGTTTTCTTTGCAAAAATTGTAAACTCAATGGTCTCTGATCGGATTAATACTTCGTGGGACATTTGTTTATAATCATATACAGACATCGTGTGAGTTAGAGAAAAATTCGTCCGTGAACTTCGGAGATCCATGTGCATATGGACAGAAATAGCTGTTTTTTCGTTAAAAATTGTGTTTTCTTTGCAAAAATTGTAGGCTTAATGGTGTCTGATTGGATTCATACTTCGTGGTACATTTGTTTACAATCATATACAGACATTGTGTGAGTTAGAGAAAAATTCATCCGTGAACTTCGGAGATCCAAGTGCATATAGATAGAAATAGCATTTTTTGGTTAAAATGGTGTTTTTTTGCCAAAATTGCAACCTCAATGGTGTCTGATTGGGTTCATACTTCGTCAGACATTTGTTTACAATCATATACACACATTCTGTGCGTTAGAGAAAAATTTGTCAGAGAAATTCCAAGTTTCAACTACATATGGTCATAAAACGTCTTTTTTTGCTCAAAAATGGCTATTTTTTTCAAAAATCTTTGTTTTACAATATCCGTTTGGATTTAAACTCCTTGGGCATAGAAATTACAACCATACACAACTACCCTCCAAAGGAAATTGAATTCCGTACACCGGTTTCTGAGATCTGGGTCTGGACGGACATCCGACACAGATTTCGAGGTGATCGCAATAGGCACTTTCTGTCATAAATGAGTGCGTGCCTAAAAATTAGAAAAAAACTCAATTTCATCGTTTCAATTTCATCTGCCTCTACGGGGATTCAAACCTGCGACCTGCCTATCTATCCTACTTACGAATCTAACACGCTACCTATTACGCTACCGACTACTTATGAATTCTCTTTACTTGTATGATATTGGAATCCCAGAATTTAAACGGTTCCGATATGTATCCGAACAAATATTATCACGTAGTTCATCTGGATATGCAATTCCTAATAACTTTTTCATATTCATTCCGAAGATCTCTTGAGGGGAGGGTAAACCCCCTCCCCCGCCTTTCCGCTCTCGTGAGTGCGAGAGAGATAGAGCTAAAACTTTTAACACATTTTTCTCGGAAATGGCTTGATGGAATAAAAAAAGAATGTAGTGGGGCCACCTGTACACATTAATTGCGCAGGCGACCCCACTAATCTTTTTTCATTTCATCAAGCCATCTCCGAGAAAAATGCGTTAAAAAATTTTTGAGGTTATGTTGACCTTTTTACACTCTTCTTAAGTAATTCTCATTTCAGACTTCTTCGGACCAACGTCTGCGAGATATCATACGTGTTGCTCTAGAAGTAGTTTTGAAAAAGAGTTCGCGAGGAAGTATTTCTGACTTTTGTGCTGTGTGGGTTGGTCCATCTCGAACAAATTTACTTTCGAGAGGTCCTTCTTGCCTCATTTCACACCAAAATATGTGCACATGCGAATGCGATTGAAAGTCATTTCGAACGATTGGGTGTTTTTTTTCTCGCTGACATCGTCCCAAGCCACCAACCGCATCCACCGATGTCGTAAGCACCAAAAAAAAAAAACAATATTCGTCCCTATAAATATATTTATTGCCCGGTGCAAAATCACGCGAGACTTATACAGTACACTCTTCCAAGTGAACTTGGGGATGCTCCACATGGGCGGTGACGCGGTCATCTGTGAAGGGACCTCGCGTCCATCCGAGACGAGAGAGGGATGGAAAATGTAATCTAGTAGAGGGTAGAGTCTCATCCCTCAAACTCTGCACTGGCTCTACAGGTCCCTCGTAGTCGTTTTGAAAATTCATGCACGCACCCACACATCCAGACACACACACACACACACACACACACACACACACACACACACACACACACACACACACACACACACACACACCCACACACTCACACATATACACATATATACACGCTCATCGATCCCGTCCCTGGTCATGTTGGGGGATGTTCTTGCTCTCTTTCTACCTCCCTCTCTGCAAGCTTCTTTGAGCGAATTTATTACGCCACGATAGAGAGTGTCTCGAGTGTGATAGCGTATCAAGTGATACGAGATCGATGATCGATAACGTCTCAGATGTACGTCATCGTGCGAAGTGAGCACTTTGTTTTCATTTTGGATAAACGTCCATTTTTTTTATGACTGTGAAAGGTCCATACCTGCACGGAAAAAAGAGAGTAATAATTGATGGACAATGACAGTGATACTAAACGTGAGGATGATCAAAACCCCAAAAGAATACTACCTGGAAAGATAAAAATTTCGAAAAACTACTACCCCGACAGATCAAAACTCCGAAAAACCAAAACTCCGAGAATCTGAATTACCGACTGTCAAAATAAACGGCAATGATAGTTTTTTTAAGTTTCTACGTTTTATTTCAAGTTGAACTAGCATAAAAAATCTTTTTTTGGTAAATATTTAAAATCACGGCTTTTACGAAAAACAACGGGAAATTTTTTTTCGCGATAATCAGCTTTAGTATGTTACTACTAAAGATATTTCATCGGAGGACGTTGCAATTTTTTATCTAATTTTTTGTAAGCTAATAAATGACGAAAATCGCATAATCTGGAATTTTCATCATTTTCATCGTCTTTACAAAATGATATACATTTATTTTTCGTGATAATCAGTTTTACTATATTATTATCAATGATATTTCGTCGGAAGATATTGAAATTTATTATTATCCAATTTTTAATAAACTAATAAAGGCTGAAAACCACAAGATCTAGAATTTTCATTTTTATGATCTTTACGATATGATATAAATTATTTATTTTCCGTGATGATCAGTTTTATTATATCACTATTGTAACCTAGAAGTGACCTCCGGCACCTGATTCATGGAAAAAGAGTTCAAACTTTCAAAAGCGTTACAGTGGTGGTGGTGCCATCTAAACGCCGCTACAGGCTAATTACGCTATTTGCGTTATGTGTGAGTTTTCGGAGTTTTGGACGTTCTAAACATTCTTTATCGAAATCTCACATTTTCTAAACTTCAGTTTTCGCAAATTGGATTATTGTACCTATGATTTCCGGAGGACTAAATTTTCTTAAACCTGAACAATCTCTCATTATCGTTTATTATATTTGAACTTTCTAATATAACTTGTTTTCGATAATAAAAATTTCGGAATTTTGTGGTATGATGAATATTAAATATTCGGAATTTTGTATAAGGCATTTTTGGTCGTTGTAATAAAGCGTTGATCTTACAATACAATTTGTGAAAATTATCTGGCAATGAGAAATCATATTTGTATTTTTTTCTATCCCTATTCGTAGGGGAGACCGGGGACAGTTGTAACAACCTGTATTTTGGCTTTTTCTGGGCCCAAAGTATAATGCTTACGTAAATCACATGTATACCCCTGCATAGAGCATTTAATGGTCTACAAAATGGTTCTATGTTGATGTCTGTAACTAGAATTGAAAAAAGTATAAGCCTTCATAAAAAGTGTAACAAATTGTTACAACCGTCCCCTGCCCCGGGGCAGTTGTAACAGTCGATGGGGACAGTTGTAACGGTCGATGGGGCTATAGTTGTAATATAAAATTTAAACACAAAATTATATCTTTCATTGTGACCAATATTATATAATATTATTACAACATCAAACATTATCACACGGATATATATTACGGTCACCATGATAAAATCTTAACACATGGAAATAGTAGTATCGAGTTGACAAAAATCATGAAATAATTGAATAAAGTCTCAGACACACCAAACTTGTCAAAGAAACATGACATATAACCCAAAGATACGTGCCGTGGTTGCCTGTATAGATTTTCCATTTTTGATCTTTTCATCCAGTTCTTCGTACGTTGACACGTCGGCACAGGCTCGTTGCGTGATTCTTACGCGTTGCAGAGGCATTTTTGCACACAGAAACTTAAAGAAAAGGTCCGTTTGACGTTAAATTCAATGTTTAGATGTGAAATTATCATGACAACTGACAGCCGACAAACTGTTACAACCGTCCCCGGCAAAATTGTTACAATTGTCCCCAGATGGTTTTTTCTACATCAAAGTTAGAATTTGATTAATTTTCTCAAGCTGGAGGCTTTAAAAACCGCGAAAGTTGACACAAAAATGTCCAAGGAAGCTTATGAAAAAAAAAAATAATGACTATATGTAGCACAGTAATCGAGATATTCGTGTTTATCGAAAGCCGCAAAAGTTTACTTTGGGCCTGACAATACCAATGCACTTCTCCGGTCAAGTCTGTTTAGTGCGGATGTCTCCTAGCCTAGTAACCAAATGTGAGAAACTGCAAAACGCATTATGTGCCTGCGGGACCCGGTGGTACCTACTATAGTTTGGGAGATATTCGCTATGTTACAACTGTACCCTGTTACTTTTGTCCCCGGTCTCCCCAACCGTTCTAGATTTTTTAAAGTCTACTGAGTAGACTTTCGCTGGCATGATCTTAACGAAATTTGGAGTTCAAAACATTAGAGTTCGGAATTTTTAGCGTTCCGTCCATTGAACGGTTGGAACTTAGACCCCGCGCCGGGAATTTAAACCATTTTTATATAAATTTTGAGCTGAATGTTCTTTGTATAACTCAAGGCATAACGTAAACACCGCCAGTGCCCCCCCCCCCCCGCCGGACATTGAAGCGAGAGTAGGGGAGCGTGGGGCTTGTTGTAACAGTTTTTGAAAAAAGGCCGGTATTGCCTAAAATATGTATATCTTTATGATCGTGAGTAAGAGAGTTTGTAAAGGATATATCTGAGCACTAATTTCAATTAAAAAATAATTTAAAATCTTTACCTATCTTTTACACCAGACACTTTTTGAAAAAATGGGAGTTGTTACAACTTACCCCATGTTCGGGGCTAGTTGTAACAGGCTCGGGGCAAGTAGTAACAATGAAAAGACTGGCAATATTTACAAGAAAGAACACTTTTTTATTGGTTATCAGTCTTGTATTAGGGGAGACCGGGGACAAAAGTAACAGGGTACAGTTGTAACATGGCGAATATCTCCCAAACTATAGTAGGTACCACCGTGTCCCGCAGGCACATAATGCGTCTTGCAGTTCCTCACATTTGGATACTAGGCTAGGAGACATCCGCACTAAACAGACTTGACCGGAGAGGTGTATTGGTATTGTCAGGCCCAAAGTAAACTTTTGCGGCTTTCGATAAACACGAATATCTCGATTACTGTGGTACATATAGTCATTTTTTTTTTTTCATAAGCTTCCTTGGACATTTTTGTGTCAACTTTCGCGGTTTTTAAAGCCTCCAGCTTGAGAAAATTAATCAAATTCTAACTTTGAAGTAGAAAAAACCATCTGGGGACAATTGTAACAATTTTGCCGGGGACGGTTGTAACAGTTTGTCGGCTGTCAGTTGTCATGATAATTTCACATCTAAACATTGAATCTAACGTCAAACGGACCTTTTTTTTAAGTTCCTGTGTGCAAAAACGCCTCTGCAACGCGTAAGAATCACGCAACGAGCCTGTGCCGACGTGTTAACGTACGAAGAAGCGTATGAAAAGATCAAAAATGGAAAATCTATACGGGCAACCACGGCACGTATCTTTGGGTTATATGTCATGTTTCTTTGACAAGTTTGGTGTGTCTGAGACTTTATTCAATTATTTCATGATTTTTATCAATTCGATACGACTATTTCCATGTGTTAAGATTTTATCATTGTGACCGTAATATATATCCCTGTGATAATGTTCGATGTTGTAATAATATTATATAATATTGGTTACAATGAAGGATATAATTTTGTGTTAAAATCTTATGTTACAACTAGCCCCATCGACCGTTACAACTGTCCCCATCGACCGTTACAACTGCCCCGGGGTAGGGGACGGTTGTAACAATTTCTCACACTTTTTATAAAGGCCTATACTTTTTTTTCAATTCTAGTTACAGACATCAACATAGAACCATTTTGTAGACCATTGAATGCTCTATGCAGGGGCATACGTGTGATTTACGTAAGCATTATACTTTGGGCCCAGGAAAAGCCAAAATACAGATTGTTACAACTGTCCCCGGTCTCCCCTATCCATGAAACATCCGCATCGTGGTCCATTTTTAGGATGATTATAAACTTTGACTATAAATAATCAACATGACATTTATTGCAAATATCATAAATACTTTTTTTTATCACACCGTTTTACTTAAAAAAATGAACATAAAAAACGGCAATTTTTTTGGCCCAACAAATTACAGAGTCTTCCAGTATCTCTGGCGATATCGCAAAAAAAAATCGCTAGAGTAGCACGGATCGAGGTTCCGGTATAAAAAAATTAATTTCTGTGGTTTCATTTTTTTACCCTACAATCTCGATCCGTGCCACTCTGGAGATTTTTTTGCGATATGGTCAGACATACTGGAGGACTCTGTAATTTTTTGAGCAAAAAAAAATGGCCGTTTTTGAATGAAAAAATAATTTCCCCCTTTTTTGGTAAAAAATCAGCGTTACCGGAACGTAACAATTATTTCAAGTCGTCCGCTCGAAAGCTGACACAAAACTACAGCTTTTATGTACGGACTTTTTTTCCAGTTACTTCAAGTTTCCGAGATATATTCATTTAGAAAAATAGCGGCATTTTCTAAAATGTTGAATTAAAAAATCTGAAAAAAATTCGCATAGAATGCCTTTTAGTAGTACTTTGATATAAACCAATTATGGGGTGGATCTGAGACGGTCGAAAAAAAGTGGCTGAATTGACGGAGAATCCCTCACATAGGGAAAATTACAACCCCTCGTATACACCGTTTTCACGCTGCTTTCTTTGTGACGTGTACTTAATTTCTTCTGGTTAACACCGTGAGGTAAAACATCCAGGTAAAATGGAGTTTCTCCGAAAGTTTGTCGGTCCGATCGGTTTTCCCATTGTTATACCGTGTGACTCGCTCCTGATAGCCTTGAGAAGTTGTAATCTAACGTTTCCTTCTTGCTGGTTCTACTATCGATTTTCCATCGCAAAAACTATACGTATACATAAATATACAATATGCATATGAGGTTATCCACGTCGATTCGACTACCCTCCAGACCACAAGATTTTTGATTTGCTTCGTGATTTTTTCTATTGATGCCCTTGCTTTAAAACATTTTTTTGAATTTTTGCAGATTTTTCGGAACAACCGTTTCTGATTTACGATTTTTTTAAATCGAAAAAAAGGACCATTTTTAAAAATCGGAAAAAATTCACAAAAATTGTATGAATAACGTAAAACAGTCTCCCGCTCGCGAGAATGTGGTGCAAATTTTTTTAATATTTTTTTTCGCCAAATCAAAACATTAAATTCACGATTCTTATCCATCCATAGATGTACCAATACTATTTTCGAACTGTGAGAATGGAAAAAATTTGAATTCAACTGGTTGGTTACAAGAAATATTATTTTAATCAAATATTCACTACGTGCGAAGAATGAGATGGGTACAAAGTTATTTATTTCAGCGTGTATATCCCAGAAACGATTAATCACTCACTGGAATGCAAAATTTGTGCACCATCTATATGGTGACTGTATCTTTATTACCAATCGTACATACATTCAGTAAATCAAAAAGTACGCTCTAGCGTTCTCCCATGAATTTCAGTTATTTTAATTTCAGTTATTTTAAACTTATTTATTTTTTCAGTTATTTTAGTTTCAGTCATTTCAATTTCAGTTATTCAATGTATGTACGATTGGTAATAGAGCTATAGTCACCGTATAGATGGTGCACAAATTTTGCATTTCAGTGAGTGATTAATCGTTTCTGGGATATACACGCTGAAACAAATAATTTTGTACCCATCTTATTCTTGGCACCCAGTGAATATTTGATTAAAATAATATTTCTTATAACCAACCAGTTGAATTCAAATTTTTTCCATTCTTACAGTCCAAAAATAGTATTGGTACATTTATGGATGGATAAGAATCGTGAATTTTGTGTTTTGATTTGGCGAAAAAAAATATAAAAAAGATTTGCACCACATTCTCGCCAGCGGGAGACTATTTTACGTTATTCATACAATTTTTGTGAATTTTTTCAGATTTTTAAAAATGGTCCTTTTTTTCGATTTAAAAAAATCGTAACTCAGAAACGGTTGTTCCGAAAAATCTGCAAAAATTCAGAAAAATGTTTCAAAGCAAGGGCAACAATAGAAAAAATCACGAAGCAAATAAAAAATGTTGTGGTCTGGAGGGTAGTCGAATCGACGTGGACAACCTCATATATATTTAACTTATCCAAGCTTCGGCAAGCTTAGCCTTGCACATGGATATATAGTTTTCACAGGAAAACTGCACGAGGAAAATGAATTTTCCACCCTCTACAATCGATCAACCCCCAATCAGAAATGATTGCTGTCTCTACCGACGATTAATCGATTCTAAAAATAAGCGATAAACAGATTTTTAGTAATTTCAATGTTATGATGAATGTTTTGAACCTTCTGAGCGCAACAAATTTTCTTATCGACAAAATTGTTCAATCTTTCGTCACCTCATAATCGTCTTTCGTCACTCACGCACTCTTTCACGTCATTATCTCTTGTTCCCACCACTTTACATTGTGTGCCGTCAATGCGACAATTTCAACGTACGCTTATCATGTCCTCATTTCGCGCTGACCTACCCCTTCGGCCCTTACTTCGGTATATGGGTCATTCTATGTCAAATCGACCAATAGTTGGAATCGATCCCTTTCAATTTTGATTAAATTTGGTCAGAAGTTTTCTTTTATCATAAAACAAAGTTCTACCAAAGGAATTTTTTTTTTTTGAAATTTATGCAAAATTCAAAATTTCACAATTTTTTCAATTTCTCAAGTAAATTTTTTAAACATCTCGGGAACCATTAGATTCGTCTTAAAGAGTATACTTGGGGCTTCGAGAAAAAAAAATATTCTGTTTCGATTTTGAATTTTGAATTTTCAAAAATCGTGAAAATCCTCGTTCAACATTAAATTTTTGATTCAATTTTTTTTATATAATACCTTGTACTGATATTAAGATATCCTAAAATTTTCAGAATCGCCTTTTTTTTCAAAATATGAATTTTTGAATTTTGGGATTTTTTTTTCTTTTTTTACGTCTAAGTTAAGTGAAGTTGAGCAATCATGTAATTTTGTAATTTTGTGCAGTAAAAATTACATGATTCCCAACTTTAATTAACTTACAGGTAAAAAATTTTTTTTTTAAATAAAATCAAAAAATTCATATTTTTGAAAGAAATGCAATTTTGAAAATTTCAGGATCTTTTAAGACCAGTACAAGGTATTATATAAACAAAATTTAACAAACAATTTAACGTTAATCGTGGATTTTCACGATTTTAAAAAATTCAAAATTCTCCAAATTCATCATTTTTCAAAAAAAAATTTCGGACTTTTTTTTTCGTAGCCCCAAGTATACTCTGTAAGACGAATTCAGAACGATTTTTTCATAACTATAGTAGTTTTCGAGATATTTACAAAATAAAATTGAAAAAAATTATGAAATTGTGCATAACTTTTGAATAATTATTTAATTTTTGTTTCTTCAGTAAAACTTCGTTTTATGATAAAAGAAAACCTCTGACCAAATTTCATCGAAATTGAAAGGGGTCGATTCCAACTATTGGTCGATTATACATGGAATGACCCATACATATATGTATATCGTATAAGAACCACACACGTTCAGAGGGCGTGTTGCATTCCACTGGCAAATATTTGTTTACGATCGTCACAGGGATCCAGCAACGAGAGGGTTTGTCACAGAAAGCGCGTGGAATATTTCCAAAGGAAAACAGTTTATTAATCGAGAAAAAAAAGAAATTCCAACCTCTCATCATATGTTTTTTTTTTTTTAATTGGCTAAAGAGACTGGGCGCGACATGGTCGATCGAGATATCGATTTTTCCTCTGTCCCTTTAATTCTCTCCGTCTCGTTTCGATGCACCCTTCATTGAGAAAATATTCACTCAGCCATTCTATGTAGATTCGAAATGTCGTCGGAAGCCTCCCTATAACGCAATATTGAAACGTTGAAATATAATATTTCATATTTATTTATAGAGAAGAAAAAAAGTCTCCAATCCTCGCGGTAATCTTTCACTTCCTCCTTCGTATTCCTTCACGAGTTATCGTTTGCATTTCAATTTACTTCCGTATACGCGAATATTATTTTCCTGTTTACAAACGAATCGAGAATTTATGGAATGAAAAATAAGAACCGACGAAGCTATTTTCGGAATTTCGTATTCGATGCGGCATGAGAAATTTGTAAAAAAATCGCCAGGGTTAAAATAGCGTGAGTATACTCAATTATTCAATTTATGTTTCGTAGCGACGCAATAGATCTCTTTTCTGTGTGCCCTTGGACAATTTTGTTCTCCCTTGATGGATGTCTATGTTGCCTCGATCAAAAGAACGGCATATACCCGAGCGGAAATTTGATTCCGGCTGGGATCAGGACCACCTCAGGCGGGCCTTACAACAACATCCGGCCCTGATCAGGCTACATATCAGCTCCTGATGAGACTACATATCAGGCCACATGTCAGGAGAATAACGCTATTTATTACCGGACAGGCTGGGATCAGGCTCCTCATCCGGTCCTGATCGCGCACGGTTCCTAGCCTGATCAGCCGCTTTATCTGGTCCTGATCGAGCACGGTTCCTGCCTGATCAGGCGCCTCATCCGGTCCTGATCGCGGACGATTTCTAGCCTGATCAGGCGCCTTATCGCTTATTTATTTTATTCCACAAGAATTTTATGTGTTTATAGAGTATAGGTACAGTACGCGGAAGCCAGCACAGGACTTTTCGTAATAGGGCTTCTCGCGAGGTTTTATTCCTCGTGATAGAGAAGTAAATTTGCATGCTCCCGGTCGCATATATAAGCATACTATTCACATCATCCGTATGGGAGTGAGCGTCCACCGTACTGCGACATCTCGCGGCGAGTCTTGGAGCTAACACTCCTGCTCCGTCCCGGATCAGGGAAATATCAGGCTAGCCACATTATTCGGACCAAAGTTTTTTTTGCCGGTCCTTAGCACCACCTGATCTGTCCCTAAAATGGATAATGTAAGGCTAGCCTGACCTATATCATACCGAAATATGATCCGGCTGGGATCTGTGCGTGATCAGGCTATCCTGATCAGGCTATCCTTACCGATGCCTGATCAGGTCCTTATCGGTTATTAGGCTAGCCGGATCAAATTTCTGCTCGGTCTAGACTTGGTGATAATAATCGTCACTATACAAGCATAAAACTCTTATACTCGAATTGCCCTCATAGCAAATAATAGTCGCATGTACACGTAGATATGAACGAAAGTCGTAAGATATGAACGATCGTACGATGAAGGTAAAACTCATCGCAGCGGCCCAACGATTAATTGATCGGTTGGAAAGAGAACAAACTTGAAGGTTTGCGCTTTATTGTTATTTTTCGCATAACACCGATTCATCAATGACTTTCCAATTTTTTCTTCATCGAAACTTAACTTTTTCAATTATTTTGAGCCACCTGATTTTGATTTCCTCATGATGAAAGGTTTGTTTTTTGTGGACGTTGTTTTTGTGTTCACTTTAGAAACACTGTTCGTGCCAGTGTTTCTAAAGTGGTCGAAAATCCGAAACCAATATCCTCCACGAGGAATAATATTTGAAAACAACCAAGGTAAATGTCCCAATACCCGGAATCGTCCCAGTACCCGACCACTTGCACCAATATTCGAGTAAATTAAGCGTCCACTTAAGGGGGCCGAGGCAGCGTCAAAACGACGATTTTTAAACATAAGTATAAATGGTAATTGAATACGTGTAAACCTGGCCAATGGTCCATCATTTAATGTATCAAATGAAGACATTTTTTACGCTCATTGAAACCCTTAAGGTGCAGTGGTTCTCTCATAAATCAATTCTTTTAAGGTCCCTATTATGGAGTTACAAGCAACTTTTTGAATTTTCGACCCATTTTTTGTTTCAAAAATTCAAAAAATGGCCTGTAACTCTATAATAAGGACCTAACAAAACAATGTAGCGCATTTAAGCAGTCCGGAAAAGTGTTGCAAAGAAAATGAGACATCGTAGGATAAGATCCATCAAGCATTTTGGTTATGATCATGCATAGCGCAGTGATACTCAAAAATTAATTTATGAGAGAACCGCTGCACCTTGAGGCTTCTAACTTGCGTTAAAAATGTATTCATTCATACGTCAAATGATGAAGCATTGGTCAGATTTACACGTATTCATCGAACATTTATATTTATGTTTAAAAATCGACGTTTTGACGCTGACTCGGTCCCCTTAAGACACATCCTAATATGTAAATTGATTTAGCATCCAGAATTTATAAACTATATTTGTGACACTGCTTTTGATAGTTTAAATGTCATCTGTATCTTGATTTTGGATAAATATGACACACGTACTATTCAGGTCACGAAAACCTAAGCCGAAGCACTTAAGAATCGCGACATTTTATAGAAGCCATTTTCGAACTGGTTTTCATTATTTTTGAAGCGAGCTGTTTTTATTCGGAAAGATACCACGAATTCGGTTTGTATCTTGTACCGACAACCAACCGTGTCGCTGGATACTGGTGCTTGCTCGAAACTCTATTCAGACCCAGTAGCCGGACATTTGCGGACATCTATATTTGTTGTGCATAGACTCAAAATTTCGGCGACACCTTCTCCGAGCATTGACAGTTCAGCTTGGTTATTCCTTAACTCTCTTGTCATGTTCAGATATCAAGTCACATAGAAAAATCTCTTTCCGGATTTAAATTCCTCAATACACTGCGACCTCGATAATCGGGATTGTGCGGGACCGGCTATTGCAAGAAGTGGGGTTGCGCACATTGCACAGAACGGTCTCTGCGCCGCTGGTGGCTGATGGCGGCCTGACGCGATAGGCTTGGCGCTTCCCCCACTACGCTGCAATTACAAAGATCGAGGTCCCGAGAATCGAGGTCACAGTGTAGTTTCAATCGTTACGAATAAACGACTAATTGTAGCAACAACTGTAGCATGTGTTTTGGAAACTAGAGACCTGAAGATATTCAATAGTTATAGTCGTAATTGAAGATAGTTTGTTCCTGAATGAGAAAAATGGTTGGCTCTTTTGTCTCCTCTTAGATGATTCGGCATTGGGACATTTACCTCAACACTTCCTGCGAAATTCGATTGGGAGAACTTGATTTTTATAATCTTGTTCTACGCTTGCAAAGATAGTTTTTATTATAAAAATTCTAAAATGTGCACAATATGCAAACAAAGCAATGTGCAGTTGTTTTCGTTGTCAATGTGAGTGTAAAAATTTTCTCTGTTATTTATTACCTGAAATCGTCAAGACGAGCCTGAAAAGCTTCTTTGTTGACGACGTCGTACGTTTGAGTCTTGAATTCGTCTCTCGGCACTGACACTAATGGCCACGTGGTCATGTTGCGCAACGTCTGATCCGTCAAGGCGTAACGCTGCGTCAAATTGGACCTTTAATCAATAAATTGGGCTATCTAAACAAATTTATGTTCGACATTAAGAATATGAAAATTGTCGTGGAATTTTGTTTTGAATCACAAATAATTTTCATATAAAAATGCATTTTCATAGAAAACATGGATGATTTAGGGCAAAAAAATGTCTAAAGGTCACGTGAACATTTTTAAACAAAATTTACAGGGATTTTCAATTATCAAAAAGTTTATAGAAACCTCAAGCTGAGAGCTTTTTTTCCGTACTGATTTCGAAAAATTGATTTGCAATCGAAGATAGTCATTCATTTTTTCTCAGATTCTGTGGAAGGCAAGACTATCACGAAAGTTATCAAAAAATCCTACAGAAAATTACAAAAAAAAAACGATCATTTAAGAAAAATATTGGAAAGCAAGATAATGCGTTTTCCCATGATATAACTTTTCATGTAATTTTTGTCATCCGAAAAGTATGAAGAAAAATGGAAATAATAAATTTCCTGGAAAATCCAAATTGTCATAACTGTAAAACGAGTTTATTGATTTTATAAAACCCTTTCATGAAATTTCCATGTCATCTACAAATTGTAAGAAAACAAACATAGTCATTTTTAGAGTGACCAAAATGACGTGGAATGTCTCACAAACTGAATGAAACACTTCTGAAAAATCTCATTTCGGATAAACCTATAAATGATAGAGAGTAGGGCATTGTTGTTTGTATCTAGGACACTTTGCTCTTTTTTTCATCTCGTACCAGTAAAACTCCCAGTTTTCTTACTCCACAAGCAGCACCATTTATTTTCATTCAAACCCAAACACACAGAGTGTCTCTGTCGAGTTGCGATAGGTATCTATGTGTATACATGTACATGAATGAGAGAAATCCTCTCGGTTGACTTCATTGAGGCAATCGCAAGTTAGTCACGTACGGATAGGGGGGCTCTCTGGTGAGTGCCCCCGCCCCCGCCCCCCTCTCCCGAGCATGTAACTGGTACTTGACGGAAAATCCAACCCAGAGATTCCCTTTGAGATTCGAGCCATTGAGTAATTTCGTCTAATTACGATCTATCGACAAAAAGAATTGACAAAATCTCACAGCGCTACCTTAATGTGCTGCCATTCGTGTAGATGAAAAAGGCAACCTCCGATCTTTCGAGCTGCATCCTCGTCACCACTTTACCCAAATCCGTTGCTATCGTTACCTGCAAAACAAATATGTATATGTTCAAATATAAGATGAAAAAATTGTCAATTTGTCCTTCACCCCTCATAGAAGAAGGTCTCTATTCACGAGGACGTTCTTTGTCACCATTTATCATGCCCGTTCGAATTGTTTCAAAATATTGAGAAAACACATGTTTCATTAAATTCCGATTTTAGCATTCGATAGTTAAATTGAAAGTGGACTTGGTACCCTTTCAAGTGAAAAAATTGTCAATGAAAAAAATCACTGTAAAAAATTTTTGTATTAAATTTAATAAAAAAATATGAAGTTTTTATGCATATACAATATATTAATTTTAATATACGTTCGTATATTGAAATTCCAATATAAGTATATGAAAAATCAAATAACTTCTTTTAATTTTAATATACGTTCGTATATTAAAATTCCAATACATAGTATGATTTTTAAAGCAGACTCATGAAAAAAAATATGAAAATTAATATTCTTTTGTATATTAAAATTAAAAGAAGTTATTTGCTTTTTCATATACTTGTATCGGAATATTATTGTACACATTGTATATGAAATTTAGTATCCTGTATATAAAAACTTCATATTTTTGTATTAAATTTAATACAAAAATTTCTTACGGTACAACTAAAATTGTACGCCCGAGATATCCACATTAGGGATATTCGCAAGGGTCAGCTCGACCGAAAGCAGGCAATGGAAGAGCTTTGCCATGGAGGAACCGCCTTAATCATGACGGTAATCTCTGCGCCGGGTGAGTATATTGGGCACGCTGGCCGTCCAGTATATATAACACCGTCATATGCCTATTTCGTTTGGGCACAGAGGTCCGAGCGCATGCGACGCATAGCGGTGGATGCGACAACTAGCACGGCCACTGACATTGATTGTAATTTTGGAAAATAAGTGTATTAATTTCCAATAACGTATCTTAAAAATGCGAAAAAGCATATAGAAACTATTTTAATATACGGGGATTTGAATTTTCAACGTTCATCTTTTTATTTCAATATCCAAATATTAAATTTAAGATGAAATTGTTAATTTTCCAATGCCATGTATATTAATTTCGAGTTCGCATACTTTTTATTGAAATTTCCCATACTGTATATTAAATTTCATTACAATATTGAAAAAAAAAATTCAACGGTTGATTGCAATTTTAAGAAATAAGTGTTTGAATTTTCAATAATGTATTTAAAAATTGCGAAAAAGTATACAAAAACTGTTTTCATATACGGGTATATTAATTTTCAATGCTCACTCTTTTAATTTTAATATACAAATATTAAATTAAAGATGAAATTGTTAATTTTCCAATACCTTGTATATTAATTTCAATTCCATATACTTGTTTTCGAAATTTAATATACTTTTGTATATTAAATTTAATAACATTTTTTACAGTGATGAATGCGGCAGCACAGAGCAAATTTAAGTGTAAACGGTTTTTCATTATCAATGTAAAATTATTATGATTTCATTTGACGTTTGTCGTTACACTGGAACCCCGTTATATGCAACAAAGTTCAGAGCACTATATCTATATGGGTCATTCCATGTCAAATCGACCAATAGTTGGAATCGACACCTTTTAATTTAGATGAAATTTGGTCAGAAGTTTTCTTTTATTATAAAACGAAGTTCTACCAAAGGAAAAAAATTTAACTCGCTGAGGCCCACCAATTTTCTGGCGTCCTGGGCCGGTCCACACTGGGTCTACAGAGACCCACAACTTTTTTTCCTAATAAAACACTTTTAAAACAAAAGTTTCTAACTCGTAAGTAGTAAACTCGAATCGTTATAACCTCAGTAAGGAGAATATGGAAGGCCGCAATCAATATTTTTATTTAAAACAAAACTGTGTGAATAAATGGAACAAAGCCCGAAAATTGGCCTGTGGCCTATTTTTAACGATTCTTCCTTTGCTTATCGCGCTAAATAGATTTAATTATAGTGATGGCCAACGGAGTTAGATGTTGTGCCTGCTCGATAGATCATATTTTTCGCCTGATTTACCGAGCAAGAGCGCAGGCCTTCGCTTATTTCTCGTACTGCACACAACAGTTTAAATATGTCAATGGGTCACTGTAGACCCAGGTGGCCCTCAGCGGGTTACATATTTTCTTCGAAAGTTATACAAAAACCAAAATTTCACCATTTTTTCAATGTTTCAAGTTTTTTTTAAAAATACCTCGAAAACCATTATAGTTAAGAAAAAATCGTTCGGGTTCGTTTCAAAGAGTATACTTCGGGCTACGAAAAAAAATTATTACGAAAAAAAAATTTTGTAAAATGATCGATTTGGAGAATATTGAAAAATTTTAAAAATTAAAATTTTTTTTTAAATCGTGAAAACCCACGATTGACATTAAATTTTTGGTTCAATTTTTGTGATATAATGCCTCGTACTGATCTTAAAAGATCCTGAAATTTTCAGAAAGGTGTTTTTTTTGTTTCAAAAATATGAATTCTTATATTTTGGTAAATAATTTTTTTTTCACCTTTAAGTTAAGTAGAGTTGAGCAATCCATGTTATTTTGTAACAAAAAAAAACCTTCCTGAAAATTTCAGGATGTTTTAAGATCAGTACAAGGTATTATATTTAAAAAAAATGAACCAAAAATTTAATGTTGATCGTGGATTTTCATGATTTTAAAAAATTCAAAATTCAATATTTGAATTTTTTATCATTTCCAATCTCATCATTTTTCAAATGTTTTTTTCGGAATATTTTTTTTTGTGGCCCCAAGACGAACTAAGACGAACCTGAAACGATTTTTTCGTAACTATAAAGGTTTTCGAGATATTTAAAAAATAAACTTTAGAAATTGAAAAAATGGTGAAATTGTGAATTTTGAAAAACAAAAGTTTTTATTTTTTTCCTTCGTTAGAACTTTGTTAAATGATGAAAGTAAACTGCTGACTAAATTTCATCGAAAATGAAAGGGGTCGATTCCAACTATTAGTCGATTTGACGTGGAATGACCCATATATATATGTATCTGTATGCTCTATATCAATATATATAACGAGCAAACCCCCGTTTTGTTGCATATAACGGGGTTCCAGTGTACTATGAACATGTCTATATATATATTAGACTGATTCAAAAAAAGCGACTATTTTTTATTTTTCGAAGAAACGCATTAAATACTTTCGGGAAGGTGAAAAAAGATGCCTGTTAAAATTAGAGCTCTTAATAAAAATATTTAGAGGTTCCTCTTTGCATATTTTTATTTCCCATTTAAATAACACGGGAAAAGAAAATTTCAAACTTTGACATTTTATATCTCAGCTTCAAGTCAATGCACCAAAATAAACGATACATATTCTTGTAGAGAATTGAACGCTCTACAAAAAAGATCTCTTATGATTTTTCGATAAACTCACTCCTTCAAAAGTTATTCACGTTCTAATATATATGTATATTAGACTGCCAATATGGGTGAACTTATGTTGGTAATTTCTTTAAAAAATAAGAAATTTATGTTCATGCAATTTAAACTTTTGTTTCAGGAAAGATTTTACGATATTTAGTAATAAGTTTCAACATTTTGCCGGAAACTAAAACATAAAGTAAAATTTACTCTATATTTAAATTTAACCTTGAATAACTTTTGAAGGAGTGAGTTTATCGAAAAATCATAAGAGATCTTTTTTGTAGAGCGTTTAATTCCCTATAAGAATATGTGTTGTTCATTTTGGTGCATTGACTTGAAGCTGAGATATAAAATGTCAAAGTTTGAAAATTTTTTTTCCCGTGTTATTCAAATGGGAAATAAAAATATGCGAAGACGGACCTCTAAATATTTTTATTAAGAACTCTAATTTTAACAGGCATCTTTTTTTACCTTCCCGAAAGTATTTAATGCGTTTCTTCGAAAAACAAAAAATAGTCGCTTTTTTTTAATCAGTCTTATATATATATCGTTATGACCGACAGCCACTCATTATAGAGTCGGGAAAATTGAGCTTAATTGTGTGAATTTGTCGAAGTGAGATCTTCTCTCGAGTGCAAGCCGGAAAACGAGTCCTCCTCGTCTCATTGTATCTCGATGGACACTCGAATTTCCAAGTGGCCTGAGTGCCATCTATGGTTTCCTTTGCCGTGGAAGCTTCTCTCGTCTCACGCCACAAATATACTCGCGATGAACGAAATGAAAATCGGAGTCAAGCAAATTTCCCACATATTTCGTTACTATTTTTCATGCTCATTGAAAAAAACAAAAAGCAATCGTTCAGATAAAAGGTTTGCACCCAGCATCCTAATTTTTCTGCAGTGTTAGCTAAGCCACATTTATGAGTAAGTTTTTATATTTCGGGTTCGCTTCATAAAGGAAGCATAACGAATGATATCGACACGTGAATTCACAATTTGTAGGATTTGCTCATTGATTTTTTTAAAAACATATCAAATTCGAACTTTTCGGAACTTCTCAAGTTTCATACCAATAATCATCGTCACTTAATGTACTGATAGAACAATTTTGTTCAAGTTTTTTTTCAAATTTTTTAATTGAACAGAGTCTAACACTGCCGTGCGATTTTTTTCTCAAATTTAATATCGACTGTTCTAGTCACGCAGTACATTTGCATCGTGACATTTTTCGCTTGCTCATAGAGCAAGCTTGGTTTTTGCAATTTTTTTTAAACGGTTGAAAACGAAACAAAAAACAAGTACGCTTCGCGTACTCGTTGGGGGGCTGCGGCCTCCCCCCCCCCCCAGCGCTCACGTTTTGTTGGGGGGCTCCGCCCCCCAAACCCCCCTTAACGTTTTGTTAGGGGGCTTTGCGCTCCGTATTCTTGACCATTATCTTAATTTATTCGGTATGTAAATACTATATTGTTTTCATGTTATTGAACATTGTTTTTGATAATATTGAGTCACATTTTTCATTCTCAATGAGGGCAATGATTCATAAAGTTAATGACCGAATTTTAAGAATTATATTAGTAGGCACTCACAATTTCATAATATAATGATCATATATTTTGTTTTTGTGATATATTTTGAATGTTGGTTAACATGTCCCTTAGGGACGTTTTAATAGGCACTCACACCGTTATTTAAACTCTTTGATCCATTGTGAACATCGAGTAGTCGTATAAATTCTATTAATCATAATTAAAAAGACAGATTTGAATATAATCAATATGATATAAAAGTATCTAAACAATCATATCATTTAAATGTTTTGATACAGATTATATTCACAGAATTGTTACAATATTAGGCAGTAATGAAGAATATTAGTGATATTTGAGATGGGCATATCTATCATAACACTTTAATCATTTAATGATTATTAGTCCATTTATAATAAGTAAAAAAAGCTTTTGGTTATAAATCAATACTAAGATTCTGTTTTTTCACGTTTGAAACGCGTCGGTGATCGCCATATTGCCAATGGAGCGCAAGCACACAAAAGAACCATGTACTTTTTATAAGAGCGAAATATAGGTTTTGAATTTGGCGCGTTCATGCCGTGTTTAGTTCCTCTTTTACTCTGTACGTGGCGTAGCGGCGTCGTGACGTACGTGGCGACGTCGCGTGTGGCGGTCTATGCTTTACGTGAAAGCGGTGAGAGTGATATGTGCTTGTTGACAGTCATATAGAAATTCTGGCAGTGAGAAAAATAGTCTTTTTTTGTTAAAAATATTGTTTTTGTGCAAAAGTTATTCACTTAGCAGTGCTTAATTGGATTGAAACTTCATGAAACATTTGTTCATAATCATATACAGAAATTCTGTTAGAAAAAAATCGTCCGTGAACTTCGGAGATCCAAATGCATATGGACAGAAATTGTTTTTTTTTTCGTTAAAAATTGTGTTTTCTTTGCAAAAATTGTAAACTCAATGGTCCCTGATCGGGTTAATACTTGGTGGGACATTTGTTTACAATCATACACAGACATCGTGTGAGTTAGAGAAAAATTCGTCCGTGAACTTCGGGGATCCATGTGCATATGGACAGAAATAGCTGTTTTTCCGTTAAAAATTGTGTTTTCTTTGCAAAAATTGTAGGCTCAATGGTGTCTGATTGGATTCATACTTCGTGGTACATTTGTTTACAATCGTATATAGACATTGTGTGAGTTAGAGAAACATTCGTCCGTGAACTTCGGAGATCCAAGTGCATATAGATAGAAATAGCATTTTTTGGTTAAAATTGTGTTTTTTTGCCAAAATTGCAACCTCAATGGTGTCTGATTGGATTCATACTTCGTCAGACATTTGTTTACAATCACATACACACATTCTGTGAGTTAGAGAAAAATTTGTTAGAGAAATTCCAAGTTTCAACTACATATGGTCATAAAACGTCTTTTTTTGCTTAAAAATGGCTATTTTTTTCAAAAATTTTTGTTTTACAATATCCGTTTGGATTTAAACTCCTTGGGCATAAAGATTACAACCATACACAACTACCCTCCAAAGGAAATTGAATTCCGTACACCGGTTTCTGAAATCTGGGTCTGGACGGACATCCGACACAGATTCTGAGGTGATCGCAATAGGCACTTTCTGTCATAAATGAGTGAGTGCCTAAAAACGGTGCAGGATTACGGTTTTAAAAAAATTCTGCAATTATTAAAAAAGATGGTGAATGTTCAAATGTGTCTGTTCATCCAACAATGGATCTCAATATTTTTTCATAAATGTACAAAGTAACACGAATAATTAGTCATGAATTTTAAAAGTATCACTAAAGAGGTTAAGTCGCAAAAAAATAATAACTGCAAGATTTCGTAATCCTAATAGCTGTCAGCTCTAAGTTTTTTACAGGAATAACTATGTAGCAATTGATATTGAATTTGGAGAGAACTCGCAGTGCATTTTATGAAATGGGGCATTTTTCGTACAGTGATGTAACATACAAAAGTTGTGCATATTAGAAATTTGCAAGTTGCGTCCACATATTCTGTCTTTCTTCATTAAGGAGGTTCGTCTGGTACACGATTCGCAATACAGATGTTGATAAAAAAATCAGAATATAGTTATTAATATCTAAAAAGTCAAGTGTTAACATTTCAAGACCTGAGGATACGTTGTTCGTGAAAAATAAATAAAATTGTAAATTCTAAATAACATGGGCTCTTATGGGATACCGTCTATAAATATTAAATGCACAATCATTATAATACAGATTTTGACGAACATTTAAGAACTAATGAAAAAGCATCTAAGGAACATTTTTAGAGCTTCATAAAATCGATTAGGTACTTGTGAGATTCATAATAAATTAATTTGTCTCGAAAATGCTGATTATTTTGAGGTTAAGCATTGACATGTTTCTTTTGACTTACTCGGTACCAGATGAACCTCTTTAAACTTCCTGTATCAGGAAGCCATAAGTTAACTACTCATTAAAACCTTCAGTGGGTTTTTAAAAAATGAGGAAATTTTCGTAAAGTGATGAAAAAATCATGCAGATTAAAAATGTACAAGTCGCTTTCGCGTTTCCTTTCGATCTTCATAAACCCCTACAGCACATAATATTCCGGCAATGTTGCTGAAATGTTGCACGACAACATTGTAATACTGCAAGAAACATTGCTGTGTCCGACGCGTGAAATATTGCTGCAATGTTCCGCAATATTCCAGAAATATTGCATCCAATCAATAAGCAATATTCCAGCAATATCACTCGTATTAGATATTCAATATTCCAGCAATATTACACTTGCAGTGGAAACTTGATCATTTGAATTAGTGCATAACAGTAAAATATGTAGTTTCAAGTCCATAGGACTGCGCGACCACAGAGCGCGGGTAAATATTCCAACAATTAATTGTTGATTGAGGTCCCCGATGATGGTAATACACCGGACCTTTATCGGTGCTTGGTGGCTCTCTCGCCAGCGCGAGAGCGCGCACCGACCGCCGCCACCTAACGGATCTCAGGCAAAGTGCCGAGACCGTGGCAGGCCCCAGGTCGTCCCGTTGCAGTATACACTCATATTTTACGAATAAGTATCATTCAGAAACAAAATAAATTTTGGTTTTATAGCTTTTTTGATATTGAACATTTTTTCAATACGAATATCACATGTCTTATTAATGTCAAAAGTACAACAAAATTTTGAAAAAAAATATGAAAAAAGAAAAAGACGTAAATTTAAACGTTATTGATATTTTATAAGGAATAAATAAATAGATCTTTTTCAATTGATCTTTTTCATATTTATTACGCTTGTGTAGTTGTAAAATTTGAAGTTCCATCTCACCAATATTGCTGCAATTTATTCGCAACGTTTCAACAAAATATTGCTTAGGAACATTCCCGAAACATTGCTGAGAAGTTTTAGTGCAACGTTGCGTAGCAATGTTGCCAAAACATATCTGCAATATATCATTGCACGTGCAATATAACAACATTGCTGCAACACTGCAGCAATGTTATGTGCTGTAAGGGAAGCTTCCTGTATGAGGAAGCTATAAGTTAACTACTCATCAGAACCTTCAGTGGGTTTTAAAAAATGAGGATATTTTCGTAAAGTGATGAAAAAATCATGCAGCTTAAAAATTTGCAGTTTCCTTTCGATCTTCATTAAGCTTCCGGTATGAGGAAGCTGTAAGTTAACTACTCATCAGTGGGTTTTATAAAGTAAGGAAATTTTTGTATAGCGATGAAAAAATCATGCAGATTGGAAGCTTTCAAGGCGCTTCCTCGTTTCCTTTCATTCTTCATTCAGGTCCCTCACTAAGAAAGTTGTAACTCAACCTATTCCTACGCCTACTCATCAACGAGGAACTCATGGACAAAATTCGTATTTCCAAGATTTCTAAATATTATTTATCGGCTTTGTCAGACATTTTCAACACGTGGGCACAAAAATCTTTAAAAAAAATAGTTTTTCATGAAAATAAAGCTTCCTCTATGAGGACGTGGAGTGATAAACCTCCCCGTTTGTGGATTGCGAAGTTACGAATTTATTGACGTAAATCCTGACAAACTGTCGTCGAAACTGTGCCAAGAACATGAATACTTGAAAGTCGATCACTTCGATCCTGCTCCGAGTTTCCCTCGCGTAAACAGCAGGATTATATACCCTCCCTTGTGCTCACTCTCTCTTTTTCTTTCTCCATCTCCTTCACCGAGGTCGTGCAGAAACTTTCCACCCCGAACAGCCATCGACGTTGTTCGGTTGAAAAAGATAAAACGAGAACAAGGGAGAGAGAGAGAGGTTGCATCGATTAGGAAGGAACTTGAAACTTTTACATGCGCGAGCTAATCGGTAAAATGGATTATTCGATCACTCGTTGTGTGTTTTGAATTAGCATTAGTTCGATGAAAAAGCTCGCGAAGCACGTGTCGTTTCACTCTGGGTGCATATAACTTCAACGACAATCCCTAATTCGCAGATGTAATTATTTAGTCCCGCGCTTATTGAAAGCATTCGTCCGGTAAATTATAAAATTGGTCGTTTACTCTTTTCCACGATAGATTACAATTCATGACGGAATCGATGAAATTGATTGGGAATAAATTTCCGGAACTGCCTTAATGGATTTTTTCTATTAAAAATTAAGGGGCTACGTTTACCTCACTGGGTCAAAAAATTATATCCAAAAACCTTTTTCAATGGTATCACCTTTTTTAGCTATATGCCCTGAAAGTTCCATCGAAATGTTCCTAAAATTGAATGAGTATATTTCTAAAATTGATACTGCTTCCAACAATCGGCTGGCTTTAATATTGTAATGTCATACTTCAAACTTTAAATATTCTTCTTTAAATCGGTGTCTGTGATGTCTCGCAAAGTACTTGATGAATTGTTTCAAAATTTATAGGAAATACAATGAGAAATATTAAAAGCCAATTGACGATCTCATTTTTTTTTTCAATTGATCTTAATATTTAGTAGCTATGTAAAAAGGACGAATTTTTTTAAATAGATTTTGTAAGTTTGATAGTTTGAATAATAATTGATCATTGTTCATCGATAATAATATTGCCTAAAAGTTATTGATGAATTGTTTAAACAATTTGGGAAAGTTATTCATAAATGACTTTCGGGCGATATTATTATTGAAAATTGTTTATGCCAAATGTTGCTGAATTTTTCAGACTTTTACTGTATCACGAAGTACGGAAATTTCAATCAGATACAATTTTTTCGCAGACGAGTTTCAAGTGAAAATAATAATAAAAAAAAAAAAATCATTGGAAAATTCTAAAATAATTCCAGGCGATTCCGTGTTTACGTACGTTACTTTTTTCATACCTGACATTTTCTCTTCAAATGTCTAGTTTTTGAGTTACGTTGCATCTTTCAAAATTTGTCTTTTTTTTGCCAAAAGTGAAATAAATTTGTGAGAAAAAATTGTGCAAAAATTTTGAAAAAACGAAAATGGAGCGTTTGCTAACCATTTCAAATGTATCGTAGATAAAAAAGACAAAAAAAAAATGTCCTCAAGTTGTGCGCCTAATTCGCGATGGTCGAAGAAAGGCCAAAAAACGGTCACGTACACACTTGCACAAAAGTGCATACCGGGTCAAAAAAAACATCAAAAATATTTTTAAAAAATCGAAACAAAGCTGAAATCCTTCCCGTCAAAACGCGTTTTAAAAACTTTCATCATCTTTTTTTTTTGACGGAGTTATGCGACTGGTGTATCCAAACTTTTGAGCGGGGTTGTATATCAGGAGATATATAACTTATTGCCACAAAATTATATTTAATCTATTCTATCAGACAGAAACATCTATCTATTAGGCAAAAACATACTGATGTATGTGGTATAGAATTTTTTGTCCCTATATTAACGTTATTGTTTTAAAAGACTAAAAAACATCCAATTGTTTTTTTCCATGAGAAAAAACCTCGCTCAAACGACCTTCGATTAATCAAGGCTCCTTACGTTAATCAAGGTATATCCTTGAATAAGTAGATTCACGGATAATATATGCACGAATCTCCATGGGAACACGATTAGGTATTTAAGAAAATACAATTTTTCAGCTTTTATAGACTGTCGACGGACCAATCTTTAAAATTTCGAGAAAACAGTATGAACGACTCGTTTCCCAATTAATTATCGATAAAATAGACTCGTGCAATTTCTTTCAAGGAAAAGTAATGTGGCGAAATTTGTGTAGCTTTCTTGAAATCGGTTTTTCGCAATTTTTTCAATCGTATCAAGATATCAAGATAAGTCGGACAATATTCCCAAAATCTTTTCATTAGCTTTAAAGGGAATTTTGAAGTTTTAAATAATCGTTAATCTCTGCGAATAAAAACCAATGATAATGAAACAGCTTCATTATTCATAGCAAAACAGTTGTTGTCATCAGTTTGAATTTATGAACTGTAGAGTTTTTGATTTATGTATTCAATTTCTGTCCAATTGAATCAAGATTCATTGAAATACAAGAAAGTGAAATTATTTGACGTTGTTTTTTGAAGGATTATTTCTTAAGAAAATTTTTATACCATTACCTGACTCTCGATGTCTGAAACTTCCTGACGATAAATTAGTATGTCGTGAAGAGTGTTCGCCGTTTGTACGATGAGAGCGAGGATCGGTATGAATGGCAGTACAAGCATCTGAAGAAGCTGGATTCTTCGTCCTCGTCGATGGGCCGGATCTGTGGCACGAGCCCAGCACGATTTTTTACGACTCGATTTTGTGCCTGATACATCATCCGATGAGAGACTCCTCACGGAGCTCACCTCGGCCACGCAAGATCCATTGCGTGGTGACATGCTGCAATAATTTAATTTCGTTAAAAGAATCACTTTTTGCTAAAAGCCTGAATTTAAAAAAATTCTTTAAAACTTTTATAATAAATAATATATTTTACTATTTATTATCTACAGCGAGGAAATGTAATTTATGTGCTTCTCAACGTTGATATTGTGTCTCCTTTGATCGTGAAAGATCCATTATGATCGGAGACGACGGCATCTCCAATAGTGCTGACCGGAAGTGATATCCTACAGACATACAGGACGATCCTGGGGTAAAGGTCAATACCGTGAGGGTAGATTCGTGACGTTATATCGAGTAGAAAAGTCCTTTACCATTTTTTCATATTTTGTACTCCTTAATTATTATGAATTTTTTTAATCAGCCAATGAGATGCGCCCATTTATCTTGCTCACACCGACATAGGCATGGTGGGATCACGGCTCATCTCAATGGGCGCA